>JAPWLS010001494.1:0-49083 GCA_028551675.1 Tineola bisselliella | reverse complement strand
TTATGATATATCAATTGTTTATTTATTACAATTGTAACTTTAACATATATATATTTGAATTAGGTAAATATATAAATTATAACTAATGTTATTTCGCAGAGGTTAATATCGAAATTGGGTTTAACTAATTGAATAGATTTATTTTGATTGATATTTTTAAAAAACGAATGCGGTCATTTCAGCTTTAATAATTTCAGAACGTTTTTAAACTAATGTTTTGATGCTTTTATCAAACTTCGTTCGCGTAGTAATGAATATACATAAATTATATGAAGTTAAATGATGTTTCATATTTCAGTCAACAGTATATGCCTATCACACTTCTGTCGCAAAATCTGTTCTTAGCGGTCGTCTACTAACTATAAACTACCCGCCAAATTTCATCTTTGTACGTCAAGCGGTTTTCGAGATTTCGCTATGAGTGACTTTTCGCTTTTATATATATCTACATATAGAGATATGAGTCAGTTAGATTGCTGTTTTGGATACTATAGACTGATATTGTAGATTACTAAAAGGATTAAAAAACAAGTTAAAGTTTATGCAGTTATTTGACCCGTTGTCATTTCTTCTCCTTGTCTTAACATAAGATAAAATATGAACACAAACGGGACGGGAATAAAGCTAATAATTCCATGCCGTAGCGTATTATCAGCAGAAGAAGCTTGTTGTTCCTGGTTATGTGCTTCCCCCACGAGTGCTGGTATTCTTCTGGAAGCCCTGGCAGCGTGCGCGTCAAGTGCGCCCCTAGCTGTGAGACTGACGTACGCTTTGGGCAATATGGCCGCGATGGACCAACATGCTAGGATCAATGTAGGTTATTAATTCAAATTTAAATTTATTTATTTGCCATAAATATGGTTAGTAACATAGATCTTTAAAAAATGTTAGTAGTATCACATATTTTACACAATGTATATGGCATGCAAATAATTCATACAATTAAATTTTACTATAATAGAAATGTCAACCTTAAATGCTAAATACAGTAATACCCCGCTTTACGCGACCCCATTATGCGTGGTTTCACTATAACGCGAAATTCAAATTTATTATTAAATTACGCGAAAGAATGCGTATAAACATAATGTAGTCATCAACTTCTCTATGGTCGCGGGAATTTCAGTTAACGCAATTTTTCCGGAACGTATCCCTCGCGTAAAGCGGGGCATTACTGTAATGTCAAATAATTAGGTTTAAACTTACAAAATGTCACCCATAAATTCACCAATTGAATAGTAGGACTTGTTTATTAAAAATACGTTGAGAATTTTTTTTAAATATGCGCGGGCCAATACGGAGTATACTTGGAATTCGTTTGTAGTTTTTTTAACTGAACGTGCTAGTCCTATTGAAGTTAACCTGTAACAGAATATAATGGGTATTTATAATTTAAAATACCATAGTAAATATCTACTGTATAGGTATATGTATGTAAGATGACCAACTATTTTTTGTTCAAAAGAGTACACTTTGCAAGTACTTCATAGGTGAAAAAAAAGAAGCAAAAATGATAAAAACTTTATTTTCTTTTAAAAACATTTTCTTCTTCGGAGTGGATTTTTTTTGCTAAATGAGGATGTTCGTCTAATAATGTAGTCACATCCGAATAACTTTCATTTTGCATATTAAATTTGACTGTTAAGACGCCAATAATCATTCCGTAGTGAAAATAACCTTTCAACACCAGCATTGCCATGTCCTCTGACGTGCCGGAAATTCAACGTGAAATTCAAATCACTGTCAAAATAATTTTAAATATTTAATTAATAAAATTGAAATAAAATAATCTAAAATAGTGTTTTAGAAATACAAATGAGTATAAAATTATACAAATGAGTACTTTCAGAGTACAGGATTTGAAAAGAGTACGGTTTGCGAAAAAAGAGTACAAAACTCAGTAAATAAGTACAGTTGGTCACCTTAATTTATGTCTAGAAATGACGAAGCAATCAATGTATAAATTCGATAACTTTTCTTTCAAAAGGGCGTTGTCTTAACGACAAATAATTATTTTCATACATTTTTATCATATATATAAAAATAAATATATATTTTACTAAAATACCATGTTTATGAGCATTTTTTTCTCTTTTCTAATTTCAATAGATTTATAGTGAAGAGGGGAGCGTCGATGTCTTACTAACAATATTGGAGTCTTATACGAAACGGGTTGATAAAGAGACAAAAGATGAAACTGACCCTGACATACATTTAGTAGGTATGTGCCTATAATACATGTTAATCGTAATACCTACGTGACAGTTGAATATAGACAATACCATAGATACATTATTCTACTTCTCTATTATTATAGACAAATTGATATTTGACATGTAAGACAAGACAACTTTTATTATATGTCCAGGTAGTGATCTTGGCGGGTCCGACGGTTCCCGGGAAGATGTTCTCATAAAGGTGATAACTTTATACTGGGTACAATTATTAGAATTATTATTTTATCTTAAGTTTAGACAAAGATAGCGTTCCATAGTCCATATAAGACGTTACATGCTCGATAGACTTACAGCAATAAACTTTTAACAATTAAATTCTACTAAATGAAAAAAAGTGGAACAAAAGAATTTAAAAGATTTTAAGTGGCATGCGTACTGACACTTTTATTTTATATATAAATTTTTGAAACATCGCATTAAAAATATTAAACATAAAGGAGATTATAGGACATTGTATACTATTTTTTATGTTATAATTTGTCTAGTTTTAAAAAATAATAACAATAATAATAATAAATCCTTTATTGCTTTAAAAAATAATACAATTTAACAAATAAGAAACAAATTTAGGGCAATTGGTGATTCTATTATTAAAAGTAATTTCTTCCAGATAACCAATTGTCATAGGAGAAACAGTGTTAGTATTGGGCAATACGATTTTTTTTATTGATAGCCCAGCATATGACCACACTCCGCCTGATGTTAAGCTAGAGTGCGGTCCATGAGCATAGACAACTGTTACCACAGACATCCGGATTGAGGAGACGGATGTGCTCTGTCCAAATTAACAGGGCACACTCCTCTCGTTATTGATTTAGGTATATTTATAATTAAGATACAAAAATGCAAGTTTCGTCGTAATTTTTATATTCACAGACAGTACGCGTGGTAGCTAATTTGTGCCTATGTGAACGGGCTGGACGTGGCTTAGCTGAAATCAATGCTGAAAGAACAATACGAGCCTTACTCCTCTGTTTGAATTTAGCTGACTCTTCTATGATACATGACATGGTAACAATAGATAGACTAATCTGTGATTTATATAAAAAATATTAACCCATTACTTCCCAGGCGTCGAAAACATTGAAATTTTTTGGTGAAACACTTTAAATTAAGTTCATAACGCGTTAAGAAAAAATAATATGACAAAAAAAAATTTAAAAAAAATTCTTTAACGCTGAGTCAGCCTGAAAAATAATAACATATGACAATGGAGATATAAGTTATATTTTGTTTTTATTTTTATATTATATATATTTGGTAGAAGTCTAAGAATCAGTTTTATGTACTTTGAAGTTGGTTACTGTTTTCTTTTACGGTATATAAAATCGGAACATAATGCTTTTTTTTGAGGCAACAAAAATGATCAATTTGAAAAAATTACATTAAAATTACGTAAATATTTTTCTTAGCGGAAAAACAATTATTTCATCAGAAACAATCTATATATATAAAACTCAAAGGTGACTGACTGACTGACTGACATAGTGATCTATCAACGCACAGCCCAAACCACTGGACGGATCGGGCTGAAATTTAGCATGCAGGTAGATGTTATGACGTAGGCATCCGCTAAGAAAGGATTTTGATCAATTTCACCCCTAAGGGGATAAAATAGGGGATGAAAGTTTGTATAAATCTTATTAGATTTTCGACTATGATGAAGACGTCCGCTTAAATAGGATGTATTAAACATCTTCATTATTACGCAGACGTAGTTGCGGGCAACAGCTAGTAAAAAATAAAACTCTTAATAAGATAAAAAAAATTGAATTTAAAAAATTAAAAATAGGACAGTGGGAAGTAATGGGTTAATATGGAGCTTTATTGTACAGAATTTTGATGGTGATAGAAGGATAGACAGCGAACGTCGAGAAGAATTGGCAACAGCTGTTTTAGCCACTCTGAACAATATAACGTTTTATCGGGAACCCCCCGCCCCGCCTGATCCCTTGGACAAATTACTTGATGATTTATGTAGTGGTAAGTGCTTTTTTTGTTACTCCGCCTAAAAAGGAGCTGGCACTGAAGAAAAAGTTCCATTTGTTATAGCATAGCAACAACTTTGCTTAAGCTACCAGACAGTGGCGGCCTTAGCCATTGCGAGGCCCCGGGCGGCAGGTCTTTGCGAGGCCCTTTGTCCTTCGTGAAAAGTATGTGTGCGAAAGCAGATCTGGTTTTTTGGTTTAGGTATTTGTCATAATTGACGAGAAATGCTAAAGTTATACAAATAAATAAAATTTGAGTTTTAAAATATTTTACATTGACAGTTTTAAAAAAGAAACTTTTAAAAACGAGGCCCCTGCAAGAGCGAGGCCCCGGGCGATTTCCCCCTTCACCACCCCCTAAGGCCGCCACTGCTACCAGAAAACAAATGACTTCTTTTAAATTGGACACACATACACATAACGCCCAGACCCTGGACTAGAATACCCTACACAAAGAGAACACAAGCATGTAACCCCCAGTGGGCTTATTACGAATTTAGTCTGGCTTTCGAATCGAGCTGTCATAAGTAAAACGGATCCGTTAGCAATCGGAATCATGAATTTTTACTAACGACTAACGAGCACCAGCAATCTATCAAATGAACGAAAGATCGAGACATTCGAAAATTAACAAAAAGTATCTAAAATATTGTAGTTGCAAATCCGCACGCGGTGGCGTTGCTCAAATTTCCATACAAATCGTTTGAAGCGAACTCGGTTCGAAAGCCAGACTAAAATTCGTGATAAGCCCACAGAATATAATAGTAATATATGTGTAATACATTGGTAAATATTACGAATAAATACAATATTAGATTCAACAGTCAAACATATTAGTCATTACACCACAGAGGCTGCCTTAATTCTTTGAAAACTTTATGCAAATTTTATATAAGTTCTGCTTTTTATACTAAAATGTTGTAGCTACGTGCGCGTGGTTAAGGAATCCTTCAGCAGATGGCGGTGCGGCGTGCGAAGCGGTGAGGGCGCTCGGCAACTTGTCACGTTCACCGCGTGCCGCCGACCTCATTGTGAGCGAAGGAGTTTTGGAGAGTTTAGCGCCATTTTTGCATCATGGTAACTTTTTTATATTTACCTTTAAATAAAAGAATTTAGATGTACTGTTTCGTCTGATTAATTTTATCTAACTCTAGAAAGAATTATCAATTAACTTCTTATCTTAGTTTTAAAACGTATAGAAACTTGAACTAAGAACAAACTCCCTTAAAAATTATAATATTACTAAGTAATAGCATTTAAACAAAACAACTGGATAGTTGCCATAAATACCACATGTAATAATTTTAGAAGAACCATCAGTCCGTTGTGCTGCGGCAGGAGTTTTGGTGAACATTTGTGGTGCTGGAAGTGGTAATGACGCGGCAGCTGCTGTGTCACGTGCCCTCACTGACGCGGCGGCACTCGGCGACGCGATGACAGCCGCTTTACTCGCGCGAGCGTTGTGGAACGCCAATGCTCACGCGCCGCTTACGTCACTACACGCGCATCGAGCCGAAGCCGCTTTGGCACATTTTATAGGTAATTTACTATTTTTTCCATTATATTTAATTTCTCCACTCCTTACGGGACACCCTGTATAAGTAAGATATAAAATTATATTCTACGTCATAAATAAAAAATGTATATATTGCTTTTTTTACAATTCAATAAAAATAATAAAGGACGACTGCGGAACTGATAATGTGCTGTCAGTTTACAGGTTACACTTTCTATCGTAAGGTTATTTACGTACATATTTGTTGGTATAGATAGGACTAGCATGTGCTTTTTAAATATAGAACGTAAAACAAAAACGTCTAAAAAAGTTCCGTTATTTTTGTTTTATTTTATATGTGTTACCGATTCTCTAAAAATAAATAATTCACCATTCTGTATAATAAAAACTATTAGGTACTTCGTCTTATTGTTATTGTTTCTCTTTACTTACTTTAATATTATACTTGAATAAATGTAATTGTTTGAATAAATAAATATGTTCCGGTTTCGTAAATTATAAATCGCGTTGCACTATTATCTACTTTGACGACCTTCAATGAGTAGGTATATAAGTTAATAATTTATTATGCCGGCTTGAAAAGGCACGATCTCTCGTTAGCCCGACTACTTCCGAGCTGATCCCGATATTATATTTTGTATAAATTATTTTATATATGTATATGTTTGTGGTAAAAATCATTTTTTATTGATATTAAAATAATTTATATTTTATAGTGACCTGTTTGAAAATTAAGTTTTGATCAAATGATAGTGTATATAAGTTTCCGCCTCGCTAGCACCCGACTCCGTGGCGCAACGGTAGCGCGTCTGACTCCAGATCAGAAGGTTGCGTGTTCAAATCACGTCGGGGTCAGTAAGAGATTGGAAATATATTATTCGCTTTTTTAGTTTTTTTTTACAAAAAAATTACTTTTATTTAATTCTAATCATTATTTTGTATAAATGTTGATTCTATGAAGGACAAGAAATATAAATAATAAAATATTGTATTAAACATACTGATATTATATCAAAGGAGATGCTCGTAGGCATGCGAAAACTGTCGATTTTAAGATTAAAATTGTTTTTTTAGTAAAGCGTTTCACGGTATTTAATTTGTTTAATATATTTAATATTTATGAAATAATCATACTTTCAATGTTGAAATCGACAATCGGATACCTAACCTTAAAAACAAAAGAATCCACATAAAATCGATCAATTCAACGAACAAGGGCGCATTACGAAGAGTGGCCCTGAGGTGGTCAATCGCAATTGTCAATTGTTACGTCATTGATAAATGCAATTGAAGTTTTGTCAATTGGCGTATTGTCACACTTTATAATACAAGCATATATATTTGATAAAGTTATATTTTGTTCGTAAACAGACGACGAATCAGTGTTCGCGGCATGCGAGGCACTTAGAGGAAGTGATCGGCGCGCGAGCGACCCGGATCTTTCAAAACATCATGTACGTACATGCCAATTTATCGCTATAATATATACCAATACCAAAATGACGTAAAACATGTCTGTTTTTTTTACAGGTAAAATTCAATATAGACATAAATAACTCTAAAATGGAGACTAAAGAGAGGTCTTTGTTAACAAAATCGAATAGTGTCGATCAGGAGTTGCATGGAAATCAGAAGTGTGAAGACCATGATAGGACTGCCTGTTCAGGTTAGTATATCTGCAATAGTAACAGAAAGCGCTACGAAGACTCGTAATCATAAACGACGCTCGGACGTAGTTTGAACTGTGATCATCTGAGGATCGCTTGAGTGTGGAATCAGCGCTGAAATTGCATTTTATTTCATTTCATGCAGTAATTATTATTTATAACGAGAAACAATTGTAATAGTCATATTTTGCATATACTTTGTTTTTTGTTACTTAGTGTGTTACGTTTCTTGTGGTCTTCTTCTCGTCATATGCCTTTCCGAAGTCAAGGTAGAGTTTAACGATGAGTAAGTGCACGCCTTTAGTGCCTATGCTAATAAACGATTTTCATTTCATTTGATTTCATTACAAAATATCCAGTTTAAAACATTAAATTGCATTTTTTTCTTTCTATTATTTATAAGTACCAATTGTAACAACGTAATGAGCTAGATGACAGTAAACAGTTGCAATGGATTATTATGATTGGTTAGAAATCACGCTTTAAGCGTGTGATTTGTCTGTTTTGTTTTATGCGGCTGAGTTTTGGACTCGTAATCAGGGAATCTATGCCCGGGCGTGACTTCTGAATACGACCTTTGTTGCTAGTTGCAGTCTGATGTGATTAGTTCTTGTAAATTCAGGAGAAGACCTCGGCTTTGAAGATGGTGACGTCATCGAGGATGATAGCTGCGAGTGTGGACCGTGTCGAAGGTTGGCAGCTTGGGAAGAATTAGTCGGAGTTGCTATACCATTGTTGGAGAAGTTAAGACCTTCTAGAACTGATGCATCTGTTGGTACCGATTAGTTGTTTCAAGGCTTTCTATGGAAACGTATCGATTATGTTACTTAATGGTGATAACTACTGCGATGTATACGTTTAAAGGATAATCCTTGTTGTTTTTGGAACGACCGATCAAATGAGTCGTTAAGATGCGAAAAAGGAAATAACATTTTTTGTACAATAATATTGTTTATGAATTTTCTTACTAATAATATTATTATATTGTTTACAAAATCATTCGAAATTTTGTTAAAAATTAATAATATGATAAAGGTTTTTCTTTTAACATCTAGTCATTTTTAAATGTTAATAAAATTATTATACATATATTAAACTATATATTTGTTTTGTTTTTGTATGTATTTACAAAATACCTTCTAATATAGTCTTAGTTTTTTTGAATACTAGATGACGTTAAAACAAAAAATATATATATGCCAATTTATTACCAAATTCCATTCCACTTAGGCCCCTGTAAAATAAAGGAAATTATTTAAAATTCCTTTGCTTATAATTCCCGCTACATTAGGTCGATGAAGGAAAATAACCACCACCAACATGCAATAACTTGTCTCGACACGTTTCGCCACTTCACGTGGCATCATCAGGATGGAGGATTTAAATAATTTCCTTTAATATGGATTTCCGCAAAGTAACGCTTGAAACAACCAACCCTGTAAAATAAGTCAAAATGACTTAGGCGGTGTTGTTTGCTAGTTAACCCTATCTATATTAAATATATATGTATATATAAAGCATATCTCAACATTTACCAATCGCGTAGTAATTGTAATGTATAATTTGTAGATTTTTTACATAAACCAACGGATACAATGTGTCCAATGGAAGTTAGCCAAGAGCCAAGTCCTCCTTGTCATGTCGCAAGCGCTACCACAAACGTATGTCTTTTACAAGAAGGTATGAAACTAAAACCTTCACTTTGTCGTCTTAAATATACAGGTTGATTATTGAAAGCCTTAATATATCAAAACATTGATATTAGAATCCAATTGTTGATAGTAGCAAGGCATACTACTAGACTTCATCTGATAAAACCCGGTTAAATATTTAAAAATAAAGCCTATTGTATTTAAAATTTGTTGCCATAATAGAAACACGATGTAGATTGGACCGGAACATGTGATGTTATAAGACGTTTGTTACGACCATCAATTGAACAGTTAATATTGGCCCACGACAAAAACATCTACGTATATTAAAAAAAAAAGAAATTATAAAAAAAAACTTTCTCCCTAATAGTTTTCAAATGAATAAAATTACAAAATTAAATAATCACTAATGACTGAAGTAATGCGATTGCTAATTGAATAATTAGTGTTTTGGTCATTTAAGGAAATCTATTCAATTGATTTATACTCACAAAATTCATTTGGAACTCAGTTGTGTTTTAAAAATGTCGCGCGCTGGTCTCTCCGCGTTTTTAGCATTCAGTGTTATTATGAATGCATTTTGTGTTCCCGTGCCGCTTCATAGGAAGAGGGACCTCAGTGACAATGCCATAGAAGACAATGAACGAGGTCCATACAACGGCCGAGGAGATACAGTGAGTACTTTTAAGATTATTTCTTCCTATGGAAAGGTCATTTGTTAATGCTAGGCTTTCCTAGCTTTGCCCAGTGTTAGTTACGGTATTATCTGTGGGCTTATCACGAATTTAGTCTGGCAATCGGGATCATGAATTTTTACTAACGACTAACAAGCACCAGTAATCTATCAAATGAACGAAAGATCGAGACGTTCGAAAATTAACAAAAAGTATCTAAAATATTGTTACTCAAATTTCCATACAAATCGCTTGAAGTCGGTTCGAAAGCCAGACTAAAATTCATGATAAGCCCACTGGTCCTTAATATAGGCCTAAAGTAAACTGTTGAATACAAAATTACAAGATATCGTATATAATTATTTTTTTTAAATATTACCACAAAATGTCTTGTTAATTGTATGTGAAAGGATTCTAGAGTCACACAATTTATCTGTATTGCATTTTACACCAAATATATTGAAATGGAAAACTTAATTTATAATTAATTAATTTTAGGAAGAAGGAGGAGTGGTACATGTTTCAAATAATGTGTCATTACCACCAGAGGTTATTGTAAGTATATTTAACTATGTTTTATGTTAAGTTAATTATATTTAAATTAAGTATTAAAATAACACAATGATAAAAAAGC
Organism: Tineola bisselliella; assembly: GCA_028551675.1. Lineage (NCBI taxonomy): Eukaryota > Metazoa > Arthropoda > Insecta > Lepidoptera > Tineidae > Tineola > Tineola bisselliella. Next base: position 38,715 of record JAPWLS010001494.1, on the reverse strand, counting down.
TTAGACATAATCTGTCATTTTATGTTTACCCTTAGGTATACAATAGGATGACAATGCCCCTATACAGCAGCTATTCTTTTACATCATAGTAGATTTATTATATATTTTATTATGACATTAGTATGCAAGTGGACAATGCCAGTACACAGCAGCTAAATCAAATTGATAATTATTAAATTAATAAATTCATTTTATTTATATTTGTGTATGTATTGACGAGTAAAAGCGCTCTATTGGAGCCCATTTATAGAAGCTTAGAACGGGGAGGAGTGAGGATAGTACATAAATGCAAAAATAAACAGAAGAAATACATTTGGCGCGAACAATTGTCATCAGCCGTATTCTATTTTTCAGGCAAACGTATTTGACGATCCACCGTCAGCAGTAGCTTCAACGAACTCGGCGGCAATAGACAATGGTCCAGTCAGCATACCTCTTCCAGAAGACGACGATGATGATGATGATGACTTTGAGCCTATGGAGCCTTCGTCGACTGGCGGCGGAAGTAACTTAATTAGCCTTCTTAACATTGCTACGAGCTTATTTCCGGGATCCAATGGAAATACTGTAAGTTTTGCATTTAAATTTATGTTACACTTTTGATTTTTCACCATTTATCACCGTTTTTTTACACAACGTGTTTTTTAAAAATCAAATATGGTATATATATTAAATATGTTTGAAGGAATATGCATAGATCTCGGCTTTGATTACCTTTGCTTTTAAAACAAGTTCGTACAGCGGATGTTGCAGATAATAGGGCAGTAAAAGAAATTCTAATCCTCGTGGGTAACTACTCCTTGGTACTATCTCACGGATATTTAATTCAATATATATATTATTCACGAATTAACATCAAATTCAAACACTTTTTTATTTGCACGTGTTCAGCACTTTTTATCGTGTGTGTGCGTGTGTGTTTTTTTTATTCGCATATGAAGTAAGTATGTTGTTTTTTTTTTCAATTACAATGGGTTTTTGAACACTGGAAAAGTTTTGCTATCATTTGCTAATTATTTGTAATTATAAAACACGTTTTAGGTTTGGATCAGAAATATTATAAAATACTTGATTGCTAATAACCTTCATTATGCAAATCCAATCGCAATGAGAATTTTGAAACGGATGGATGTAAAGAAGAACGCGATTGAAATCGATGACACAAATACTAAATCAGTTCATGTCAATAGAGCAGACGCTGACACCAGCGAGAGTACAGACGAAAGCAGCTCAGAAGAATCCAATGAAAGTAAAACTAGTGAAGAAGATGATAACAACGCTGCAGAAAAAAGCGTAGAAGTTAAAACAAGTGCCGAGAAGAATTCTAAGCAGACAGATTCGGACGAAGGTTCAGAAAATGAGTCTTCCGATTCTGATTATGATTCTGATGAACCACCAGGTGGTGGCGATGGTCAGGGAGGTGGTATTCTTGGGATTTTAGCTGGATTAAGTGGTGGGGTGAGTTTTGAGATTTAATTATCTTTACTAAGCACTTTTGGACATATTCATGAACATTAATTAGGCGGACTATTAGTATTAATGACAGTTGTTGTATAGCTGTCAGTTTGACAGTTCAAATGGCAGCACCTTATAAAGTTTTTACAGTTTGACAACCTTTAATTTATCTATTATTGTTTTTATTTTAGGATGAGGGATCTGACTTAGGTTCCTTGTTAGCTGCTGTTGGCGGTATTGTCGCAAATCTTAGCGTGAGTTTTATTATAAATTGCTTATTTAATAGGAAACTGTCATGTTAATGAAATGTAACATTTTCAAATAACGAATAATATTAAATTTTGCTTGCGATTTTTTTAAAATTATTAGTTTAACTTTTTTAAATGAAATTTCGATATTTTCAGGGCGACGGTTTTGATTTGAACAGTCTTATTGCGTCAGGTCTTGGCCTTTTCGTTGGTTTATTGGTATGTATTATTACTCGTTCTATTGCTATGTTCTTTAAAAATAGCTTGGATTTGTTTATTTTTTATATCTCTACAACAATCTTAAAAAAATAATTGAATTGTTTTTTTCTATTTTTAGTCTGAAGGTGCAGAGAATCCAGGTGCAGTTGTAGCTAGCTATTTATTGACTTCGTTAGATACTATTACTGGAGGCGGAGCTGTAAGTGGAAATAGAAAATTTTTAAAATAAACGTTGATTATATTTATTAATATTCATTTTGTTGTCTTTAAGCAAAACAATGGCGCTTTCTTCGGCACATTCCTATCGAAACTAATTAAAGGAACAAGTGCGGTAAGTTGTGTTTTTTCATATTTGATTATTATCTAGAAAAAAACCATATTCTTATAACTAAAGATGGTCATAAATATTATATAGTGATTGTAATAAAATAACTTGATTAAGATTCAGTTGCATATATTCAGAACAGTACAGATTTGACATTACAACAGAACACGGAAGTTGACCACAGAGTACACATCACAATACAAAACCATAGACTAACTTATTTTTAAATAACTATTATAATATTAATCAAATACTAAACTATTTTATTATAACAATAAACACATTGAATTTTTTTGGTACAGATTTTATTAAAATTAACTTTTACAGATGTTAGATGAAGAGGGCGAAGTGAATACTGAAGGTGGATCGGATTCTGCTGGATTTATTGGGAGTCTATTGATGGGATTGCTTGGAAGCATGAGCAAAGGCAGCAGTTGACGACAATGACATTTTTGGAGAATTATTTTATTTTCCGTTTGAGTGGCTGAAGGATTTGCAGTCCATGCCTATTTAAAATGTTTCGTTTTTAAAAAATGCAAAGAAACAAATCCATACAGCTAATAAAACTTTCTTTAAAAAAAAGTTTTTTTATTTAAGACAAAATTTTTATTATTCAAATATTATTTATTGATTATTTTTTGACTGTATCCCTATTTCTTTCAGTTTTAATGTTTGGTAAGCTTATATTTTTTATTTTTGAAATTAAATTATTCTAAAATTTAAACTCGCCATCTTTTGCAGAACCGAAACGAGCAGCAAGCGCCATCGTCGCCCTTCTGGACTTTGAAACTGGACATCATCAGAGCATTCTTCCAATTCGGAACAAATTTATTGAGTCAGGCATCTTCTGGTTCTTTGACGAATGCTAATTAATATTTAAATGCATAATTTGTGAGCTTACAAGCGATATTTGACCACGAGGCATTATTTGCACTTTAGCTCAATCCAAGATCGCTTCCTATAGCCTATAACGTGTTCAAAAATTGTATGAGTTACTTTTTGTCAATTACAGTCAAGTTAAATGCGTAATTTTGCTTCCCTCACATATTATACAGACTGCGTAATTTAAGTAAACTTAGAAAGTGCCATTTTAGTTTATTTTGTGCATTTAATTTTTTGTAGAAAATAAATAAAAGTAATTTTAATAAATGTATTAGTTTTATTTTAGCATCAAAATAGACTTCTAAGAATATCGTGGCATTAATTCTTCTTGGACTAATTATATTCCTTTCAAATGATAGTTGACGTATTCGATTCATTTTCATTAGGCAACATTCATTTGTTTAGCGGTCACTATTGGAACTAATTCTTCTGTATTTTGATTGGTTGTAAATGCTCTAATTTTTAAAATAGTGTTATTACTATTGGTTATTTTAGGCTATTTGACACTAGGGTTTGTGTGTATATTAAAATTTTGTAATTTCTTATTGGGCTATTGTCTTCGGTAGACATCTAAGGCCATTAATAAAGAAGAATATAAATAGTTTATTTTATACAAATTGGTTTCTTAGCTTAGTACAAAGAAAGTGAAGTACGTTCCACTATTCGGGTCGAGATATCTTTTTAGCGAAACTTATGTGAAATAATATTGCTGATTTTTAGAGATTAAAAATATAATTATCACAATGCAAAATTGAAAAAAACTAAAGAAGACAGATAAGAAGGATGACAGAAGAAATGTCAAAATATCTTCATAATTTATATTGACACTCGCCACATCTTTGTGAATAAAAGCGGTTAATGATATTGATCACGTGATATTATTTTCAATTACACCCTTCTCTCTCCAATAGTCTGAATAGTTATTTCACTGATCTGAAAAAAAAAACCATATTTATTACTGTTTCTATCAATATGAAAAATTATAACCAAGTATAGTGGAAGTTATTTGTTTCTATTTCTCAGGTTTTCTTACATTAACAGTAGGTGGTGCGCCTAAAGCGTAAATGACTGCATCAGCGACATCTGTTGGACGCAATTTAGGCATAGCTTTGGCTAATTCTGCCAATTCAGGTAATCGTACTACGTCCGCCATTTGTGTGTCAACTAGACCTGGTGAAATACTCTGGAAGAAATTTTATATTTTATAGCATTATAGACATTTTAAAGTTATAATATGCAGTGATAATTATTTTATTTTAATTTATATACAGTATATATAGTTTTGTTTATATATTCTTTCTATCATACTTCTAGTTCAGTAACTGGGGTACCCAGTAGCACAGGTTTTCGAGCCTAATACAGAGGCCCTTGCTATTTTTATGTACCAAAATTCTTTACAAAATAAACTTTTTCTTTATTTTTTATTATAATAATTCAATGGAACAGTTGACATAAATATTACAAGACTTAAAAGGTGTCTCTCGTCTAAACGTAAACCATGGTCAACGAGACTTAGCAGTGATATAAATTGAAACTTCTGGTAGAATAATAAAAATACCGATGCATTAGTTCAATATCAAAAGTCACCTGCAACTAATCTACATCTACCCTCATAATAATCTATTATATTTGTATATAAAGCAGTAAGTACTTCCATTTTACAAAGAATCAGCTTTCACTGCTACATAAATATACTCACAGTGACTCTTATTTTCTGTCCATATTGCGTTAATTCAGTGAACAGCGCTTGAGTAAACGCTGTTATGGCATATTTAGTGCTGGTATACACATTCAAGATTGTCTGGAACGGAATGTAATGGCCTGCGATACTAAAAATGAAAAACAATTGAATTGAAAAACTTTTAACTAATTATTGATAAAAAATAAAAGGTTTTTGCCTATGGTCAGGAAAAAATGACGCAGTAGGTTTTAGAGAATTGTAGATACGATGATTTTCAAATGGATACAGTGTTTTTGTAGGTATATAAGTTATAGAAAGAGAAACGGCCGCGGTGTCGTGAACGGCAAAGGTGATATCTGTATTCCTTTCACATATAACTCAACTTCGACACGATAAAAATATAGTTATCTCTTTCTAATGATTGTTTCTTCCAGTCCAAAGTCCAATCTGTATTTATTTGAAGATTCTCGTTTGTACATAAACTTTTTTCCAACACACTCTGCACTAGTATTGTATTTAAACTAGTAATTAAATCGCATTAGACCACTGGACCTAATAACTTAACTATAACATATTTTCTAGTAAAATTACTCATAATTTTGAGGTTATTTTGAATAATGATTTTGCCGTTTTGAATTATCTATCTAAACTTGAGTGTAAGCATATTAATTTTCGCCCAAAATTTTGCCGAAAGCTTTAGTAAAGGATTGTTATGGTTTGGAATAGCTCGTTACCATAAAAATGTGCTGGCTGTTTGAAGTAAGCAAATATATCCAAAAATTTAGAAAAATATTTCTCAATAGTCTTATCAGCTTCATTATGTTTAAACTTAACTATGAATCATCAAGGAAATAATCAATAAACTAGATCTAAAGAGAATTAAATAATTAAAAGTCATTTAGATCAATTTAAAAGACTCGAAAAGGATGAATCAATTAGGTGCGTCACATCCTGCTAAACGTTTGAAAGTACAGGCAGTCCTCGACTTATAATCGATTTCCGGCATAGGAGAATTCATTTGTCGTGAAGTTTTGTTCCTGTGTCCAAACACTTCGTTGTTGCAACTAATGGATCAAGGAGTTATTGCGTCTTTTAAGGCCAATTATATATGAATCTAACCCTTGGATTTTACATGTACCTAAATATATGAAAGAATATTTCGATTTACGTTGCTTATTTCGAGAACCTAACATGCCGTAGGTACGAGGACTGCCTGTAATCAACCTATTTCAACAATTGACCATAAACTCCTTGTTATTTATGTTTATGAATTACAATTTAAAACACGTATAAAACAAACGTTAATTGACAAAACTTTTTACTCTATGAATGAAACTGCAAATGACATTCTGTGAAACTTGATTGTATCTAATAGTTGATATTTGTTGTTGGAGTGGGTAGAGGGCGCCGTCGTCATTGCTGCGTACTGTATTGATAAATGGATATTTATATATTGATAAATACAGTTATATTTTGACAAGTCCAAGTGTTCCAATAGGAACCTACGGATGACGGATTAGAAATATAAATTTACGTTACCTGTTAATGTTAATGACGTGTCCAGCAAAATTTCTCTTTTTCATGGAAGCAATGGCGTGTCTTGTACATAACATTGTTCCTTTTACATTTACATCGACAGTGGCCGCTATTTCAGAATCAGTTAGCGTTAGAGGTCCGAAATCTGAAATTAAAATAATTTCGTTTATTGTATGACGAATGACGTACAACGCGTTTTCCTATAACGCGGAGCTAATCTACCGTGTTATAGGGGGGTTTCTGAGATATATCATATCTGTCTAATTAAAATCTTGTAGACGATATGAATATTGTATGCGGTTAAGTTTCCCTGAGAGGTAAACTTACCAGACTTTTGCTGTTTATAAGTGTCTATAACAGTGGTTCTCAACCTTTTTTTTTTGTTGCGGTACACTTTTAACGATTTCAAAATTTATAAGTACGTATGTACGTATAAGAAGAAGCATTGTTACATTAATAAGTGATTATCATTCTCTAGACGAGCTGTAATCAGCCAATTTACCAATTTCCGGCAGTCAATTAACCCGATCAATTTATTAACTATAAAGACGAGTTAATTGACTTGCTTACAGAAATAGTAAAAGGTCAAATGACTGCACAAATAAATCTTATTATATACACACCAGTCATATCACCATGGTAAATTAAAGCAGCATTATTGATAATAATATCTGTACCACCGAACGTCTCATCGACCCACGCGAATGATCTCGCGATATCTTCCTGCTTTGAGATGTCACAGCCGCGGGAGTGGATTTTGCCGGAGCCCGTAACTTGTTCTTGAAGTTTCTAATAAACAACATAATAAAATTGGTTTCAAAAATCACATGAACATTAAATTTTGAAGTTTTGTCTTTATTTTTTTCTCCATTATTCATTCGCCAAATAAAAAACTCAAAGCCCTGAGTGCAATTTTATAGTTTAACCCTTCGATATCAAAGCCTCCTTGTTCATGACTCAAAATAAGTACAACAGTTCCTCTGTGCAGTTGACAACCTTCAAATGGATACAGATTGGACTTTGGACTGGAAGAAACAATCATTAGAAAGGGATAACTATATTCTTATCGTATCGAAGTTGAGGCATGTGTGAAAGGGATGCAGGTATCTCCTTTGCCGTTCATTTCTCTTTCTACCGCTTATATACCTACAAAAACTGTATCAATTTGAAAATCGTCGTGTGTACAACTCTAAAAATTAAAAAAAACAGTTGATGAAAATTTATAATTTTTTAAATATAAAATAAGGCACTTACATCAATAAGTTGCGGTCGTCTAGCGAATCCCACAACATGCACACCAGAATTCGCAAGCGCCACAGCAATGGCCGCTCCTATTCCAGCACTTGCTCCTGTCACCACTGCTATTTTACCAAACCAACGATCCATTGTGACAACTTTCAAACTGTCAAAAGAATATATATTTATATTAGACTTTAGTGATTACAATTAACAGTAAATTTACGCTACAGAAATAAAAACAAATGTCTGTAACATAAAATAAACATAAGTATTTATTTATTCATTATTAACGTAAAGTAACAATATGATTTTCGAATGCCTGTCACGTGGGACTTACTTACTATACTACTAAACTATATTACTTCTTCTATTTCTTAAATCTTATTATCTGTGATTATCATAATTACTTTGAAAAATAATGACAATGTTCCTAACCAATCTGTATTTTTGACAATATTCTCTCTTTGAGAACATTTCTATCAAAATTTCTTTATCAAAAATATATCTTAAGAAAAAGATACGTAAATACTTAAAAAATAATTCTCTTTACTCAATACTTTATTGTCAAGTGCAGTTAAATAGGTATCATCAATTCAATATTATTATTAACACACATCAAAATGACACCTTCCTGTTTGGTGGTTTTGACAGACAGCCTTTCTCATCTGGGTGACAGATATGCGTCTACCTCTTCCAGCCGATAGGGGTCGCCGCATGTCTGTCACGTTAAAATGATTACTAATCGTATCAATTATTACTTAATTAACTCATATTTAAAGTTTTAGTCAACATTATTGAATTTGGTTGCTAACATTATCTTGTTTTTTAATCGTAATATCAATTAATGTATTTGGGAGAGAAAGCCGGAAGCAAACTAACATACAATCCCATTATCTCTAGAATGAATCCTCGGACGTACGTTTTTGCGTATTAGTATAAATATTTATGTGGATAAATGAAAAATACTCACATACGAAATCAAATAACACGACCACGACACAAGATACGCAAGCGATCTATGCGCGGTGGCTGACCGAAAGTGCCATTCACTTCCTTGAAAATTTCTAAAGTAAGGTAAGCGAGCCATTTGTGGCCAATTACTATTAAAGTTAAATACAAAATTTCCAAAATAATAATAAATATAATTTTTTAAATATTATCCCTACTAATATTATAAATGTGAGTTTGTTTGTTACGTTTTCATGCAACAAACTACTTAATCGATCATCATGAAACTTTGTACACATATTTTTAGAGGTACTAAAATAACATAGGATACTTTTTATTTTAAAAAAAATCGAAACCGGTCATATTGATTGATTGGTAATTCTAGTGTTAATTAGAATTTGTTAAAACTTATTACCTAATATTTTATTATTATTATTTTATCGCTATTTTACAATCTATACAATTAAACTATCTTTTTATTGTGTAAGGATACCAAGATCATTGGGCTTATCACGAATTTAGTCTGGCTTTCGAATCGAGCTGTAAAAAGTAAAACGGATCCGTTAGCAATCGGGATCATAAATTTTTACTAACGACTAACGAGCACCAGCAATCTATCAAATGAACGAAAGATCGAGACGTTCGAAAATTAACAAAAAGTAACTAAATTTTGTAGTTCCAAATCCGCACGCGGTGGCGCTGCTCAAATTTCCATACAAATCGCTTGAAGCGAACTCGGTTCGAAAGCCAGACTAAAATTCGTGATAAGCTCACATGTCTCACATACGTCGCAATATGGTATCGGAAGCAAAGACTAAAACCATGTAATTGATAACACAATGTAGCTAGAATTCAATCGAGGACATCTGCAATCAAATCCACGTTATAAACGAAAAGATTAAAATAAATGTATTAGAATACTTATATCACGTGTAAAATAAATCAATTTTAGAGATAATCAATAACAATCACGTTTACCTTATAAGGAAGAAAGATTTACAAATATAGACGTGCATATATAGCAATACCTACATCAATCATAATTACAATTAAATTTTGTCTCTTGAGAATATACACTCGACCTAAAGCTAATGCAGTCGAACCTGTATAAGCGAGGATTCTAGAGACATGAATATTATTCTCGCTCATAGAGGTTTCTCACTTACGAATGTTTGGGAGTAGTCACTCTCACTTATAGAGCTTAACACTAGATTTACAAGACCAGTCAAAATGACTGGTCTTGCAAGATCAAATTAAAATTCCTACTACATGTAACATTTTCTTTAATTCTTCTAATCTTCTTTAATTGATAACAGAAGAATTAGTTTTATGAATTTTATATTATTTTATATATATTTGTAACAAATATATACTTTTTTGGTTTTGGTAGAAATAGGTATATTTAAGCTGGTAAATCTAGTGTTAATAAAAGTCGAGGAACACGATGCTTGAGATTTCCATTGAAATATTATTGAAATATTCTTGATTACAGAGGTCTAGAGTAAGAAACTCTCACTCATAGAGGTCTAGATATGAAATGGACGCTTGAAATGACTCTCTCTAACAGAGGTTTTTCACTCCAACTCATAGAGGTATTTGGGGTTAAAAGAGATAGGACCTGACCATTATTCTCGCTTTAAGAGTTTTCTTACTAATCCAGTTCTCGCTGTAATAATATACCTGGTGATCCAATTGAACGTTTGCAGCCAAAAATGTAATATTACGTAACATTTATAGAATATTGGAATAATATTTTTATATCGAACTTCAGTTGTATTGGACTTACAATACGTAAAAGGTGTCTCGTGTTTCAACTTAACCCATGGACATCGGAGTTAGTATGTACTATAAATTGTATAACCTAAATAAACTAACCTAACTTAGTACAACATTTTTGGCTGCAAACATTCAAGTAATTCGCCTGGTAATTTGAACTATGAATAAAAACATCTAAGGTGTCAAGTGACGAAACTCCTAAAGCCGAGTCTCCTGCTCGTTCGAAACATTAGAAAAAACATCGAAACATTGGGGTGTGACCATACACATTTTTGTATTCGTACACAATGTTTTTTGTTTTCCGTGGTCGACGAACATTGTGTTTTTGTGTAATGTTTCGAAGAAACACGAGCAGGAGACGCGGCTTTAGACCGGTTACAGCCTTTTGTCTTTGTAATTTAATACTGTTCAAATGAATATAATTACGACTCTATGGTTAAGGTAGGTAGTATAATTCTTTATTATATTTATTGTATGTTATTGGTGCATTGCTCGAAAAGGAACTGGCAGAAGGGACGTAATAGTGTGCAAATATATAGAAGTTTCCTTCATGCGAATAAATTCTTTACTGTTAAAGTAAAACTCGTAAGTAAAAAACGTCTCCGTCAAATTCAGCTTAAAAAGAACAATTTTAATGGTCTCTGCCTACCCTAATAAATCACATGTCTGAGTCTAATCTACTATTCAATTTCGACACAAGTAATTGATATTTTTATTATTAGAGTTATGGGTTTAAATTAATTATTTATTTTGGTATCTTGAAACCATTCAAAATCGTATTAAATAATAATTTAACCATAATAAAATCTACTATTTTATTGCGCTATTAATAAAATATTAATCTGTCAATTTGTTAGGGCTATGTTTACCAAACTTTAAAGATAATTAAATAACTATTGTCGTGAAAGGAATGTTATGTCACAAGTACGAGTTATTCTTATTGATATACAGTTATTTTTATTGAAATGGTTTTAAAATATCCCTCCATCTCAGTAACATTTTCTCCATGGTTTCTGAGATACTCAATACAACTACGAAGAATCTACACGAACAAACTATGTACAATAACAATTTTAAATCGCTCTCCTGTAAAATTGTGATTTTGCAGATACTACCAGCGATATATGCATTGACTTGGCTTGGCAAATTATGTATAAATTAATAAAAACTAATTTTAAAAATACGTCAAGAACGAAATGTCAAATTGACAGTTCAAAATTCTTGCCAGATTAAAAAAATCTTACAAAATTATTGGGGAACACGTTTGCTGAACTATAATAATAGGTTAATAAATTATTCGTTAATCTAACTACAATTTGATAAACACGAGCCTTACGATGTATTTATGTTTTATCAATTGTCTATTCGTTTAACGCAAGCATGATGTTACGAATATTATTGTTATTATTATTTGTAACTTTTATTGAAACAAAAATTCTTGCTAATATTGTTAATAATTTTATTTCAATTCAAGAGAGACCTGCTGCAATTATTTCATTTTTAAAAGGTAATAACTATGTATTTATAGTCAGAGGCGGCTCGTCCTAAAGAGCGCTGGTGCAGTGCACTCCCACGATAATTACAGAAGTAATCTATATTTCTTCATAATACATACTATCCTTACATTACATTCATTCTATTCTACTATGCCTATACAATAGTATATTATATTACCTATATCTACGCCGCTGTAATATAAGTTCTGTAATTTGCACTTTAGGACGAGCCGCCTTTGTTTATAGTGTTGCTCCTTATAGATTTGACCTTTTAAATTCGCGGTAACAGGCCGAAGGACCAGCAGATCCAAGAGCAGATCTGCAGTGGGTTATCTTAAAACACAATAACTGACACATTGCCTAACTCGGAATCATCTAATTATTTAGACAAAATTAAATTCTCAGAAACAAACGAAAAAATATTTAACATAAATTCAATAACGTTTTTTTTTAATTCGTATTGACTCAAACAACGAGGAAAAAATAAAAATTAAAAGCAAATTTAAGGGACATACGTCTTTTATTAATAATAGCAAAAAAAAAAAAAACAGTTAAAAACACATATTTATTACTATTAATTACAATTATTGAATTGAATTTATCAAACATTCTCGGCAATGTATGTCATAACAAAAATTTTACGTTTCAGTAATTAAAAATTATTACTATAACGTGTATGTATTATTCCAGGTAATTTAGTTCAACGTAAATGTAAAAATACAGTGCACTAGAGTTCACCCTCATGGTCAGATTTTTTTTCCAAAAACCCAGACACTAATCCTAACATGGTGGTCACCTAATTGCATAAAGTTAATAATATATAACTATCGTAGATAACCACAAGCTGGCAAAAGGACTAACCAATACAATAAGTGTAAAAAAATGGCTGACCAGTGATCTACAGAAAGACGATCATAATTTATTTATTGCAGATTTAAACGAAAATAAAACTAATGAAATATTAACACAGGTATTTATTACTACTTACTATAAAACGAATTCATCTGCCACGTCTTGTATTTTCTGATTACAAGAACTATTGTAGGAATTTGCATCAGTAAGACAAACTTAGCCATCTATACAATATACATTGAGTAGGAATTCATGAGTTTGGGGCACTAAGCTATCATAGTTGTGTCAAAAATGACAGCTGAGAGTCCTAAACTGTTCTATAATGACCGTAATAATAATAATAAATACTTTATTGCTTTAAAACATAGTAATAACAATACAACAACAATAGGAAGCAGATTTAGAGCAATTGGTGATCTTATCACTAAAAGTAATTTCTTCCAGATAACCAATTGTCATAGAAGCAGTGTTAGTGTGGGGCAATGCAATTTAGATAAATAAAATACATAAATATAATTCAACTAAATATATAATGAACATACACATATATAATTTTAATATATACAAATATTATTCAGAAGGAGATAGGTATAGTGTTTTAAGTTCGTACCGTATTCTTACTATCGTACAAAACCCCTTTTCAACTATATGATGTCACAAAGCAAATCAGCCCCAATAACTAGTCAAATTCCAGGCCGTGAAATTGAAATTGACACTATCACCAAACAGATGGCTATTGACGTATGAATTAAAGAATATTACATTAGACGAAGATATGATTAAAAACGAAATTGAATTTTCGTTAATAAATACTTACATTGGCATAAATACGGAAATATATGTTGTTATTTTTAATTTGAATGAATTTTCTTTGTATTCAGGTAAGAAATAATAATTCAATAATTGTTTTAATGAAGACAAAAGCACAATGTCTAATATTCGAGCAAAAGCTCAACAAGAAATTACAATTTATTAAATATACACATGAAAATATAAACTTTTTCAATAATTGTTGCATTAGCGAAGAAACCAAGTGCTAGTTTAGACTAACTCCACTAGTCACATATTTCCATGTAATATTACTGACGAATTGCTTACTCTTTTTTATTTATACATACGGTATTGCAGACAATATTTATGTGAATTTATATTATGGAAAGTAATCTTAAAAAACTTATTTCATCGTATTTCTCAACTTTAAGGAGTTAATCGATTCATTTGTCATTTTAGTTCAGTTGTTTATTTCTTTTATTTCCCGCGCTGTCAAATGATGCAAAATTCAACAAATGATCCTTAAACCGCACAAGTTTATTAACTATAAATATAATAATAATGAACCTAGTTTTAAGATTTAGGAATTAATTTTATTTATTATATGTAAAATATACTCGCAAATAGAATGTATAATAAATATTTATATTTCAGTATACAAAATAAATCCAAACTTCAACATAATATGGACGCCATATAATATGCGTTGTATTGATTCACTCGCAATACGAAGAAACAACGTGGCGTTTACTCCTGTCGTTGTTTCAACAGTCGTCACTAACAATGATACGCTGGCAGAGTTAGACAATTATTTGTGAGTAAGATGCCTGTTGGCGATTGAAGCAACTTTTTAAATTTTATATTATTAATAAAAAAGAAACAAAGTTTCAACGTAAGTCTAAATAAAACAGCGAAGGAAAAAAGCTGGTTCTTTTCTTTCACGGACTCAATAGAGCTTTTAGGAAATTACCACACATTTTTGTATTTAATTTTTAGTCATAGTTCCAAACTTGGGCGTAGCCAGCTTTGGGCTCAGGGTCTTACCCCGGTTAATTTTTTCATACAAAAAGGTAACACCCACACCCTATAGCACCCTGTATCTGTATGTATAATTCGAATTATCCAAAACAGATAATTAAGTTTTTTAGGTTTGATTAGGTACCTTATAGGTTAAAGCCAGGGTGGGGCAAGTGTCCCACCCTGCTCCACCGTGGCTACGCCCATAGTTCCAAAACAATATTCTTAAATATTCATAAGCTTTATGTATTGCTTAGATCTGTCAAATAGACAACCTATTTGACAGATCAAAGAATACCTCAACCAAGAACTATGTCAAGTAACAATTATATTTATTTCGTTTAGAAACCGTCAAAGTGACACATTAACAAAATATCCCTTCTACATGATGAAGCATTTAGCTGACTTTGTAAACGGTACCTTCGTGATGAATATCACAAACACTTGGGGTTATATTCAACAGGATGGTAGATTTAACGGAATGATGCGAGAGATCGAAGATAACAGAGCCGACATTGGAGGTTTGTTTTAGTGTTTATAAGTAAAAATATATTAGTTTGGAACACTCATGTTGAAAATGAAAATGAAAATCGTTTATTAGCATAGGTATTACAGGCGTGCACTTGCTCATCGTTAGACTCTACCGTGACTTCGGAAAGGCGTATGGCGAGAAGAATATCACAAGAAACTCGTCAATCATAGCCTGTACATAAAGTAATAATAATAAAAAAAAACTGAATTTTAATTCAGAAAAAAAGTGAATAACAATTTATTATTTGTTAAATTAAGACTGGAGACAACTGCTACCATAACTTTCCACCATTTTCCTTTTTCTCTTGTTTCTTAACTATTTTCCTTTCGCTAACTTTTAACTTTAATATTGGTAAATTAAATGTAACGCTAAGGAAAGAAAAAAATTGTCTATTTAAAGGGACATTTCCACTCTGCTGACTCCCACACTTCATTTAAAAATAGTGATGCTACCATTTACTTTCCAGGAACTACATTCGTCCCCACCGAGTCAAGATTGCGCGTCGTGGAATTCGTTTTACCGCCAGCTGATATGGGCGCATATTTCCTATTCAAGAAGCCATCTCTAGGTTCTATAACTAACATTTACACGCTTCCGTTCAGCCTCGGCGTTTGGTACACAATTATTCTGCTAATTTGTCTATTTTCATTGGCGTTGTTTGTTACGTATTGTAGAGAATATCATATAATTGTAAGTATATTTTATTTTCCTTTAAATAAATATTTAATGAAGACAATTTTCCCAATGTCGTGTAAACAGACATCAACCCAATAATAATAGCAATCAAAAGCAAGTTTTAAAGCCTTCCAAAAATCTCCCGCATCACGCATGCGTTTATGTTAACCGGTCAAAATGACCGAATCACTTGTGCTTGCAAAGTATTAAATATAATTCAATAAATTTATTGTAGAATTGTAAAAAAAATAGAATCGTTTACAAAAAATTATGAGCACTGTTTTACATAAAAGTTTTGTGAAGAATTTTTGAAACCGGTCATATTGACGGTAGTTCTAGTGTTAAGTATCAATATGAATGCGCCTTTTATTGCGCATTTCTTATGAAATGATTTTTCGGCATATAATATAATCGAGTATTTCAAAAAGATTTCAATGGTTCGGTTTGGCTTAAATTTAATATTTAATTAATAATAACATATTACAATCCATCGTTTTAATTAATATTTATGAAACTTATTATTGAGTAACATAAAATGCTTAATTTTATAATTGGATAAACTTTTAGGAATTAAAAAAATCATCATCCAAGTCCCAAACATTGTTAGATGGGATACAAGACTCGCTTTGTTTGGTATTTCAACAAGGAACTGTGACCCATCCAGTCTTCGTTAGTAGTAAGTAATTTGAAATTTTTTTATATATAGAAGTCCCAGTATATTACGTCCAGTATAGTACCTCCAAATTCCGCTTGATGTGTAGATATTAATGATTTGAGTTGATTGTCTGTCACCCTTTAAAGTTCATCTTAGTACCAGTTTTAACATTAAACACGTGACTATTTCTTGAATGTCAGGTTTAGTGGCAAAACAATGCGCTTACCCTATATCTGAATTTAAAATGATTCAAATGAAAAACCTTTGGCATTTTCAATGTTAGTACCATAATAAATACTAACTGCAATAAATTATGAATGAATGAATGAATGAATTAGTACAGGCACTAAAGGCGTGCGCTTGCTCATCGTCTCTACCGTGACTTCGGAAAGGCGTAAGACGAGAAGAATACCACAAGAAACTCGTCAATCATGGCCTGTACATAAAACAATAATAAAATAAAACTGAATTTTAATTCAGAAAAAAAAGTAAATAATAATTCATACATCATATTGCACATTAGTTACAATAATAAATGTTATATTAATAATATATATGTATATAAAATATATAAAAACATTAAATTGATGAAAGACAATACTGCCAATATCGAGAAAATTTGACGTTGACCCCCTGACCTCTCGCAAGGATAGACGACAGAAACTAAGGTAACTGGAATGTAAAAGGACTAAGCTGGAAGTATTCGGGCAACAACCGAACAAGAAATTACAAAATTTTAACACACACGTAAACCCTTGTGTCAAAAAGCCATTCCCAATCTGTGGGCTTATCACGAATTTTAGTCTGGCTTTCGAACCGAGTTCGCTTCAAGCGATTTGTATGGAAATTTGAGCAGCGCCACCGCGTGCGGATTTCGAACTATTCGAACTGCGATTCGATTTTCGAACGTCTCGATCTTTCGCTCATTTGATAGATTGCTGGTGCTCGTTAGTCGTTAGTAAAAATTCATGATCCCGATTGCTAACGGATCCGTTTTACTTGTGACAGCTCGATTCGAAAGCCAGACTAAATTCGTGATAAGCCCACTGTATATAATTAAATAATAAAATAAAACCGTCAACTGTTAATCGAACTACGAGAATTATTATCCATTACGAATGATTACAAATAAATCAACATTGACAGCTCGTCAGGTTCTTCTGCTTGGGCTGATAACCTTTATGTTTCTTTTCACTGCATACTCTGCCAACGTGGTGTCGCTGCTGCAGACAACAGCTAATGATATTAATAATGTTGAAACGCTATTGAAATCACCATTAAAATTGGGATTACAGGATGTCGTGTACAACAAACACTATTTTCCGGTTAGTTGCCTTGTTTTTCAAGTCAATTTCACTCATGTTTCCACTCAATATTGTTTTTTTTTTTTTTAATTTAAATATCATGATCTAATTAGTGTTGTATATAATAATAATACAGGGGTGGCCAAGCCCGAGCCATTTTTGAAAATATGAAATTTTTCGCGAGTCGCAATTAAAAAAATAAGTCAG
Source organism: Tineola bisselliella (assembly GCA_028551675.1). NCBI lineage: Eukaryota > Metazoa > Arthropoda > Insecta > Lepidoptera > Tineidae > Tineola > Tineola bisselliella. The sequence goes on along the minus strand of JAPWLS010001494.1, from coordinate 20,897 downwards.
AAAAGGTATCAAAAAAACGTTGCACTTAGTCTTTCATATGTTGTCAGTAATTTAAACGACATTTTGAAACATATACGGCAAAGATAATATTTTTTTAGAATATAATAACACAAAAATGAAATTCTGGTTGGAACTCGGAACATTTATTGAGAGCCACAAATAATCCTTCAAAGAGCTGCATGTTGACCACCCCTGCAATACTACATACACAGCACCTATATCTAATTCTGCACGAACATGTTTTAACTAAACTAAAAAACTTTTTAGCGGCTTACTATCGTTTGTTTAGATTACTTTTTACTTCAAATTAATGGAAACAAATGCGATAATGTTTTATTTTGTTTTATTAATTTATAGACCGATACGAGGCAATATCATAAGGCTTTATGGGAACAAAAATTAGAGCCTCAAGGTGATAAGGCGATATATGATATAAAGGATGGTATACGGAAAGTTCGAGAGGTAATATTGAATTTTGAGTGCCGATTTTAACATGAAAACGCATCTATTTTAAAAATATATTTTTTTACATTTATTAAATGGTTACAAATTTACTAATAAACATATTTGTGTACAACTCCATGAGAAACCTATTGCGCTATTTTCTTTTCAGTTTCTTTTGACCATAGCCAACAACCCTCTACTTTTCTGTTCAAGGCACTGACACAATTATTGTAGAGGTCAATATTTAAAATTCGAATTCCCAACAACACAAACATATGTCAGCCCATTTCAAATCAAATATTTTTATTATCCATATCAATTATTGTCGACGGAAATAAAATTCATTCATTCAGTATTTTTCACTTTCCTCTAAAACTACAAAATTACGCTTACTCATTGGTTACTTATTAATATTGATCATCATACACGATTTAAGACACTACAATAGATTAGATTTTCAAACAAACATAACATAACTGATAGATGTTGTTGATATCCCCCTCTTATTGTTCCCTAGAGCATGTTCGCATTTCACGTAGAATCAACAGCGGGTTACGATGAGATCCAGAAGACCTTTCGTGATAATGAGAAGTGTAATATCGGCCAAATAAAATTCATGGCGATGACAGCGCCTTATCTTGGCATTTCACGTGATTCACGCATTAAGGAACAACTCAAAATCGGGTAAGTGTACTGTTTCCTCTTGTCCACTCTAGCTATTTCAACAAAAAAAAACGAAGATTGTCAAAATGTTAACCCAACGATACATTATTCCACAGAGCTCGCAGAATAATGGAAAGCGGTATCCAAGATAGGTCCACCCGTCGAGTTATAGTCAGACGTCCGACGTGTCATGTTAACGTAGCCATGTTCTCAGCTGTGACATTAAGTGACGTGGCACCAGCATTCAAATGGCTTTTCCTATCTTACACTGCAGCAATAATTTTAATAATTATAGAAATTATTGCAAACTCACAAAAGTTTAACGAAATAATTTGTTGTACTAATAAAATAATAATAAAATAGTGTAGTGTTCAAATAAATAAAACAAATGTAATAAATTGTTAAAATATTATATTGTGCAATATATCTAAAATGCTTTAAATAATTGAAAAAGGCAATTTTATTATGTATTTTTATTTAAATGTTCTATTACGTGAAGTCATTGCCTTTTTTTAAATTTTAAATCAGCGACAAATCGAACAAACACATTCGAAATTTGAATTCTTCGGCCCAAACTTCCGTCGCGTTCGGAAATTATGTCGCTACACTTAAATCTACACAAATGTTTCTTTCCCAATTGCACATACTTATTGCTATATTATTGAAATTATTGTCTTTGTATTTTGAAAAGTAAATAATAAGAAAATAAACTAAATAGAATTCGAATGTAGTTTTCTTTATATAACACTCGCATATGACCATATTTCGCTTGATATTAAGCTGAAGAATGATCCTTGAGCGGAGGCAACATGGAGACGAATGTCCTCTTTTTTTTTTACGAAACTGTGCGTTCCTGGTCTCTGCTGTTAGCCTTGCGGCTGTTATAGTGAAACGGAGTAGGGTCTAATTTAGCCAAAAGGGCGAGATTGAAACTCGACCTGGGTGAAGTCCAGGCCAGTGACAATGGTGGATGGGTGAGTGTAAGGATCGTTTAAGTTAATTCATTCGGGGGGGTCTCTTCCTGGATGCGGGAAGACAGCGCGTATAGTTCCGACAGTTTGTCTTGTTTGGGTGATTGATCCCTGATGTCAGTAGGGTGTTTCGGAGTTTTGTCATAAAATCGAGAAAGGTTTCTAAGTCGAGGTCACGGTGAAGGTCACTGTTCCGGATATAGAACGACAAATATCCTCTGATTATATCCGGCTATATAAGTCAAAAAATATTGTGTGTATATTGAGTATGAGTTTTATATTATAGTGAGAATCATAAATGTCAACTATAAATAGAACAGTTTAGGGTTCTCAATAATGACACATCAATTCTATTGAAGTGAAAAATATTTTCAGAAAAAATGTATCACCATTGGAATATATATTACCTTTTAACAATTAAAAACACTCGCGTCCCAAACAGAAAACAAAACAAAAATATATATCAAGATTTGTTTCTTTTTTTTTCTTTAATTTATAACTGCTCACAGTCTTCCCAGACGTAAAATGACCAAATTTCTAAACGGAGTTTTAGATAAAAAAAAAATAAGACAGTTCTTCTACTTTAAATAATTAATACTCGAAGAAACTTAATCAATAAACAAATCAAAGTCTTTATACGGACTTTTAATACTTTAGAGCAGCGGTTCCCAAAGTTGACTGAACTTCGATCCACTTAACAAAAATTTCCAATCATGGGACCCATCTCTTGGCTGTCTTAGAAAAATAGGGGTATAAATATAATACTCAGAGATTCTCTAATCGCGGGTCTTATTGGTTCTAATTGGAATAACGCATAAGCATTACCAATATTAATGTACTTGTTACGAACTATTTTTATTCATGTTTTTTTTTACTTTTTATAAAGACTATAATTGTCACATTTTTGATAGCTATTCTGTTACTTCAACGAAGAATAAAAGCACGTACCCAAAACGAAAAAGTGTTTAATGACTGAAAAACAAACCAAATAGAGCCACGATACCGGCTCTTTCCCGCACACATCACAGTACTGTTCTATTAATAAATACATACATATTAAATCTAAGAGCCCACTCAACATATTGGGAACTTCTGCATGAATTTAAGAGATCACTTGATTGCACAAAAGATAATTCAATATTCTCTAACACATTATTGACATAAGATTCTAATGGGAAAGAAACATTGCTAAATTAGAACAACACGACTTAACACTAATTTATACACTCATAGGAACATTCTCACCTTAAATTAGACCTTTTACGAATACGCAAATAAAACTAAAATAATAAAAGAATATACTAACACAAACGGAGTATAAATACCGGCACCGATCTAGAAGCATGGCCTTGAACAATACCATCTGTATTGTTAACGTTAAAACAGCGCAAAAGAGACAGACATATAAGTTACCTCATGTTAAAAAGAGATAAATATATAGAACCTGAAGCACTATATACTATCAAATCGCCGGCTCCTACTAACATGGTAGGATCTACAAAATCGCAATTTTACAGGGAACTGATTGTGCATAGTTTGTGTAGATTTTTCGTTATTGTATTAAGTATCTCAAAAACGAGAACAAAAATGAGAAAATGTTAACGAAATGGAAAATTATTTTGAAGCTATTTCAAACAAAAAAAAATTTGCTAAAATATTAGTTCTAACTAACTAACTTAATAGGACCTGACGAAATATTAGGCAAAGAATAACTATGGTAAGCAATTTTACGCGCACAACTAACCATAGAGCTTTTTTCAGCTTTGTTCATGCCTCAAGAACGGTGACGGACACAGTTTTCTTAAAACAAAATAAGAGATCCCAATTTCAACAAAGTACGTTAAAAGAAATGGCACAATCCAGGAAAAACTTTTAGCTTAACCGTAGAGTATATTATAAAAACCGATTGTCCACTCACACGTTCGAGCGACACGCCTGAGTGGACGACGGGCCTTAACGTTAACATATCAGGTGAAATATTTTATAGTCTAATAAGAAAATAACATGGCTTTTAATTTTAAAAGTTTAAAGGTATCATTATAAAAAGTATCTTACTTTTAGTACATTTCGATGTTTTTAATTCGCAAAAATCAATAAGCTGGTGAGGTTTTAAAAGTTAATTTTTGGCTGTATGAGCTCGATCCCTTTGCTTTAGAATGAAAAAAAAATTAAATTGACACTTAATTTGACAGGTAGTTTGTGTTGCTGTATGAAAAATTTGAATAAATACCGTAGCTATTTTTTTTTGGAAATTCTCTTTAGAGGCACATCTAATGCAAATTAAACTGAAACTATCTAGAAAATACTCTTCCTTAATTTCGACACGAGACCCGGATCTGAGGCACAAAATCGATCAATGCTTGGAAGATAATTAGAATACATAACAATATAAATATATCAAAATGTAGCATACATGTTACATTTAAAACAGCGCCACCTAGTGAAATTCACAGTTAAATCGTAACTATACAATAAAAGAAAAAAACACTACTAAATGTCAGTTTCTAACAACAATAAAACATTTCAACTGATACAGTAAAACCTTAAATACTAAAATTACTAAGTAATATAGAAAGCCTTTTAAGAGATTGCACTTTTATTACAGTGAAACCCGTTCAACTGGGACAAACGATATGTCATTGTACAAACTGAACTTAATTGTATGTTACAAATTTAATTTTTACTTATATTTATGTGTTTGGAGGCGAACTCTAAGTCTAACGGTTTCACTGTAGTCTTTAAAATCTAACTTAAATAAATAAACGTAACTAACTAGCATATTAGTTACAACTAATGGAAAAATTAAACAAGGACGTTAATAGTAGAGGTGTGCGAATAGTGGTCGAATCGAATCGAATTGAATAGTGATATTTGATTCGAAATTCGAATCGAATATTCGACAATTCGGATAATTCGAGCTATTCGAATTGCTCAAATAATTCGAACTATTTGAATTAGTCGAATATTCAATTTGATTCGTCTCGAATAATTCGTGGATTCGAATATTCGCACACCCCTAGTTAATAGAGATAGACCTCAACCAGTTCACTCTTAATACTAGGAAGACGCGTACATGCGCCTACCTACTAAAATTGTAATGGGTCAAGTGACTACACAAGTGTTAGCTTACCTTTCTATGTAAGTTTTGAAATTAACGAATATCCGATTACTTGAATCGTCATAGCGAATACAACATTTAAAACATATAGGTTCTACGATTGCAACAAAATAACTGTACGAGAAAACACCATAATTATTACATATGTAGAAAAATTAGAATACATTTTCACCTACTAACTGTTGCTCACAAATCCCGCCAGATGGAGCTACAAAACTTGTCTTCATTGAAACATATTTTGGACTTTCAATTTGGGGACGTATAACGGATCTCGCATATTTATCTGAAAATAAACAACAATAGTATGAACTTCTTAATCGCGGGATATGAACTTACATTATGTATCATCTGCAAATAAAGGGATTCTGATTAAGGAGGTTTCACTGTACTTACATCTATTTCTATTAAATCCTCATGTCTAAAATCAAATGTAGGCGGTGGTGCTTTTGCATTCTGAAACGAATCACACTATTAATTACTTATTACAATGATTGTGTGTATGTCTATGAGCTTGGACGCATGTATTACTATATACTTAGGTACTAACTTTAATTACAGTTAAGCAAGAATGTACTTGACCAATACTAACATACTGTACAGGCTATGGATTGGCGAGTTTCTTGTGATTTCATCTCGTCATATGCCTTTCTGAAATCTCCGTAGATTCTAACTATCCCCAAGACAAGGATATATGACCCGGCACAATCAGACTAATCTTATTCAAATAATATACTTCATTTATCGATACAATACAAATTTTCATACAACTTTCAGACAACCAACCTTATAATAAAGAACAGTGTAAAGGAAAACAAAATATATATATGTTTAAAAAACCCAATTGTTTCCCTCCAAAACTCTATCAGTGTTAGTAGATTCCACTACCAAGCTATTCTTGACCTGTGTGCTTATCACGAATTTAGTCTGGCTTTCGAATCGAGCTGTCACAAGTAAAACGGAACCATCAGCAATCGGGATCATGAATTTTTACTAACGACTAACGAGCACTAGTAATCTATCAAATGAACGAAAGATCGAGACTTTCGAAAATTAACAAAAAGTATCTAAAATATTGTAGTTCCAAATCCGCACGCGGTGGCGCTGCTCAAATTTCCATACAAATTGCCAGACTAAAATTCGTGATAAGCCCACTGTTTTATGAGACAAAAGGGGCCAATATACCTTAGGCGGTCTTCCTCGCCTCGGTGGTTCATTCGTTGAGGGCACAGCAGACACGACACGCAGCTGATGCGACTTCAGCAGATGGTCAGTATGTTGCTTCTCGCATGAGAACGTAGCTTCACATGAGGAGAATACACATTTTAATAGGTCATCTGCAAATTAGAAATATATATATATACAATTTGTTTCCAGTTTATTATTTATATCTCCAAGTCCTTCAAGTCATTTTTACAGGAGAGCTATTCATTGTTGTATTGAGTATTTCAGAAATCATTAAGAAAATATTATTTATCTGGAGTTATTTCTATAAAAAAAAAGGTTCAGAATGTTAATTTAAGCTATGTTAACACTAGATTTACCAGACCAGTCAAAATGACTGGTCTTGCAAGATCAAATTTAAATTCCTACTGCGTGTAACATTTTCTTTAATTCTTCTAATCTTCTTTAATTTATAACAGAAGAATTAGTTTTATGAATTTTATATTATTTTGTGTAACAAATATATACTTTTTTGGTTTTGGTAGAAATAGGTATATTTAAGCTGGTAAATCTAGTGTTAATAGCACCCATTAATATTTTTAATGATATTTTTGCGTTGGTTTGAATATACCATTACTAATATTATAGTAATATTTAAAATTAAAATACTTTTTGTAAGTCATTTTCAAGCTTTACAGCAACCATGGTCACAATGGTATTATTATTATGTAAATTCAGTCAAATCTAACCTGGGGGGCTACTCAGGCGCACTTCGGACGAAAATACGGACGTTTCGTACTCAGGAATAATTACGTAATCATTCACGAAATTACGGATTTGACAGCGACGTCACGACGAATAGGCCACACAATGCTTATTTTATGGATATTTGACAGGACTTTTTACGGGCTTATGTGTCAAAATTGACATAAACTATGGAAGTGACGGCCGTATCACGAAACTTCGGATACGCCTGAGTAGCCCCCCTGAAACACTGGTTTACCTTGCAAAGGAGCATTTTTAAATATATGCTCAGCCATGTGATGTTCCAATAAGATTTTTTCGGATGCCGTAGCGAACGAGCACGCCTTGCAATTAAAGGGCATGCTGATATCTTTCAAATGGCCGTGGGCTGCTCTTCTAGAAGAAGAAACAGAGACTGGTTTTACTAGCATATGGTTGAGGGGAGCTGTAATTATTTCTTGTTCTAAATTTGATTAATGGATATACAATGTATGTTTTATGGCCACGTCTAAGCAGTCAATTTATGTTTACCATTTTGACAATCAAACCTTGTATTATTGCCGGATTGAGAGCCTCCATGATGTTGTAGTCCCTATTTTCATTCAAAACAAATATATATATGACATAATTTTTTATGCATTTTATTTATTACTTTATTATATTTATATATCGTAGCACTAATTCGCATAACTTGTTTTTCTCCTACAGCAATAGGTTGTATGAAAGAAAAAAATAGTTCGTTTTCAATTGTTATATCTATATATATCTTCTGTGTTCCGCGGAACTCTAGGGCTAAAATACTGCAAAAAATACCTACCAAAGGGAGATTATAAGGTTACATCTAAATATTCCAACTAAATATTATGTAATATTACATTGCAATATTATTATTCATAAATACATATAAACCAGTTTTTTATAATTATATTAAGGCTGATTCCTTCGCCAAAAAAGTTTGAGAACCGCTGCGATAAAGGAATTATTATTATTAAATAGCAATGAAAATAGGTTTGTGTTGTCCCTGTCCTGAGGGAATTCTACTTCATCGTATCTCAAATCTCACCTGTGAATATACATATGATTCCTTTGCTCAAATTGTTCACCACATATCGTGCAATCATAAGTCAGTTCTAATTGTCGGCCGTTTTGGTGGCGCTTTTTATGCTGGTTCAAATTTGTTACCTGCGCAAATAGACATATTTAATTCAATTATTAATAAAATCACACCAGATAATCTTTGTATTGTCTAGACTCTAGAGCAGTGATTCTCAACATTTTTTTCGGTTGCAGCATACTTTGGTGGTACACAAAAGTTATTTACTTACCTATAATACACTGCATAAAATAGTTTATGATAATCATTTCGAATGTAAAATAAAATAATATATACTACTTTATTAAGGAATTAATTAAAAGTTAATAATAATAATATTTTTAGTGAAAAATTAGATCTTGACAAATTTCTATAATTTGAAAGCGCAATGGTTGAGAAACACTGATCTAGAGAATAAAAATAAACGTGTAAAAATAGCGGTAAATGATTTTTAAAAAAACACAGTCGAGGCTTTTTGAAATGAGGGTTGATTAAGTGCTTTTTTTATATAAAGATTTACATGTACTTATATGTATTAAAATTTTGTAATTTCTTATTGGGCTGTTGACAGAATTGTCTTCATGAAACATTAATATAAGAAGGAAAAACCCACTCTTTCTCTCTTCTGTTCTGACTTTTCATAGAGATTCCTACCTGAGCATACGCTTTATTACATCCAGGTTCAGTACAAACAAAAGGCTTCTCTCCAGTATGCAATCTGACATGATTATTTAGATTCGTTACCTGCAAACATTTTTTAAACTATATATATTTGGATCCTTTTAACATGCTAAAATATCACAATTTTACAAGAGAACAATTTCAAATTGTTAATGTGCATAGTTAGTTTGTGTAGATCAGCGGTCGGCAATACGCGGCGGCGAACGTCTTCCTTTTGGCCCGTGAATGTTTTGTAAATAAGTTATAATATATTTCGGTGGTTATTTTTCTAGCAATAAAGCCCAAACATAATATAAGTATTACATTAATATTTATTTTGCCACCTTGCAGCCCTTGCCTGCCAAAAGGTTGCAGACCGCCGGTGTAGATTATTCGTTGTAATATTGAGTATCTCAGAAAAAATTGAGAGATTGTTAATTTTTTTTTTTATAAAAGCCATTTCAATACAAAAAAACATGTTAATAGGACCCTGCGAAATATATTACGTTATGTATATATGCGAAATGTATTACGAAATGTAAATCTTATCAATCCAGACATTGATTTTCCGAAGACATAGCAGAAATTACATTCAGCAGTATTCACTAGCTTAACATGAGAAAAGTGAACACTCCATCACCAGGACATCATGACTTCATACCTAATAGAGTAATCGTAGTAATAATACCTGAGTGAATGCCTTTCCACATACTTTGCATTTGTACGGCCTTTCATTAGTATGGATACGAAGATGTGCTCTCAAATTATTCGACTGGGAAAATGCTGTAATGAAATTGCTTACTTGAAATTAAAGCCTCACGGTTAAGGAAATGCATCCTTTTCATATTACATGCAAACCAATATAAATATACACATACAATGCCTTAACCCCAAACTAGGGGACAACCTATCATCTCAATATGATGTGTAGCCCACTCTATAGTGAAGAATATACCAGCTGACTTGACTTTATGGATTACATCAGTGTTTCCCAACCTTTTTTGTGCCGTGCTTTCTAAAATTCTTATGCCCCCCTCACGTAACCAAACACCCAGTTAATATTTTAGTCTCGTAGTCTAATAGTTATTTAAGAATTTGCTTTTTTCGTCAAATTTGGCACCAAAATCTAGTATTGCATTTAAATGGCCCGAGGCGAAAGAGTTAAACTCATGTCGAGTCCAAGGGCCCCACTTTGGGAAACACTGGATTACATAATTATAAATATGATAGTAATTACTATAAATAATTTTATTTTTTGTTTCTACCTTTATTACAATAAGTGCAAACAAATCTCCTTTCAGCACGATGGTTTCTAACATGAGCTTGGAATTGGGTATTTTTCAGAAAGTCTTTGTTGCAAATGTCACAATGAAGGCTGGTATCCTCCTGAAAAACAAATAATCAATAAATAAACCTCAAACTAGGACTTGTATATTAAAACATTAAAATATATTTTAAAAAGAAATCTTCACCTCAACTTTTATTGACCCTTCAATATTCTCCTCGATAAGAACTTCAGGAACCAATTGATGACATTTGAAACATGTTGAAATATCACCTTTTGGAGATTCAAATAATTGCTGTAAAACATATAAAATAAAATAATATATCTAATAAATTCTAAACGAGAAAATACGTATTTTAAATAATGTATTTACATTCAATTATAAAGAAAATAACATAAACAAATAAAATATTAAAACCCGAGGCTAAAATTATAATTTTATATCTCGCCGCACTCGGTCTTCGAAGCAAAAAGCATTGCATTGTAAACAAATGAAAAAAAAAAGGCGGGCAGGTTCCGATGTTTTGCTTTTTTTCTGATGTTATTTTTATACTGTCCGCGAGATATTTGTACAGTATAATAAGTTTTAGACGCGTTTCAATAACTTATTTAAGGAACAAAAGCATAAAAGATCAATTTGTGGCCAAATAGGACGTATTTCGGACGCCCAGAGTAAAGAAAACAATAAAAAAATAAGCAATAAAATGAGCTATGCCTCGGAAATGCGAAGGTTTTACTTACGGCGCTAGGTTTGAAACAGAGCCCACACTTATCCATATTTGTAAAATATCATAAAAACCTATTTCATAAGTGTATTTTGCAAAAATAACAATAAATAATGAATCTCTCCCTATCGTCGACCATTCGCCGAACGTTTCAAAAGCAAAAATGACGGGAGGGTGATGAGGGGGATGGCGGGGTCTGAAGGCGACCTAGGGGCGGGGCGGGTGATTTCTGGTTAGAGTAGTTTAACTAATCAATTAAATAAGAGTATTTAAAATACTTAGTATAAAATATTCACTTCTCCAATTAGTATTGAATTATAAAATAATTATTAAATTAAGAAATTATTTTAATTTGAACACACCCATTCGGTATGAACGCCATAGATTGGATGTCATAGACATCCGATTGTCAGACGATATTTGACATCGTATTGACGTCTGTGGTGTTGACAGTTTGACAGCTCCTGTGTTGAGTTTCGTAAGTGCGCTGTTTCTCAATAAATGTTGTGATTTTGCGTTGAACATTTATGTATATTTATTTTGTAAATAATGTTTATTTTTTGCTAGTGATTATGTAAAGTGGAAGGTGTAAAAATTAATCCAATCGTATTGTACATAATGCGTAATAGTTCCTAATGTAAAGATAATTTGTTCTTCCTGATGCTCTATTGCGGATATTTATAGTAAAATGGCAGAAAAAGTGGTAACTTCTGGTGCAAATAATCAGCCCATTGTGAAGATTGGGCACTATACACTTGGAATGACCTTGGGCGTAGGCACCTTTGGTAAAGTAAAAATTGGCGAACATCAGCTAACAAAACACAAGGTTGCTGTGAAAATAGTCAATAGGCAGAAGATAAAATCTTTAGATGTTGTCGGCAAGATTAGACGAGAGATTCAGAACCTTAAATTGTTTAGACATCCTCATATTATTAAACTTTATCAGGTAAATATACTGAGTTACTATCTTTTTATATATATCGTCATATGATTATCTTTCACAATAGAAAAAACTAATAATCAAATGACAAAGTACTAACTAGTAAACTAAGTTACATCCTCTATGACAGCGGTTCTCAAACTTTTTTCGTGAAGGAAAAAGCCTTAATTTATATGTATTTATGAATAATCATATTGTAATGTAATATTACATAATATTTATTTGGAATATTTAGATGTAACCTTATAATCTCTCTTTGGGTAGGTATTTTTTGCAGTATTTTAGCCCTAGAGTTCCGCGGAACACCACTTTGAGAATGGCTGACCTATGATAACTACTAATCTTCAAATTTACTGTATTAATTTTTTTCTTATATCTGCAAGTTCTTAAGTAAAATTGTATTCATACTAAGACCTTTTTTAAGAACTGCTCTCAGCTTTGCTCAACTCCCTCCTTCTCCTCCACTCTCCTCTTAAATCAGATCTTCAACATAAGTACTTAATTTACAATAATTTAGTTGTATGTTACTTATTAGCATTACTTTTAATTCTAAATGAAATTTATATACGTATAGAGATTTACATAAATGAATAAGTCATGTATTCATTTGCATGTTTAAGTGATCCTTGTAGTTTGACATGTTTTTTGATTAACAATAGCTTAGCCAAGTTTATGTCTTCTAATCTTGTTTATGACATCATTAAATAGTTTCACAACATTAAAAGAAAACACAAGTCTAATAACTAAACACATAGATAAGGAAATAAAAAATATGGCAACCAAACTATTGTTCAATTAAGTTTATGCTTTAAAGGTGGCACAGTCACTGCAATTATACGTTCTATGAACTCTTTTATGAAGTCTTTTAGTTTTTAGTCTGATTTAGAGGGGGAAAAATTTTATCTATAATTTTTGAATAAAATTTATTATTTTCTAAACATTCCAATGAAAAGGATAGATTTTGATTTTCATCTTAGATTTAATTACAAAATTTTAATCATCGATTTTCTCAATAGAGTCCGTCAAGCACATCGCGCCCGGTCTAAGGAGTTTTTGAGAAGGACTCGATGAAGGGTTAAAACTTCATTTTATCAGCTTCTAAAGTTCTATCGCTGCATGTTATACTTCCATATCCGTATAAGACTGATGGCTCAATAATGCTGATATCCATGACAAACAATATACAAACACTATAAAGAGCATTTCAGCTTAAGCAGGGATTTAGTTTTGTTATCATGATGCAATAAGCATCACATGTTTTAGATTGATATTGTAATGTTTAACATGACCACCAGATGGCGCTGCTTAATTGCGTATCTCACATTCACAATTTGTATTGTAGTCTTTATTACATGGCTGTCTCTCCTATTTTTATGTCTTAATATTCTACACGTTAATAGTTTCTTTTTCTTCAAAGTTCTTTATTGTACCTATTTTAATACAATAGTAAAACTAATCCAACATACGAAGTCTTTCCAAAGTCTCGAGAATTACAAAATTTGTTATTCCTTTTTGAGCTAGTCTGGCAGCTGCAGAAACGTTGTAGTTAAAACACAGAGGGCGTGGTAGTTGTGAAGTTTGTCTATTTTATGAAATTAACAATATATACCAAAAAGAATCTTACTAGTAAAATTAATTACAAGTTTCACTGTATAATTTTATTTCTAGGTAATATCAACCCCTACAGACATATTTATGATTATGGAATATGTGTCTGGTGGAGAGCTCTTTGATTACATAGTAAAACGGGGCAAACTTCAAGAGCACGAAGCTAGAAGGTTCTTCCAGCAAATAATTTCAGGCGTGGACTATTGCCATCGTCACATGATAGTTCATAGGGACTTGAAGCCAGAGAATTTGTTGTTGGATCATAAACTAGATGTTAAGATTGCCGATTTTGGGTTATCAAACATGATGACTGACGGAGAGTTCTTGAGGACCTCGTGTGGGTCACCCAATTATGCTGCTCCTGAGGTATGTTGGAGGAAGTGTACTGAATAACTGTAGGGATGCCCTGTACTAGGTTGAAACATGTATATAGAATAAACCATACTGGGTAGCCTTGGTTATAAAATTTAGTATTAAATGTAAATAATAAGTCAATAAAAATTAATGCACATTCATGGTGGGGCATGGAAACCTCCCACAATATATATTTGCCACAACGGTTATATATATTCACATTTAGAGTGTAGATCCTGTTGCCCTAAATTTGTACATCCAGGATAAAAATTGTTCTCTGGTCAGGTACGCCAGCAGATGACGACACTGACTTTTTTGAAATGTGGGAGCTTCCTGTTCCTCACCTTGTATAAAGATTTATAAAGTAATGTTTGTAGTTATTTGTGAACAGGATCTAGATTTTTCCAAGAATTTTGTGCAGTTATTTATCATCTTTATTATTTAATCTGATGTTTAGTATAGTCTATTATTAGTTTCATCATGTTTATGAGTATAGTAATTTCTCATCATAAATTGCAGGTAATATCAGGTAAACTTTATGCAGGACCCGAAGTAGATATATGGTCTTGTGGTGTCATTCTCTATGCACTCCTCTGCGGAACGCTGCCCTTTGATGATGAGCATGTACCGACGCTGTTCAGGAAGATAAAATCTGGTATATTTCCAATACCGGAGTATTTGAATAAGAATGTCGTTAGTTTGTTGTGTATGATGCTTCAAGTGGACCCGATGAAGAGAGCTACCATTGAAGATGTGAAAAAATACGAGTGGTTCCAGAAGGATTTGGCTGATTATTTGTTTCCTTCACCTGTAGAGCAGGTAATGTAAACTTTATACTAATGCTGTTTGGAACTACTACAACTGTAGTGGTTTCGCTATCGATCGGTAGATGGCGCTACTTAATCCTGTATTACAGACACTATATTTTTAATAATGATGAATGTATGCGTTCAAATCTTTCATACTTATTACCGTATGCGAGGTATGATAATCATTCCTGTGATGGTTATTAACTGAATCTGCTGTCACTTGATAGTATTACCACATAGTGCTGTCCTAGTCTGTTATATTATTAATAAGTGATTATAGAAATAAAACACCGTATCATTTACAGGAAGAAGACTCAATAGACAAAGATGCTGTAGCGGAAGTTTGTGAAAAGGTACACGTGACGCCACAGGAAGTCACAGATGCGATACTCAGTGGCAACCCACAAGATCAATTGTCTGTGGCATATCATCTTATTATTGACAACAAGAGAATAGCAGACGTCGCAGCCAAAGCCGAAATTAAGGATATCTATTTACCTACTACTTGTATGTACTCTTATTATTTAATATTTTTTTCTCTCCCCTCTTCGTTACATCTATTTGGTTCTAGATTTTTATTTTTATGTATTTTTTAAATTTTATTAGAAGTGTAGTATCTATCTCTTTATCACCTTGAGCATGTCGTCCTATCCTATAATTAAAATTTCATTTAGTTTATATAATAGTAGCCCTTTTTATGCTTTATAAATAAATTAATTAAATTAAAACATTCGAAAGGTTTGCAGAAAATCGTGATGGCTGGAAAACTTTCGAAACTTGTTGTAATCCACATAAAGGGTTTTAAAATATGTATGTATAATTGTGGTGTCAATAACTATTTTTTGCTTAGGTCACACCCCACCATCGCCGGCCATGGAATCCCATAAACCTCATCCGGAGCGAATAGCACCTCTGAGGGAGAAGGTCTCCCCTAGTGCGCAGACTGGGGACAAGACTACACAAAGAGGAACTCCTGTTAAAAGGTAATGAAAATATTAATTAGTGTTCAGCTGGATTAATCATGTGGCATATAGCCTCTTTGTCCATGTTTAACCTTTCATCGTGGACGTGTGGTCTCACAGACCGCTTGCAGTTTGTAATTTTCGTGTTTATTTAAAACAAAACGTGCCTTGAAATGTTAAATTGCTTAAAATGTATAAATAAATAAGTTTGATTAAATATATACTAAGTTATTAAACCTTGATATCTCTAGATAATAATAAAAGTAGCAATCATTGCAAAATTTTAAAATTTTGTAATTTTTTTAACTTCGAGACATAGCGGTCTGTGGGACCGTGGGTTCATGGAAGTGTGACAAAAAAGAACGTCCACGGTTAAAGGTTAAGGTAAAGTTTTTATGAATTGCAGGGCCAAATGGCATTTAGGTATAAGGTCACAAAGTAAACCGAATGACATTATGCTGGAAGTGTTTCGTGCTATGAAGGCCTTAGATTATGAATGGCAGGTCACCTATCCGTATCATGTCAGGTAAATATGCCTTATATTTATTCTTCATGCATACCTAGTACTGTGCTTTGCCGTTGTCTGTGCATAGTGTGTCATCTATCTCAGTCCTTAAGAAGTGCATGAACACTATCTCTCACTGTAAACTGTCTTTGTTATTATTACTTTTTATTTTATTTATTTATTTTTAATTATATATTTATTCTTATTTTAGTAGTATATGTATGCGTGTATTTATCTATATGTATGTATATTTTTTGTAATATATATTTAGGATTATTTATATTTTTATTATTTTGTTTTTTTTTTTCACCCTATCATTAAATTCGCCATTTACTACCTAAAGGTTCGGTTGCCTGGAAGCAATCGCTATCTCTCTTCTTGCATTTCATAGTATTATCATTGTACAAAAATCATATGTATGCTACCAGCTAACCTTTGTTAGTACATATGCAAGTAAATAGTACTTAAATGTATCAGTGTCACTAGCTCTAACCTAAGGATCAATTCATTGTAGGTATTCAATTTTTTTCCCCTAAATCTCAGTTTGGTTCTTGTTTTATTTTATTATGTAACATCTAAATTATGTATTCTTATTAGAAGTGTTATCTATCCCTTTATCTTGAGCATGCTGCCCTATACTATAATTAAAATTTCATTTAGTTTGTATAATAGTAGTCCTTTTCATAATATCTAGTCCTAATGTAATTTTGTAGGTAGGCTGAATAAATAAATAAATTCTATCATTTTGAGCTTAATTTAATAATATAGTCTTTTCTGAAATTTCAGGGTAAGAATGTTGAACAAGACCACGAATAAATACGTAAAAATGTCCTTACAACTCTACCAAGTCGATTATAAGTCGTATTTGCTCGACTTCAAATCTCTTTCTGGTGAACATGAGGAGGAGGAAGTTCTGGAACCGCAAGGGGTTATGTCTGGAGCGAGTACGCCTTCGGGTGCCTCTACTTCCAGCACTCCGATCCCTCCGGAATCTTCGCCTGTACCACACTCCCAGGGGCATCATACGTTGGAGTTTTTTGAGATGTGTGCTGCACTGATAATACAATTAGCTAGGTAGGTTTTTAATGGCTTGAAAGTGTCTTCTGCTAAATTTTGTATTCAGGTCATAGTAATGTAAGTTTCATACATAATTAGTTCAGTTATAAAATCATGTTATTAATTTTAGAGAATATATTTCTATGGACCAATGTCTTTCATTCATTCTCATTTCCTATTCTTTAAAAAAAAGAAACGTCGTAACTCATAAACGTCACTCTTGAATATATATTTAGTGTTTGGAAGAGACAGTTTGAGTATACAGCTGTCACTTTGACGGTATGCGTATACAGCTGTCACTTTGACAGTATGCTTATACAGTTTCCACTAGAGCTGCTAAGTAACGTTTATGATTATTATATAACTATTCTAGCTTAAAACAAACTAGAGCGTTGCTTGGAATTTGTGAACGAGCTATTTTTAAAACTAGTTCCCACTATGCTCGGTTTCTGCTCTAGCTGTGTGCTAGAGATATGTAATTGTTTTTAAAGTAGGTCAGCTTCGGGTTTGTGTTATTAGGCATGTGGTTTGGTCGGGGAGGTGTTTTTCGCCTCTACTTGAGGGTGTCAGGTTTTCTGTTGAATCTATACGAAATATAAACGTGGCGCTTCAGTGGATGGTGGCCTTAATTTGGTAATAGCGAGGTGATGTATTATAATTAGGTAGAAAATAACATGCAATTAAATATTGTATAATATTGTTACTTTTGCCTATGGATGGATTTTGTATTAGGCAACAATATATTATACGCACAATCCTTTTTTTTAACAATGTTGCCACTTATCGTAATGGTGTTAGTGAAAGTCATTATTTTCATAAGCTGGCAACACAATAATATTAGTTAGTTTGTAGTAGTATATTGTTTAGTTAATATTTAGAATAATAATATTTTTTTATAATAAATTGTGTAAATTCAAAAATAATTTCAGCCAAAGAAGATGCCTTTCGCATGTTAAGAAAGAAAAACAAGTTTATTGTAAGGTTATAAGAATGACTGTACTTGGTTGTTTTATTTTATTACTGAAAGTTTGTTGTTGTAGTCATGAAAAATTATAGTTTACAACCAAAATATTTTAGTAAGCAACTTAAACTGCATATTACGTGCAGTCGACAATCTTCAAATGGATACAGATTGGACTTTGGACTGGAAGAAACAATCATTAGAAAGGGATAGCTATGTTCTTACCGTGTCGAAGTTGAGGCATGTGTGAAAGGTATGGTAGATATCTTTTTTGTCATTCTCGACACTGCGGTCGTTTCTCTTTCTATCGCTTATATACCTACAAAAAGAACTGTATCCATTTGAAAATCACCATATGTACCGATATAATTTTTTACTCCACGTACAGTCTATAAGGTGAGTTTGTCACCGCATTGTCCCGTATGTAAGTTGCAGTGAGCGGGGTGATATTTATCGAAATGTTTAACATGAAAATTAAGATTTGTAAATGAAAATATGAAAGCCCCAATCTAGGAGAATTATATTTAAATTGCGACTTGTATAATAAAATGAAGCTAAATTACGGTTTTGTATTGTCCGTGGAAAGTGAACGCGATAATCCTAATCTGATTTTAAAATTGTATATTCAATTATATCATAGGTTTTTTTCTATAAAGTGTTTTGCACTGAGTTAATTTATTTTGGACCGTTACGAATTTTTCAACAATTTTCTTTAAATGTTCTTGTTTAAAGTCGATGACTACTTCTTGAAGGGGAATTACCGCCGATACAGCGTGATAAGTGACAACCTTATACAATGTTGAAATTAACTCTCGGATCTTTGGAGCTTTCACTCCTCCTATCATAATAACTATAAGCATACAGTCACCTTATATTATTACATACAATTACGATCTAAAATTCTAAGCGTTTAAAGAATAGTCGTCCACCCGTACGAAGCCGCTAGTGGTAAATATAGTGGCAGATTATACTCTTCAGTTTTCTGTATGACTTGTCGCAGCGTATGAATGTGGTCTATAGCGCTGAAGTCTTTTCGGAAACCGGCTTACTCCAGAGGCTGAGTCATCAAACCTACGTTCGAGTCGGTCTCCTAATGTAATGTGAGAAGTGAACACTTTTTTGTTGAAACTACAGCTTTTGTACAAATATTTGGTTAATTAACAGGCCTAGTATGAACAATGAGAATACGTTACTTTAATGTTTTGCGGTTTTTTCTTTAATATCCTGCCTAACACCAATATGTAGCTCTTGATTGCTTATCTAGTCAGCAGGAAGTGCTGTCTGCGCAGTCCGTCCTGTCATTACCATCTCATTTCCCAAGATTTCTATCGTGATGTTCACTGAGGCTCGCAACTATACCGCATAGCTATTCTCCATGCTGTTTTCAAGGCAAAGGAATAGAATCTAGTCTTCAATTTCTGGCTACAATAATTATACTTCCAATTTCAAACGCAGACGCTTTAGTTCCGTATTATTCTAGTTACAAATAAGTGCCTACTTTTTATTTGTACCTTTTTTTAACATGGCAATGATTTGTTCTAATTACTTATCATTGTCGTGTGACAATAAGCTATATTTTAAAAAAATGGCGTCCGTATTTTAGCATAATTTGTATATATATATGTTTTGTAGATTGCTTTTGCTTTGTATTATTGTAGAAGATATTTAAGTGTTAAATAAAATTTGTTTTATATTTATCTTGAATTTTCTTTATTCATCTTTGAATTACACTCGATTTAAACAAATTAGGGACCAGTGATTCAAATTAGATGACTCCTTGGCATTGTTTTATTGAAATAGCACCAAAATATAATTCTCCATCTCATGAATAATAAAAAATGTGAGCCGTCACGGGATCCCTGGCAGATGTGAAACATCGAGTTTATTCAAGTCATATGCGTAAAAGACAAGATTACAACAGGAACTAATTATTGCTTAATGAAAAAATTAAATACTATGATTTTTTTTACTGAAAATGATGACTATTTATTTAAGAAACATTTATTTATATTAAATACAAAAATTAAAAATTCGAAAACTTCTTAAATGATATAGATTTCAGAAATAACTTGATAAAATAAACTCGACGCCACGGCAAGCGTCGCCACACTGTACACTCTACTATATATATACTTTAGTATAGCGTGGTGACCTGTCGCCACGCCAACGATCCGGTTTATACCCGCGCCAATAGATGTTTCACATCAAAAATTGTTTCTGCGATTCTCAATACAACAAAGAATCTACACAAACAAACTATGTACAATAACACCTTTAAATCACTCTCTTGCAAAATTATCCTGCTGTAATAATAGGCATATTTAACGAAAATATAATAAATTTATGCACAATCCAAATATTTATAGGAAATAAAACAAAAAAGTAACAGAATACTGCAATTTAATAATGAGCTATTTAATTACAACTTTCAAGATCATTAAGAGGTTTTTACTTTTACAGTATTTTGATAATTAACAAATTATTATATAAATAACAATAATGGAAGGTAAAATAGCGCAAACCTAGTTATTATTTAAAAGAAATCTTTGTATATATTTTTACGAATATATTTAAAATAAAAATTTTCAGTAAGAGTATTTAAACCTTTGAAAAAAAAGCTGACAATAGTATTCTACCAAAATAAAGGACTTTTAACATAAATTATTTTTACGTGGCAACACTGAACATTTAATGTCATTTGTAATCTTTTGCCACTATTATCTAACTGTCGCCTCAACAACCTTAGAAGACTGTAAATTATTAAAATTATATTCAAAATTTAAATAACGCCTCAGTCATACAACATAAAATTTATCAACCATGGCTGAAATCAAGTGG
>JAPWLS010000281.1:0-163306 GCA_028551675.1 Tineola bisselliella | reverse complement strand
TAATACTTTTATGTGTTTGTGTAAAAATGACATCAATTGTTCATAACAGGGAACCGTTTTTTGGTCGATCTCCTGTTCGAACAATCGATGCGTGTCCCTATCTAATGCCTTAAGGGCAATATGACACAAAATATAACTAGATAAATTGTCGATGTTTAGTGCTTTCAATGCCTTTTCGTTGATCTTTGTATTTATCTAGCAATGCATTCCAGACTACCTCATAATTGTCTGACGTAATAGGTACGCTTTTTACGATATTTAGGGGTGTGCCAGTAGTACACGACAATAAATAATGAAATTTATCTATATTTGAGATATTAGGTTGGTCGTGTACTAGGGAACTAAATGTTTCGAGAAATGTAGGGAAGTTTTCGATATTACCGTCAAATGTGAATAATTCAATTTTTGGAAGACGCGGACGCGCTTCTGGAACTTTCGATGTACCCTCATTTGACACAATATTTTTATTTTTAGATATACATTTTTTAATTTGGAAGTACACTTCATCGAAACTCTCAAGTTCGCTGAAATTTAATTTGGCATCGACATCTATGTAACATTCTTGGTCATATATGCTTTGAATGATGTCCTCAAACCTATTACGAATTTCGTCTACTTCAGCTGAGCGCACCAAGAACATCTCACGACAATCAGGGTCATTGACCTTTAGGCTGAGGTCATAAACTTTTTGTAATTGACAAAACGTTCGCTCTTTTAACATGATTAATTTTTTAATTTGTTTATGGGCAGCGATTTCGCCCTTTGATAATGCCTTATCGTCATCCCGTGACGCCATTTTTAAACTACCTTCAAATTTTTAATAATAAGGAAATTAATAATTACGAATTTAATTACGTGGTAAAAAATGATGAATTCTGCTCGAAGGACCAAAATGTGGGGGATAAATAGCTTCAATATATTCAGCTATATTTATCTTTCCCTACTACGATAGCTCAGATGTGTGTGCACGGAGTACAATCTTACAATACTCAAAGAGAACAAATACAATGCCACTGACCTTGATTTCACCTTGCCTTGAGCTTGGCGGCTCTGATGAGGACAGCTGGAGTTGTTCCCTACGTGCACGTAGGTCTGGAATACGAATCCTGGGATTGATGGCTGCTTCTTCCTTATGCTTGCACAGTACGACTGCCTGTGGCACGGCCACCGCGGTTAAGAAGAACAGTCTCAAGTAGCACGGCTACTTCCAATCCACTAAGATAATTACGTGTGAGATTTGGCTGCACGGCTGCCTAGTTACGATGATTGACCACTGACTTCACTTGACTATCCACGAGAGAGTGTTGTTGGGAGCGAGACCTCGACTCAACTAACTCGCCGCGCTCGCAGCAGGTTGCTCGTAGACCAGTGAAAAAGTAAAACATTGACCTACCCTCCATTGAGATATTGCAAGATCGAACACATATAATATATTTGATTTTCTAAAACTACTTTTAAATAGCACAGTCCTCGGTATTACGTCATGTTAGGTACTAGAGAATAGTGACGTAAAACGAAACGACGTAAAACGAGACAAATTTCCGTGACGTAACTTAGACCGTTAAAACGAGGATGGTGTCAAAATTTTGACTGCCTTAAAACGAATCGCCTTAAAAAAATGTCAAACTGCATATAGGATACAAGTGAATTGAGATAGTATATTCGGGATTCTTCTATCACAAAATGATAGTCGAAGGAGGAAATCAAATCCAATTCATTTCATTTGCTCACCAGCAAAGTTCACATAGAACTCTTCAATTGAACGGATTACTGCTGTCTGCAATGAAGTTTCACAGTTCGACTCGTTTCCGCTCATGTGTAGGTACTTATGCTGTAGATAGGTATAGGAACCGTGATACGGAATTAAAATAGTCGTTCCTTTTATATATTTTACAATCCTTACATATTAAAGTCTCTATTAATTAAAATGAATTAGCGGCTTTTAAAAATTTTATTGTTCTAAACTTAAACGTGACTAACAAGTTGAGATATATTTTTTTATAAATATTAATTAAGTTATTTATGATTATCAATTTATTGTCGGATTTAACAATAAAAAGTAAGGTTTAGCTGAACAAAATACAGTCCTAAAACTAAGGCTTAGAGCAGATTTTTCATATAAAACTTTCATTTATATTATTCCACATGCGTTAGAAGTTAAGCCGACGTATTCTTTTTTAAATTTTGTTGACATTTGAGTCACGTATACAGGATTTGAGGAGCGGCGTTAAAAACGCTATTAAGCCGATCGTTAAACTGTGAATGAGTGACATCTCCGTTTACAAAGTAGAGCGTACCATCACGCTTGTTATAAATTACAGAGTAGCCGGAAAGTCATTTGCTAGAAAATTTCTTTTGATGGACACTCTTCATCTACAATAAATCTGAAGAATTTTTATGCTTAAACGCGCTGATCCAATCACGAGGCCAATTTCAAAATATGTTTTAACATTAGTGACTTATTTATTGAGAATTGTTATATTAGTAACATCTCGCTACGATCCATAGATGAACAATCAAGATAAACTGTCAAACTGTAGGCAAATATAGGTACGCAAAGCAAACACAACGGTACAACTAGCCACTCATATATAAAATATATATGTCCACAAATCCGTGAACATAGAAGCAAGCATTTGTTTCAGAAAATGTCGATGTCAATCATTATATTAACAATTCTAAAACTATTGAAATTCCAATACGAATGGATGTTCATCCACTTTGTTTTCGAACGTTCGGCTTATTCAATAAAATTGTTATTTATTGATATTAGCAGCAGTGGAATTAAGCTATAAAGTCGAAATCATATGGACAGGGCACGAAGCTGAGCGCTGCGGGAAGTAAAGGCTTCATATATGTTCGATCTTCAACTATTAGTATTATCATACGGTTTTATTGCAGAGAGAACTTCCATTATAAAAATACTATATTAAATAAAACTTATATTGAGAGTTTATATGTGAAACACAAATAACATTAAACTTTACTAAGTAAAACAAATATTAATATTAAGTAATTAAACTTAACTTGCGCTGCATCTGTTTATGTTTTCAAATCTTTAACGACACGAAGCGAACACCCTTTAATTATTTCGATAATAAAATATCCGATCTGTTCGAGATATTTTTAACATTTACACAGCAAAGGATTATCTAAATTTACTATGTAGTATTTGGAGAAAAGGAAATAACGGATTTGTGTAGTCCCTGTATGTCGTGTTACTATAAAATCGTTTTCCAAAAACAGAGCAAAGCGCCCGTTAAACATTTTAATGTGTAATTTGTTGTCATAGGCCGTCTCATAAATGTGTTAGGGACACGCGCTTGTGCTAACGTGCGACGTGACGTTTATGACTACTACTGACTACTCGACAACTAACGCATCTTTGAATAGATTACACTTTCAGTTCAAATGCTTCAAATGCGAAAAATTACAGACGGCGCATTTGAATAGTTATACTCATAGAGTAGTAAACAAAAGATATACGATGATACTTAATGGATATTTTAAAATAAAATAATTCTAATAATATTATATTCGCTGGATCATTTCTTGTAATGCACCAAATTTGCTTTTGGTGTACTCTTTAGTATATTTATTCAATGACTCAAACATTATTGTTCCCAAAGAAAATGAAAAATAAACAAAAAAGTAAAATTAAAGAGATCTAAAAGGTATCATCAAATTTTGCTTCAAATATCAAAGGTGAACTCTTTTCGTATTTCTTTAGGCAGGTACATTTTCATGTTTCAATTCATTTAAGTTCATCTAAGCGCACGTGGGTGAAATTGTTGACCTTTCAAATTAAAATCTTATATTTTATTTGAAATATACTTTCCGAAATATTTAATACGTTCAAGTTAAGACAGTTGGTAAATAAATAACTTTTTAACAACTTTATCTTCTCAAATAAAACCTGCATAAGCACATATTCTAAACAGACGGAGCATACTTAACGATATTCAATTTATGATGATAAGGCATCGTTTGAGTCTAAAAATTATAAAGATTCCACAATTTATTGCCTCGCTCTGCCGACTGCCCGTAATCGGCTTAAGTCCGAGAACTTATTAAGTGTGGGCCTAAAGACTGATATATTTATCCGTTTACTTCGCTTATAGGTGAGGTGTGCTAAATACATGTGCGTCAAATACGCGGCAGCTGAGCAATACGTATTTTTAGAACATAATCCAACTTCAATTTATGAATCGAGTGTAGAACGCAATAAAGATGTTGCCGCCATTTGCATTCATGATTTAGAGGACTGAATAAATAAAATCTCTATCCGAATATTTCGCTAACCAGCCGTAGGTAGAACGAGTTAAGTTTTGAAAATCATTCGAGAACTGCTTAATGCTTCTATGAAATCCTGTTTCCGTAACTAGAATTAATATTATTTTGAAACACATCAATATTGATTGGTTTTTTATTTATAATAATAAGTTTATTAACTTGTAAAAGTTGATGAAGCTTTCCAAAGACTTAACTAGCTTAACTGCCATCTAGCGTTATCAACCGGAACCGACAGCTTAACGTGCTTTTCAAGGGACGAAGCAGCTCAGAGAAAAGCTATCAAGCTAGTATTCAATATTATATTAATAATTTAGTTATAATCATCATAGCTTTTGTTTTAAACTACGTTCTAATTTCTCCATACGGCTTCCAATCGCATTCATTTATTGATCCCAAAACAATGCAGTTAACGTGATCATAGTGAGACTTTACCTGGAAAGTTTTTCGAACGTATTTCGAAATGAACACACATATAGCAGCAAGTGTATTTTATTATAAGCGTTAGGTACAAAAGCTTTAAATTGCGAAATATAAAAGTACTGTTCGAAATAAGCAGACATGAATAGCTGGTAATTCGTGTCAAAGGTGAGATGGAATTTACCTTGTTTTCAATGAGATTACGCCCGATCACACATTCTAAATTCTTCTAAATTGATATCCCGATGTATAAAATTTGATCCAACACCCGGGTCATCGACTTACCGCCCATAGATAAACGTCAATGTAGTCCATCTCCGACAAGCAACAATAGCAACCTATCTCAAGAATAATATCTCATTGTCTGAGTTTTTGTTTTACTAATCACTTTATTGTTTCACTCTTATAATCAATTATTCGATTAGAGTTCATATAAATGACGGCACTGCACTGGTCCTATCTGATATCCACTGTAATTCATTACTAACATAATAGCTTTAGGCTCCACATATTTGATGATTGGCTGCTTTTTATTTCCAAACCTCATGCGTTCAATAATTCAGATACAATACATTAATTTTATAACCGATTTCGTTAATTTTTTTATCGACCCACGATTTGATTATTGTTTTGTGTTAAAACAATAAGAGTAATAATTTAGTAATTGACTTTAATTAAAACTAGGCTTGATTCATTCGTAACTTGTGACACACTCGTAACAGCTACAGTCTTTGTGAGAAGCTATTTTTGAAAAGCCAATCTAAATTATCAAAATAAGTGCGATAGTGAGTTTCATATTGTTAAAACTTCTGTATAATTAAATTAGATGAGATAAAAAATATCACATTTTAATTTGACACGAAAAAAAGTTGTGTAAATTTATTGAAAAGATTGAGAGCTTCGTATAGGATTGTGTGTATGAACTAGTTAATAAATATAACATAGCATAGGTTAAAATGTAGGCAGTTTTATTAATTGCCTTAATAGGTAACAATATTACTAAACATTCACAAATTGGCAGTGTTGTTATGTTTTCAAGAAAGGAAACATTGATTGAAGAGCTCACCCCGTTTTTATAATTGACCTTTCCACGTTAATAAAACCGGTTTATTTTTTAATCACCTACCCTACTTTTACAAATCTGATGGCTACCCACATCGATGTATACCCAACTTGAGTATACTATTTATTATGAATACAAAACTAAAAGTGTATGTGGGTAAAGACCTGGACACGTGACATGCGTGTTATACTGACATACTACATGCAATTGCGTTTATCTGACAGTTTTATACATAACAACGTACGTCACGTATGACACGCGCATCTTAGAAGCTTATATGATAGTACAATTGTAAAAGATTGCTCACAGTTATAAAGTTACCTCTCTCTAATACATTTACAATCTTTCCGCTCATTAACCGCCAATCCAATGACGATTAAGTCGTAATGCTATTTAACATAATACAAAAAGAACTTTATATTTCAAAGTACCAATTAAATTTTATTCTCTATGAAAGATTTCACGCCTCGAACACTAGATACGCATCTTCATAATAAAGATAGTGTGATGGCTGTTTTTGTAATTGCTTTTATATGCTATTTGTGGCAGGTCGAAGTAGCGGACAGAACGATAGGGATCGTGGCTTAAATATGGTTTTAATTTTTGTTGAAGCTCGACTATGATTGATGATGCAAACAATTATATTGTTTAAACAAAATTATGTATAGATTTAGCAATTGTTGTAGATGTTATCAAAACAATTGGTCTCGCTTTTTTGTTTATTGAGATTTACATCTGTATTTTTTATGCTAATTTTATATTTTTATTTAAATAAGTAACAATTTACACTTGCAAAGAAAAGTTTTAAGTTACCTATTCGAAAGCAGTTTGTGTTCGGGAAAACTTTTTTCTAAATTCCTATTCTCAGGTTGTAAAAAGTGTGAAATTAATACGCATTCCGATCACGTCCGAAAGTGTCCCGTCGTTGGAGTTCAGAAGTTGGCACACTGTAACTAAACCAATCAGGATTGTATTGTTTTAAAGGTTATATTCAGATCAGGTATTCCACCAATAACATTTTGTGTACTCGTATAACCATTTGTTCTTTTTCATTTACAGACATGACGATTTCCCTTTTTATTGATAGCTATGTTAAAAGTGTTTTAAATAAAGATAACAAATATTAAATGTTACGTTCAAATGTACATATTAATATATTAACGCAGAATAAAATGTAAAATTGTAATATACATATAATATGTTTAAGAGGCTTGGGACAGAAACTAACTTTATTGATTCCCTCGAGAGAACCCTTTTCGGACCGTCATCATTTAACAATATTACTTTGACATTAATTACATTAAGTCTTCATCTTAAATTTTATGTAACGCTGTTAATCACTCTAAAAATGTCAATAATACACTCTTTATTTTATATTAAATACTAGTTACTAATCATTACAAAATTCCCATATGGAAGATATGGAAATAAGGTCGGTGTTCTACAGCCAAAGCTAGTCATGATGCATAACAATATGAAAAATGTATTATGTTCCTTAGATTAAGAATGAACGTACTATTAAAAATATTAAAGTTTACTTTGATGATTTCGATCCGACGAAGCTTTTCAGTCGTTGTGGTCGTAAAACACATTCATATAAAAACATTTTAAAATATTAGATGAAAATTTGGCTTAGCAGTAAGCCTAGCTAGAGGCGACATAAAGCGGCGCCGTAAAGGGAAGCGTATCGAGCTGATAAAACCCCTTTGAGATTGCATTGCCATTACAGAATATATAAACGGCCCCAAAGCACTCGCATTGAGAAAGTTCGGTTACATATTGGTTCATATCGTGGAGCGGACCAGTCGGGCGCCTCTAGGCTAAATTTGTACGATTCAGAAATACGCTTACGCCGGTACATTATCCCGTTTTATGACCTATAAAAGTCAGCCAGAACGTACAACATTTGCGCCACAGCCCTTACTTTCGGGGACTAATATAACACTTTCTTTATTGACGTTCATTTCTTATAAGTTTATTAGTGACGATTATGAATAGATTTTTCCCCTAATATATGTTTTCTTTTGTTTTAAATTGTTAAAGAGTAAAACGAATAATAATTAGTCTTAATTAAAAGTGTTATATGTAGTTAATAGTTTGGGAAGTGACCATACTTTGTATTTTGTTATAGTAATGTTAAATCCATTTTTGCGTAATAATTAAAATAAACATAATACAAAAGCATAGCTATTTATAAAAATGTAAGGACAAAAATCACTTTCTAAATGTATGTCATAACTCATCTCAGCTCAAAATAAAATAATGTGTTTCACGCGAGGACGACCTGATTTCAGAGTAATGCGAGATAGGTTTATTCACCTGTAATAAATCATACTCTACGACGCTACGAGACGTCCTTATACACCAACTGTTTACATCTAAATGGTGTACTACATTTAATAATGAATACAAGTTTATATAACTAAGTAGCTTAAGAAAATTATTAAAATTATCTTAATTCCATTATTAACAAATTCCAACTAAAATTTCTATGATAAATATAATATCCTAAATAAATTATTAACATTACAATTCCTTCCTTTGTTATTTTTGTATTTTTTCCAATACCATTAAAAAATTGTAACACGATAACGTGAACATAAATTACACGTGACGCGTATTCGATAACAAAATCTGACAACATTTGCTGACTATGTCATTTTTTATCGCAAATTATTTTCCAATCACTACATGCTCTTAACTCGTACTATGACATCCTGCAGAACACGTGAACGAGTTTTAAGCATTACATTATTAGTCATTAGGGCTATTTTAGCCCTCACCTGAAGGCGCGACCGTGGGAATGCAAAAAGTGACAACCTGTACGCCTCCCGCCTCATTCATTCACGAATTTCCTGCACGCGATGAAACCACAAAAATGCTATTTGCTGCCTGAAGTCATTGTATTTGCGTAGCCACAACGTATTAGGATAATGTTATTAGTTTAATGAATGATAATCTTTAAAGAAATATTACGTTTATTTTCCAACAATTTATAGGATTTCGATATGAGCACGTCACTCAATGATCCAATATCATTAAACTTTTATAATAGATGATAAACAACCGGCTCTTGAACACAAATTTTATGACTATTTCCATAGAAACTAGACCGTAACTAGAATCCACTCACCAAGTTATGACGACATACTAAAATGGTAGTCAATTCCGAATAGTAAAAGACAGGTTCCCAATTTGTCCGGACACTCAAAGCGACCTGACCTCGTCGAGAAATTCATTGACATTTTGAACCTTTGTGACCATAACGAGAGCACAAACTCTTTGATATGAACATTATTGCACGCGGTTCCAAACAGCCCACAGTGAAAAATCACTGATAATTATTTTCGTAATAAGTTCAAAACGAAATAAAATCGCAGCTTTATATTTTTCCCAGTTATATGGCGTATATAAAACAGTCATAAAATAATCTTTCAAACCTTTTTGAGTAAAAATATTATTGGTTAATTGTTACGAATTAAGAGTCTATTTAAAAATATGACTTGTCATCATAAGTTTTTTTAAAAGAAAGGTTTTTTATATTAAAGATTAAGTCAACTCTTTGATCGTTCCATTTAATTTACTAAAATTCCCAAAATAGACTCTCAATCTTCAGATTATTTTTGGAAAATACCAGAAAGTGTAATAAATTCTTGAAAAGTGGGGAAAGATTTTATGACAATCGAAATAGCTCATCCATCGGCCTTTACTCCACCATAAATATTTTTTGTCGCGGATCTCCTTAACTTAGATTAAAACTTAAAAGTAAGATTCATTACAATTAATATTTACTATGTTATAATAATTTATTTTGTAAATTGTTAATTGTACCTTTCGTATAAGAATATTCTATTACATCATCCATAGATTCATATTCGAAGACTTGAACTTGTCGAAATACATTTATACTAAATGATACATAACAATATGCAGCAACTGTAATAATATATAACAATAGATATATTTCAATTATATTGATATTGTTTTTATTTAATTGTATGTTATGTTAGAATTTAAATCCAAACTATAGTATTTACATTGTACGCACAAGAGCCCAAAGGTTTTCTATGGCTGAGTTTTAAGCTCGTTAGTTGAATTAGAACGTGAATATTTTATAAAGTAAAATGTGCCTCGAAACCAGACATGCTTCTAATTAATCTTGGTTTAGTTCTCGCACATGCAGCGCGAACGTAGTCTGCGGTCTAAAACACTGGATAACTAAGCCAGCGGACTTAATACTCACTTATTCTGAAATTACATTGCGCATTGCTGAGAAATTTATGGCATTTACTATTACAATAAATACTAGATTTGAACAAATTCATACCATTCCAAACATCTGTCTTGTCCAAAGAAGATCCATTTATTCATTTCAGTCATTGAATTGAAGTATTTGTTAATCGATTGATAGGCGGTTAGTCAATCATTACAATGTACAATCGATTGACAAAAAGTTATTCACCATTGCTTTTAAGAAATATTTACCTCATTAGCAAAACTATATAACTGCTTCTAAAATTTGCTTCCTGAAACGGGTTTCTATGGTGATTAAATATGACTTTATTAAAGCCCGCCCACAAACAGCTGTCACTTTGATAATTTTGTAATTGTCTACCTATGGCCGACCAAACCTTGTTTAAAGGTAACTAATTCTCCTAGAATCTAAACCAAGCGGTCTTACCATTTTAATTTATGCCAAAATAATTTAAATAAACACAATTGAAGGTTAATATGTGCAAATGTTAAATTTAAGCTACGAGTTAATGTGGGTTAGTGGAATAGCAACTATGAAATGAATTGCTCAAAAATTCATAGAAAACAGCTGAGGAAAAGACGTCGTCGGTGGCATATGATAGCCCAAACGTCTAATTGAGTTTTCTTAGTCACTAGTTCTCTCTGCAACACAACTTAATTAATTCAATAAAATGAAAATAGTTTATTAGCATAGGCACTAAAAGCGTGCGTTTGCTCATCGTCAGAATGTTTTTTCTTATATAGTATACTAGCTGTTGCCCGCGGCTTCGCTCCCGTTAAGAAGTATTATTATTAATTAGGTATAGTTTTTGCGGCTTTATTTTTGTTTAGCGTGCTTAATCATAGTAGCTCCAATCTTTAATTTCAGTTCAATCAGTCGAAAATCTAAGAAGATTTATATAAACTTTCATCCCCTATTTTATCCCCTTAGGGGTGGGATTGATCAAAATCCTTTCTTAGCGGATGCCTACGTCATAACATCTACCTGCATGCCAAATTTCAGTCCGATCCGTCCAGTAGTTTGGGCTGTGCGTTGATAGATCACTAAGTCAGTCAGTCAGTCACCTTTGAGTTTTATATATTTAGATAGATGACCACATATGACCACATTCGTCCTGTTGTTTGTTTGTTGGTTTGAGGCAATGAATGGTAATTTATGACGAATTCTTTTATTAACTTATTCTGATATAATTTCTCTGTTGTGTTTAACCCAATGATAAAAGGCTTGTAAATAAAAAATGAGTTAAAAATGTTAATAAAATTACAACAATCTTCAATTAGAGTACAGATGTCTTCTCCAATTATAAATTACTTTTACCAGCAAAATGTAAACCCTAACGCTAAGCCTAATACGAATTAAGAATTAAAAGCCACTCGTCTTAAAAAGAGCCGCCGGGGACATTTCAAATTAATTTTAATTTAAATTCAAGGAGAAAAATGTCATAGCTCTCTGTCTTTGTCGGAGTATAACGCACCTCACGACGAAATTACTTTTTTAATATTAATAATAAAACATTTTATCCTTTAGAAAAAATAAATATTTTACAAATGTTTTTATAATCAAAGGATTCTACAATATATTTATTACCATTATTTCTACTACACAAACAAGATATATTTTAAGCAAATGTAGTTTTTTTATTAAAATACAATTTAAGTATGGTAAATTTCGGTACTA
Source organism: Tineola bisselliella (assembly GCA_028551675.1). Taxonomy (NCBI): domain Eukaryota; kingdom Metazoa; phylum Arthropoda; class Insecta; order Lepidoptera; family Tineidae; genus Tineola; species Tineola bisselliella. The sequence continues at coordinate 151,601 of JAPWLS010000281.1, read as the reverse complement.
AACTTTGTTGTATTAAAATTACATATTAAGTTGAATAACTTTGTGTACGTGCGTCTGTTACCACAATTTTTGTATACATATAAAATAAAAGAACATTTGTCATATATTTGATGTTTAATACAATACTCGTATTTGTAGATATTTTGTGTTTTGATCATTAAACGCCTTTGAAAGAAGGGACCCGGATTGCCCCGAGGCGGCAATTACCACTTGCACCACCTGTCACATGCACTCGTGACATTCGCGCCGCGCACCACCGAAGTAATTATGAAGCAGACTTCGAAATAAAAAAGCAGCAGCCGTGAATGTCGCACAAAATTCCATTTAAAATTTATACTAACTTTTAAAGAAGTTTTTTGCTATTCAGTACTGTTTCGGTTAGTTGTGTTTTTCCACTATTTTTCTATATAATGAAATTGTATGATGTTTATGTCTGTATGATTTCTAAAATGCTTTCGAGATGATAATGAACGACTGTGAATTATGCGAGGTTTTGTCAGTTGTTAAAATGATCGTGTTTTGTTTAAAAAAAAGTGAATTAAATATGTAATTACTTTCTCCTTAAATATAGGTATATATAAAAAATAACTACACAGTTGATTGGTGAAAGAACATAATATTTCAACGACAAATATTAGCGATCCATTTCAGTTAATAACCCTAGCATTAATATCTGGCCGTTGGTGGCTTAAGTAGCATTTGCTGTACTTCATTTACGGGTTGAAAGAGAAAAATCTGAATCCGACGGGTTTAAACAAGCTTTAATTTGCACCCATTAATAAAAATGATGAGAATACATTGGCCCGTACGGCATCAGTATTCGGTGTTTTATGCTAATGCAATTTTATTTTTAAAAGACACGCAGTTAATTTGAAGATCACTCTTTTACTCATTCATGCATGTAAAATGTATAGAATGTATTATTTTAAATTATTAAAATCTTGTTAAATCAACTATGTTTGTCTTTATCATGATAGAACTAACACAGTATGTAGATTTGTTATTATGTATTTATTTATTTCAAATAACCTTTAAAATATATTATTTAATATTATTCTGGATCATAAAAGTTATATTAGTACAAAAAAGCAATAAAATAGAGCAGTTTGGAATATAAATTAAAGATTTATTTCATTGTCGTAGGTCCTTTTAATGTAAATATTATGCCGCTGTGACTTACTAATTCTATTGGGTCGCCTTATCTACGAAGGCCATAATAAAGTTTAAGCACACCACAGTGTTCCATTCCACTGAAAATTGATAGACATGGAGTTATCATTTGACAGCGTGCGTGTTGCGCTGTTTTGTCACGCGAAGTAGTGGCCTGGCCGTGCCCTCCGTTACATAGAACACGTTAGACAAAGATACGACAAAATTATATCTATTGCATCGAACCATTCAAGATTTTCTTTTTATATTCCGAAACGATAAATGAAAATAAATATTCAATATAATATTATTGGTGTTAATAGTCTTTAGGTAGAGATTATGTAGTACCAGCGGCGTCTCGGCTTTCACTTTGATCATATCTATCCACTTTTCTCATAGATTCACGTCTAATCATGAAACTCCCTAAGATATTTTCTTTTGCAAGCCTCAAATACAAAACTAAATTATATTATTTAGCAAAGTCATGTTTTGAAGACTAAAGTTATTTGTTCTGGCTGCCCATTCTGTAATGAATTCATCTTTGTATTTATATGGTGGTGTTTTACGCCCTATTCGTCAGCGCGTTTTGTGGAATAAAACTCATTCCACACGTCACCAATGGAGCAAAGACCTTAGTTTTATGTATTTTTTATCCACACACCCCTTTTTCGGTAGAATATGTTCTTAACCCAAGATGGTATACAACAAAAATTTTAAAATCAACTTTTTATGATTTGAGTGCAAGTTTTTAAAGATAACAGTATTTTTATGTGTGTGTCTTTTTATTGTTTTTTGACCGACTACATTTTAACATGTCACAATAAGAAATCTCAGACTACAAAGCGGTTTGATGTTTACCGTATTTAAAGCATAAATATTTACCGACTTCCAATATCTTTAATTATTTATTTTTAATCTCTTACGATATTGGAATGTTACTTCGCATTATTGGAAAGATAAGGAATCATCAACTTTGAAATGATTTCGGGTATTTTCGTTAGATGGCGCTATTCTCATAATGAAATTATTATTGAAAATAAATAACACATTATATCATCTGATTTCTTGCAATAGAGTACGTTCATATAGCAAATAAAATTGTAAATCTTACAAAGATATAAACATCCCACGCGATTCAATATTGTTCTGGAGACAGTGTTCGTTCCTTATAAGTACTAATAAGGCCTTTAAAGCCGTGTTAGGCGGTGTTTATGATAAAATTTTATCTTATACAGAGTCAAGTACAGCCTGATGACGTCATAATTCCAAGTGTAAAATAAACAAAAGCTGGAAAATAGGCAGTGCACATGAATAAGTTTCTAATTAACAATTCAGATTGTCACCACAGCCAGTCACGCTCCATGGCGTGACTGTTTGTTTCCAATTAGGCGGGATTTCTTATAGAAATGCCATTTGTTACAATAACAATCGGATAAACTGCCGAGTTCCCAAGTATTTGTGGCTATAAATTCACAAATAGCTGCTCAGTTGTGAATCCTATAACAGTTATGTAAGTATCAAATAGTTTCATGAACAAAAAGTTTGTTATAAATGTTATTATTGATGTGTATGTATGTCGTAGTTATGAAAATAAAAGTCCTTCTTGAGTGTGATCATATATCGAGCTTGCTAACGACTGCCAGACAATGAGGTAGTCACGTACCATTATACAATACCAATAAAAAACTTACATAACAATTATATAGGTATCTAGAATTTATTTATTTTATTATATCGCACTTAGTAACAAATAAGTTTAGAAGCTATAATAATGTATAAGTATTGGGGAGCCATTAACAATATATTTATTATTGCTTGTTGCCACAAGCAAATTGCAATTGTTTTTATTCATTCTGAGGCCTACAGAATAAACTCACATTCCTCAAAATAACTGGTTGGTTTTAATGTAACTACAAGCACTTAGTATTATGTACATTAACAAAGAGACATAAATTACTCCGCATAAAGAATGTAGTAATAGGTTGGATATACTTTTTATAACATACGCGCTTACTCAATAGAATAAAATCATTATTAAACAATTCAACCGGTATAGGTTTTTGCCCTCACACACTCGACGGGACATTTCCTCCTTTTTACCGCATTCTAAAAAACAGCCGATAGGTGCAAATAAAAACAAGATAACCCCTTTCGAATGGTGCCCCCGTTGTTTCTATTATCATCGGCTGCCGTTGAGGGGGTTGTTTTTCTTGTTTTTTTTTATATAAAAAAATGAGCAGGTCCGCCGGATATAGGAAGTCGTTTTCCATCTGTTTTATTGAAATACTGATTGTAATCTCGCACATTATTTGTCGAATATCTCAAACTTAATGTAGTTTAATTGAAAGATGGGAATCAATGCACGCAAAATGTTGATTTTGTCCAATTTATCGTAGCTGTGAGTTATCTGTGTGGTTCACGCCTTCTGAGGAGCTCGCAGATTGCTTTCGCTTATCGATTCATTCATCTCCGTGATTTCTCCCTCTGAAGATGCCATCGCTTCTTACCGATTCCGTTTTGTGTTATACATAATTTATAGCGATGCAATCGTACTAACTGCTTCAGAGTCTGATAGCATGCAAGTTTTATTACTCGACATCAATTTTTAATGCTTTCACATTTCGCTTTTGAGTTTACAAATTCAATTACACAAAATATTAAATATCATATTTTTCTTTGTATACACAACATTTTATGTTGTTTTATATACGAATGAATAATTCAATCACAGTCAATTCCAAATACCTTTCTTCAGAATATAGGTAGGTATGGGTAATATGGGTAGATGGTTCGGCAGGCGATCCGAAATGAGTTTTGGATGTACAAAAAATCTTTAGCGTCGTTCGCCGTCACCGTAAAAACTTGAAGCGGACAACTTGGTGTAGTCGCGAAAGCAGCAAAAAGTAGCTCTACTCTCGTAAACCAGGGAAAAAATTTCGCTTCGATTGGACGTGGTATTTTCTTTTTTGAACCATGTGATCTTTTCCGCTATGAAGTAAAAAATGCGAACTTTAATTGTCTATCTGTTTTTATCTCTTTCTGTTTTCTGTAATAATTGCTACGCTATTTATATACATTTCCGTATTTATAAAGTACGAGTTCATATTATTATATGTGTCTAACAATTATTTGAACCTTTTTAAGTGTTAAACTTTTATGATTTTTTGATATATTTTTTTATAGAAGCAATAGAGTTTTTAGTAAAAAAAAGAACATTATTATATAGTTTAAGAATTTTCTTAGATTACATACCCAGTATATACTATAATAAAACCGTAATAAATATCACATCCACATTTCGTATATGGAAGTGAGTTGCTAATGAAATCGTGTACGGCTAGCAAACAACTAGGCGATCGCATCAAAAAGCGCTTACCGCACAGAAGTTTTTTGTACCTAATTGTAAGTTATTTGGCTCCACACAAGGGAGGGATGTTGACTATCCTGCGTCACGTCTGCTCTGCCCGCAGCCATCGGTCGTTCGTTTCATACGTAATTGTATGTCTTCAATACCTAATTATTGTTGTATTCTTTATTATTTTTGTTAAAAGAATTATGTGTAGTTTCCATTAATATTGCCACATCACATATTATTGGCAAGAGAGGAATTGGACTCCAATGGGGATCTTGCTTGAAGCTTATTTCCAACTCGGACGCACGTAGTATAAAAAATACATTTGTTTCAATTGTTTTTTATTGTACTGAAAGGAATTAAATGACAATGGCCTCAGCACGTCAAAAACATCAAGAACTCATCACAAAGCTGAGTTAAAACAAAAATGAAGTAGGTACTTCAATCCACTTCCGTAGCAGGAACATATATCACTGCGTTTCTCGGTGGGCGGCAAATAGCCCGTAGTAGTAAATTGTCCGTTGGAACGCGCAATATCAATGCATATGCAGGATCATTACTCCACAACATTGGATCGCCGCGCGCCATTGCTCCGGCACGCGACTGTCCTTTGTGGAATAGTTCTTGCGGCGAGCAGACACGCTTTGGTCGCACAAAGTATGCTAAGAAACATTTTTCTTCAAAGTAACCTTTCAATGAAACTTATTGCGATAATTAAAATAATTTCCTTTTAAAAGTTAATTATTTACGATTTTATACTATATGTTCGTCTACTCAGCAGAAAATAAAGTAATTTCAGATTAAGATCACTAGAGAATGTTATTAAATGAAAAATTAATTGATAATAAGACGCCCCGGACTGCAACCGGTGTACTGCTTTATTATTACTTACTTGGACCGGTTCAATGCGCATGTCTTACTACTCACTGACTGGGCACTCAATAATCATTAAAATAATTTATGCTACCGAAAACTCATATTTATCAATAACTTATTCTTTTATAAATAACATAACACTTGTGTCGATATAAAAACAATCGTTACTAATTATATCGGGGAATAAAGTTAATATTTTAAATACATATGTATGTACAATATGCTATTTACATTGTAATAAGTTACATATACCTATCTTTGACCGAATCTGTAATTACTATATTGAAAAAAAAACCAGCAATTGTTGAATTTAAATTTTAAATATAGAATTTTAGAGTAACTGCCAATCAAAAGGCACGCGAAAGCAATTAAGTTTTCACATCTGTTAGAGATGTATGTTATGCTGATGTAAGCGATATAGTATTCGTTTAGTTACCTATTTCCTGGTGCCGGTTTCATGTTAGTAAATACAAGTTTATGCTCCAATAGATTTGAGACAAAAGGGTTGGTATTGGAATACATGTCCCCTTTATTTATTGAATGTACCGACATTGATTGTACCTCGTGGATTTAGAAAGATTAATCAATCGCGTTAGGCTTTTGTGAATAGTATTTTTTTATTTTATTTTGTTTTTATACTAGCCCTAATTATGTATTTTTACATTGAATTAAACATAAATGCGTTGTTATGCTTATATAAATAGCAGGCAAAGGATGGATTGGACGCAGTGGTCCAATCTGTTATGCAGAAGTCCCGAGTTCAATTCTCGGTAGAAACAAATATTTATTTGTTAAATTTATTTTTATATTATAAAGACGATATTATTATAAAATAACGTAGGTATTACATTTATAGTGTGCTTGTTCTGATACTAATGTTCTATATAAATAAATTTTAATTAATATATTTTTTTAATATTTACGTATTTTAATATGTCTATTGAAAACATTGTCCCATTATGGCACATAAAAGAAATTCCAAACAAAAATTTTCCCTCGTAACTTTAAACGAACCGTAAACCTTAAAACAAAAGCTATTTTGCGCGCGGAAGGTCAAAGATGAATAGCCTTTTATCTAAGGCTAATAATTGCTGAGACAATATAGCAATTTCTTAACCAGAAGAGTATCAAACGAGGCTTTGTTTCCGTCTGGGGTCGCTCTAATGACCACATGCTTCACTTTTTGCAGTAAAACCTGAAAACCTGACCCAGTTAGTTGACGTCGAGGACACTTCTTTCTTTGTATAAGCCCACTGCAAAGACAATTTTCATTTTTGTCCCGAGCTCTTATGTAAAAATAAATATACTCGCTTTATATCGCTCTTCGCCGTGTGCTAATACTTTTTATCATACTTGTTTGTTTATCGTAAATTTAGTATAGCAAACAATTTTTAATCAAATCGTATACAAAATTCACACTCGATTTTAATTTATTTATTTAGACATAGACATTCTAATATATAATATATTCATAATTATAACAGTATAAAAATATTTTTTTCCGCGATATGTATTGATAAGAATTAATTTGTGAGCCGTAACGTAATTTTGCGATATAAAATCACACCCGTGACGGACCAACTGGTTAATAAAGACACCGCATGCCGTAAAATTCTTAATTTATCGCTGACAACGTTAGTGTTTATTGTTATAACTTACACAATCTCGTGTTTTGTTTTTGCGTAGCCAGTACTGCAGGGGGTGCCTGTTGAGCAATAATTTAGAATTAATATTCTGTCAGCGAATACATTTTTTGGCTTTATAGTTTATGGTATCGAGGCGATCTGATCTGAAACATCGCCACATGATTTCGATTGTATGTACAGCAAACAATTTATCGTCATTCTTGTTTTGACAGAGAACGAATTCTGAGGTCTGTTTGTTTTGGGACATTTTATTTGGTGAATAAAAGCTTTCATTTTTTCGATGCCATTTGTTATTGCAACGTGAAGACCAGTTGCGCGGAACAACAATAGAATATGTCCATGTTATTTATCAAAATCGTTTCGGGCTGTTCGTGAAAATTAATGATGTTTTGTCATCAAAATAGAGAAAATTTATATCACTCTCTAAATAATATTATAACTACAAAGATTTTAGGACTACTTCAACTGAATACCTAACAAGGCTTTCATATAAGAATAGGTTGTTCCAAGAAGTCAAAAATCGCTTACAAAGAGGAACCAAGGGAAGGCATTATTTAAAGTTATTTCATGGAAATCCGCTAACAAGCGAAAACTTTAACCTAGAGCTCCTTGAAGTTGTGTAGTTTGTTCTATTTTGTCGTAAAAGAACGAATACTGTTATCTTAACTTCAATAAACAACGCTAAAGTTTAACTCTGAATAGAGTAAACAAATTCTTATGTTACGGCTTTAGTTAAGTATTTTTTTATGTTTTACATTTACATACTATATTACTATATATACATGTCAGATTAAACACAAACAAATAAGATATGGATCTAACGAAATAGAAAATAACATTATCCCTAAACTTTATAGCCCTTCACTACGAAGACGCATCCCTTCATAAAGCAGGACTCATAACCTAACATTAATAAAACAAACAGGCTCACACGAGATGCCCCGATAACGCTCGCTCGAGGTGCTTAAATTATGCGATTTTGTTGGTTTATGAATTCGCGGTATCTGGCGTTGAGATTAAAATTCATTTGGGGACTCACCGCTTGTCGTTAAAACTTTAAACTAATGCATCGAGATACGAAAAGCTGATAAAGAACGTTCTCTGACTTTTTAAGCTAGCTACTACCGACCTTTCTTAGAACAATATGTACAGTGTGAACGCTGATAAATGCAGACCATTTTTTGTGAATACTACTTTAAATTCAGTCAACATACAATGTCGTGAGAATATTTCCCTTAAATTCAATATTTGGTGCAGAAAACATTTTAGAAATAAACACGTAGGATCATTAATTATTGACGCGTGTTCATTATTCTCCACGCACGAATACAAAATAATTGCTCTCGTAAATCTTAATACCTACTGTACTTACATACCGTAGTTACCCATGAAGGAAGTAGGCGTTTTGGACCCTGCCCGAGTTTAGATCGACAAGGCGATACGTCGTATGCGACGGGGGCGAACTGCGCCATAATTAAAATCACTGACTTAGCAATAAAACACTTAGGTTTGGCCTCAAGACCTAGTTTCACGATTTAGTCTGGAAACGTCCCAAATCCAATACATATTGACATCGGTAACGTTTTTCAAATTATTGTTTTAATTCGATCCATTCGAAAACAATTATTACGATGTAGGTATAGTCACTAGATAGTATATATAATATTCATTAAAACAAGAGTTAGATCAGAGAATATAGCCACAATAACCATAAATACTGTCCAAGTAATTTCACGTACGTTGGGATATATTTCCACGGAAATGAACAGTATATGTAGTTAATTATTATTTACTTACAAGAATACAATTACGTTTCCTTACAATAGTTTTAAAATAAAACATAAACAGACTTTTCTATTATCATAAAAAAAATTTAAACATTCTAATAAGAAACGTGTTTCGTGACCAAAACCAAATATCAATATGAATTCTAAATTATGATGAAATCTACCGACAATCAAAAAGGGTTCTTTGTCTCGGGCGATTAAATGCAATATAATTTGTTATTAAATGGGTTATTACGCGCTTATCTAGATTACGTTGAGGGGTGGTATTTGGAATGCCGTGAATTTAAACTTTTGTGCTTCGATTCTTAAATATTTGAATAGGAGCGGAGCGCGGAAAATGTAAATTTGAAATGACACTTTTCAAAAGAAACATCTGAAATATTTACAATTTTACTCTTGAGTCTTAATTGTGATGATTTTTTTAATTCTTTGTCTTGAGTTATAAATCAAGTGCAACGCTTGTAAAATGACCTATAAGAAGTAATGAGACTCCTATTTATAGATACTTCTAGCTGATGATTGTTTCTCATGGACGGTATTCCTGCTTAATATCTGTCCGGTTACGGGAATATACCAGAGTACCTTAAAAGATATTATTGTTAGGTGTATAGGTATATTCAGTTCAGTAACCGCATCATTGAAGAGTCTTGTATCGGACAGTCCACACAAACATCATGGTAGATAAATACAAAGATTAAGGTTGAGGGAGGCTAATGCAACGTCATGCTTCTTAAGCCTTGAGGAACGGACAAAATAAAAACTAGCAAGCTCTTAGCTTATCAGAATAGATTACTTTTTACTATTTCGTGGTACCAGAGGGTGAATTCGTTCTTTTTGTAGTTAAGGATGAAGGCTTATAAGATTTGGGGAGTCATCAATTTTGTGCTTCCCTTGATTCTTGGCAGATTCTGACATGTCAGCGTTAACGTGAAGTGTATCTTACAAGAGATGATACTTGTGTTTTTAGTACACATCTGTCAAAACCTTATGACGGGTGATTTATGGATGTGACAATTTTTAAAAACATCTTCTAATATTTTACAAAATCCGTGAACAACCACAAGAAAATTCAATAACAGGGATATAGTAGCAATATAGTGTTTGGGAACAACAATTTCTCTTACCATAACATTATTTAGAAGAGTGATTTTCAACCTTGTTCCTCCGTTACAAGATGTAATCATAAAAAAGTAGTTTGTATAAACTCATTTGTGTTAGTTTCAGTACAGCACAAACTAAACATGCTTACGTAAGCCTTTCTGCCGTACAACAAATTGTTTTTTATTCCTTTTTATTCAGTTTTTTCTCGTTAAGGCACGTACTACAGAGGCTTGCGTGTGGGCGAGTCTAAACATAATAAGTTCCCATTTCACAAATGTTGCCTACCGCATTCAACTACCACAATTTTAAACGTCTATTACACATGGATTGTCAACAATTGATTAAATAAATTAGAACAAATGTTCAAAATACAGGGATAGATGTTTCTATGATACATGTACAACAAAAAAATACATATTTATTACGAAAAATTAAACCATATTTTAAAACCTTAAGTCGAATAAGTAAAGATCAAAATTAATTATCAAAGTTTGCCATTTGTGTTTAATTATTAATGTGATTGCTAGACCATATGTTCATCAATATGATCACTTCATTTATAAAACCTTTCTTTTATATAATCCGGTAACTCATTAGATTCGCGACGGGGTATCTGTATTGAGAGCCTAATACATTCCTACAAAGGAGCCAACTAAACTGTTTAAATGATTCCAAATATTATCAAGTCATTGTGCTTTGTTAAGGATAAAACATATCATCCTTTTTACACGGCTTTTAACACCGCCATCTGGATTCATAGATTTTTATCTATAGAAAATAATTTATTGCATTTTGGATAAAATAAATTAGTTACCATACAATAATATGAGGGAACATGTGTGAAAACATTAATAACTATGTTTTTTTTATTGATTGTAATTCATATTAAGACGAGCTAGTATTAAAAAGATGGTATTGCCTTTGATTGGTCAGTGATAAGACGCTTGGCAACGTTTCCAATGCGAATCTTTTTAATTTAATACTTCTCATAAGATTTTAAACTACTTCTGACATTTGATACTTATTTTTATTGTAATTGTGACCTATACTAGGTTATGTATAAATCCTCCAACTAGCTTATCATTATCATAATCAAAATAATGTGAACACATCTTTCTTTTTCAATTGTTCAACGCCCACTGACCTTGAAAAATATTTGCTGTCCTTGTCATTTGTACGCAATTTAAAAAGAGAAACTAGTCGTTAACTCGTTTCCGTGAATTTAATTACTGGCACCAAATTATGTCTAACAAATATAATGTTCATGGTTCGTAAAAATTCAATTGCTAATTATGTTGTCATATGCTTCGTACAAACAAAGCTTGTTAGCTCAAGATGCAATGAATTTCTAATTAGTATTATGTTTATGAAGTTGCGATGCTGAGTCAATACCGCACTACTGATATACTTGGAATCAAGTTAGGTTACTCCTAGAAGCGTTTCCATATTCATTGGCTGATTAGCTCAGTCTCAGTCCATGGCGTAATTGTTAAGAACATCATCAGTCATTTCTAAAGACTTTTTTCTCCTAAATCTTATTTCTCTTCAAAGTAATGGAACAAATTTATTTCATAAAAATATGTCTAAACCTAAATATAGTGGTGTCTAATTCTTCCAGACTTTTTAAGGGAACTTTTATTTGAGTACAGCTTTTGTACAAAGACCACGGCATCTGAAGGTGTTCTTTGGACCACTGGAGAGTGAAATTGGTTCGAAAAGCCGTTTTCTTTGATAGACGTAGCGTGTTTGTTCTATTTGTATGTATACATATTAATATTTACTGTACTGTTAGCGGATAAGCGCTTTTTTCGTGATCTTATAAATATTTAAGTTACATATATTATTATAGCAATTGCTACTTTTCTTACATTCTTATTTTTTCTAACTAATTACTACTTTTATTATATTTCTTCTTAATTACATCCCATTTGAAAACAGCATACGAATGATAGCAAAGAACATGAACAGTGAAGTCGCGGCAAAGCGAATCATTTTGTGTATGTAGCGGGGAAGAGCCATGCGGTCTGGCAAAGCTATCGACAACCGCATTCTGACGTGTGAAAAACAAACAGAAAGAACTGCCTAAATCGTGTGGGAGATTGCAACCGAACCGACTAGTGAAAATGTAGAGGGCTTGGGACTACTGTTCTAGACACCATGTTATATTTTTTAAAACAGAGACAATTGTAAATAAAAAAATGTAATTAATTTTAAACCATAAAAATTCTTTTTCTAGTATTTTTTTGTACTATATTACTTCAGCTTCTACGAATTTTTTTTTAATTTCCCTAACGAGTCCCTACTGAATGGACCTAACGCTCAATATCGTCCTCCAATTATGTTTCATCAATTATGTTATTAAAAAAAAAGCATATTACATAAGATTTTAATTTAAAATTGTCCCGAATCGTATCGAACTAAATGTCATCCCTACAATCTAGTTCAGTTCAGTCCCTCTTCTCGTTTTTCGCCGATCACAAATTCGTTCGAATGTAGGACACAGAAAGCATAAAAGGTTTGCCGTTGATGGGCTTTTCTGAGTTCTGTTCAATCAATACCTCGACGGGTATCTCGACATATGTATTTATACTACATTTGTGCTTTCCATGTTTATATATTCATAACCAATTTCACATACAAAATTCATCTACTACTGCTTCAAATATATCGTTAATAAGATCTGAAATTAAACACCAAAAAGGCCAGATTTAATTGCCGTCTCTAATAATAGTTCTAGCCATTCTTAACGTGATCGATAACGCAATTCAGTTTCTATTTCATTCCCAAACCGAACGAACGGCATTCTTTATTTCCGTTGTCAACTACAAATCTTCCAACCACACCCCGTCTGGTTCCGTGTATGCGAAACATCTAAAAGGATTGCTCATTATATCCATTGTCATTATATTTATATGTATATAGACTATTGTTCGCAATCCAGTACCTACATATAGTCACTAATTCTTCAGGTTCATTTTAGTACTTACAAAGATAAGTTTATAAATGAATTTATATATCCATTTCTATCTGTCGTAAAATCCGACTAAGGATTTTAGATCTACATTTTAAACCTACAATGAAAAGCATAAAAGGTTAATGTGGACAAGCATAACACGGTTCAGCATTGTAATGCGAAATTTGTCGTAGGAGGTGACAATGGTCTAACTAAAATAGGATCGCAATCGATGAGACAATGCAGTCCAATCCGTTCTGAACAATGTGATCACATGCAAGTGGACTTCGGCTTGAATTAGACACATAGCCCTTAATTGAAATAGACCAGTCGCATCCTAGATCAAACTAAAACCATCATACAACATAAAATAAAAATTACAATCAATACCATGTAGTTGCCCAGTGCTTGTCAATTATGCAGCTAACTTCAGTCTGGTTAAAGTGGGAATCCCTATCATATTCCAATCATGTATGAGGCATAACGGTCGCAAATGAACGGCTAAAATGACATATAAAGGTTGCGGATGAATTATTAAGTAGAAAATATGAGTGACTTTTATATCGTGCAGTAAAGAATCTGTTATAAAAGTTCACTTAATGGTAAATTGATAATTGTGGAAAATTGTTTGATAATGCTAAGTTTAGCATAAATTGGCATAGTACGATTTATTTCCATCATTTCTTTAAATTCATGTAAAAGTATCGATTTTGTTGCAGGAATAAGATTAGTTGTGCTTTTGTATGCTATACTAAACATGCCTTACGTATCTAAAAAATATAACAATGTCTATAATAAACAATAAACGTCTTGAACTTACGAACCGTCAGACGTTTTACAATGAATAGGTGTATCAACTCAAGCAAATGTGTCATAAAATTTCAATAAACAAAACACATTATGCGTTAGCGGAACAAATAATATGTATTTTGATTGATTCAGTTGCAGCTACATAAGTAAGTGGGAGGAATAATTTGTAACCTTCCTCTTGGCTCCTGGGAGCTAGCGCTCGGCCCTAACAATCACCCGTTATGATAATATGGACATGATTTAATGCGACTCTTTCTTGATGTTATTCAATTATAAATGTTTTTATAAACTAGAAAAAATAATTATAAACTTTTTTCGATATAAAATATTTTATTAACTGATTATTTTTTAAAAATAAATAAATATCAAAAGTATTATTGGTAGGTATCTATTTATTTTTGTGTAATATTAGTTCGGGGTTAGAGCATTATAAATGATTACTTACCCATATTGTTTTACATAATATTATCTACATTACTGATATCTGTACAGCATCATATAGGATACACAGTGTACTGCCCCGTGCACTATTACGCCAAGTCATCTCCAGTCAGGTTTACATTATTCAAATATGGATGGTCATGACCGGTATTCATAACAAAGAGAAGATACTCGTATGTTGAAACATTAAGCATTAGCAAGTGGAACCTGACATAATACTGCGTTTATGGAAATATGTATGTAACAAAACCGGTCTTTGTTTTTTATATAAATATTTGTACATGCAGTTTGCAATTTAATTATTTTTATACTATAAACAAAGTTGTCTTAGAAACGATTTTAATTCTTTTTTTGTCATTAAATCATTTCAATCATCAATCGAGTTTTAATTGTTTAATTCATGAAATTCTTAAGTAAAATAATACGCACATAATCAATTTCTAAACTAACAAGAACAACGTCTCGATCCTTAATTAATTAGTAATTACATGGTAAAGTTAGCGTCAGAGTATTAGCGTGCATAGCGACTTCAATACTATCAACTATCAAAGCAAGGATGTATGGAGACATAGGAAATAGAAGGCAGGTAAATAACACTTGGCTGAAGTTGTCTAAGGGTTTTGTACACTACGTCACATAGAGAAATAGAAGTAGTTTAAAAAAGGCTACAACCATTTAATATACTACTGCGATTATTTTCGTTATTTATGCATTAAAACAAAAGTATTCTGTTTTTGTGTTATCTAAATATGTTTACATATATTACGTGAATATAAAATATAGCGTAAAAAGAATTATATATTAGATTATAGACTTAGTGTGAAATATGCCTAATATATTGAATCTAAGACGCAGGGGTAACTTCAGAAAAGTTCACTTGAAACTTAGCAACGAACTAAGACTATTTTGGCAGTGTTCACATGTCTACGTCAATTCCTGTTTGTAATTCGAACGTATAAAGTCACTTCATTAACTTCCGTTTAAAATGTTTTGTCAATTGAATATGAAAGTTTATTTTATATTTTTAAAGAAAAAAACTATTGCATTTTTAAATATGTACTAATGTATTTAAAATTGTTTTCCAACATTTTTTTAATTTTAATAAATATTATAAATCAATATTATTTTCGACCGATAATCTAACCTCTAAAAAACTGTGGGTAAGCACTGCGCCAAATAATATAAATTAAAAAACACAATACTGTACCAGTTAAGAACTAAATCGATTTTAACTTAAACTTTATCCACACGATTTAAAACACTTATTGAAGTTACGGAATACGAACTGGCTCAGAATAAGTTTCGAGCTTAAAGGCCTTCCAACCTTAATTATTCGATTGGCTTCCAATCTTAGCTCCTACTTGACCTGTTTCCATTATTAGACTTATTTTGTATTTATTCTTATCTTAATTTTTTTACCTTAAAAATAAAGCAATGTTCTTATTACTACTCCAACGAAAAAAAAACCAAGTGTCACTATTTACATTAACACTGGAAACAAATTTTAGATACTTACATTTATGTTTATATATTGAGATTATCTTAATTCCTCGTTAAGTAATCAAAGGCGAGTAATTTAAATGATACAAAAATACTTACATTTGCTTCTACTAGTACATTTCTAAACAGTTAAGTTACTTTAGACCTTTGGTCTCAAATTGTCCGCAAAACCCCCTGTAGCCAACCGTAGAGTAGTGGACTGTACTTATTAAATGAAAACTCTTGAAAATTATATTTACATTATATTATTAATTCTTATAATCTAAGCACACACATCCGTTCCCATTCGCAACCAACATCGAAATCCTCATTTTCCTCAAAATTTACAGTTTTACTTATAAAAATATATATACTATTTACATCGCCGCCGCAACCTCTTTTCTGTCGACGACACCCCCTAACCTAATTTGTTAAAAGTTTTTCTTTTTCATTTCATTATTATCTAGTTTCTAAAATTAATTGTTCTGTCATTAATAATTAGATTACTCATGATGTTAAAATCAACTTTAACGTAAGCTATTTATGTTGTTGTCTAGTGTTTATCCAATTTATTAAAAGAAAAACAATAAAAACATTAAATCACAGCGTAATGCCAAAACCGCAAGAGGCTACCGTTTATCGGTGGTTTTTTTAAATTAAATTGATATTGGAAACATGAAATTCGATAAACCGATGACAGTGTTCCATACTACCGCAGCATACTAATCGAGTGATCCGTGCGCCGACCGCAACTAAAAACGTATGTTTATTATTGTAAACGAACCGCAAAAAGCTTTGTGTCATTGTTTGACTCCCAATGAAGTAATGCAACGATAGTTGTTTTTTTTTGTTCATCAATTATTAGCTTCACTTAATTACATTTTAGTAGAACTTCTAAAAATATATTTAAAATATGAAAATTATTGTCACGATAAGTTGTTGTCACATATTCAATTATCATAGGAATACGTAAACCAAAACTGAGCACAATGGTATCTATTAATTATTATTAAAATAAATAAAGGAAAGTTTTCGAATAGGTATCAAATAAATATTACAAATGTCTTTCTTAGATTTACCTCATTTAAAAGTTTAAAAATAACAATAATCATATATAACTGCTTTAATACAACAGCCGCATTATAAAGAATTCCTTATCAACAATAAAATATTAAGAGGCATTTCTTTTATTATCCAAATTGTTGTTATTGTAAAGCAAAACTTTCTTGAATCTTATCGATTAAAATCCACGGGTTAGGTTGCGGCCGTAAGCATATATGAATATTGAATATATACAAACAATAGTACACAACAGTGAGGGCGATCTGATAAGTGTCATACAAAAGACTCACAACATAAAGACATCATATAATTCAACGACAATAAATTCCAAAAAGGGCGGTTTACTATAACGAGCCACAATGGACTGAGGTTTGGGACTAAACCGAACGTTTTTATAAACAAAATTTGAGTGATTCCACTTCTCTTTTGTGCAACCTTCTGGGAACAAGAGGAGTGATCAAAATACAAAAATATATATTTAAAAATTTATAATTTACGTCTCTTTTTGTAATATGGAGTTAGATGATTTTAACAAGATATAAGGTTTGCATTTTGCTTTACAATATCAGAATCTTTATGTTTTCAGATTACTATACTTTTGTCTGATCTTATTGTCTTTTAACAAGTGCTATGAGAATTTTGACTTTTTTAACACTACTTTAAAATGAGTCACGAATTAATTTGTTTGACTGTACATTATACAACATCCTGTATTTACGTAAAGATTGCTAATTAATTGCACGTAACCACTGTTTATTTTGTATAAACTATTGTGTAAATTAAAACAATGACTAAGTGCTATAGAACAATTGTTCCAAAAATACATAATAATCTGTAACTAATCCACGTTACTCAAACTTTTCGTTCTATTACAAAAAGTGTCACATTGTGAAGTCATAATATAGATTCATCTAAGATAGTTAAATATTGTGATGGCATCCTGCGGCGAGCCATTTGCCAAAATAGGGGTCTTTATCAAGATTTATAAGGACCAACACACGATGCAGCTGATGTCATTCATTGTTGCAGTCAATAAAATACACATTGGCAGCTTGGCATCTGGAATCCTATTAAAATGTGCAAATATCTCAATGCTATGGAGAGAACATATTTCATGTCGTCCTAAACGCTACCAAGAACTCGTGGGGAAGAAACTAGATCAAGGCAACGATAGTGCAGCTAGCTTTATAAATGATATGATAACAAATATTTCTCAGATCACGGGAGAAGTGTTAAGTCTCTTAGTTCAGCGAATGAACGTGTAAGAATTTCTGCCTAGAGGCTTCGAAGTATGGGTAAAAGATAAAAATCTTTATTTATTACGGCTGTCCTCTCGCACGCAATCTAGACAAATTAAATACGTAACTTGATCAGTGAAGAGTGAGATAATAAGTTATGAAGGGACACAATGATGCATTTCGTGAAAGATAAGAAGTCAACTTAGATATTTGTTTTTTTACACTTTCTTGAACATTAAATACGATGAAATAAAACTATCAGCTTTCTACTACATTGACAATGTTACATGCAACCTTCATAGTTAATACTTAAAACTTTACTTACTAAAGCTACCTTTCAACACCGAGGAGCAAAAACTACATACATGGTTCAAGCATACTTGAGAGACGAGAAAAAAATTACCAGGTGCCGCTCCCCAAACCGCTCATTGTTCCAGTGAACGAGAAAGATTAATAAATCTTTAGAAAGAGGATACTATCTGCGGCCGATCTCGCGGGATGCGAACTTCAGGCCGGGACGCGTTATTGCAAGACCATTCAGACGCCACCACACAGGCCAAACAGCCCCTTTGTCATGACAAAGGTGTCGCGTAAAGAAAAAGGAGCCCTATCGACGATCTGCCTTATCTGATTCAGTTCCCTTCCGAGAGAACTCAATAGCATAGTCGGAGCCCTGAACGCGACAGATCTAATTCCCTCGGCCACAATAACACACGAATTCCAATTTAGTCAGGACATGAAGTGAGCAATAAAAAGGGAGTCGCATTGCCCGAGGATGATACCTTATCAATGTCTGTCTTAATAGCTCTTTCATTGTGTTGTAATGTTGTGATTTTAAAATATCGAAACAGTATGATTGCTTTCTTTGATAACAATTCATTAGTATAGAATTAAATTTATTTTTGTATAAAACAACTGTCAGTCATTTTTTTATGCCAAACGCTTATAGCTCATTATAAACAATTTCTCATTGATCATCCATGCTTTACCGCTCTGATAGATTATTTGAGAATGACGAGCCGTCGAAGTTGATTGATGTTTGTCCTCCATGCCTACATTCCCGCTAGATGCATCCGACACAATACCACATGCTTATTAAGTCCAAACATTTCTTTTTTAGCTTTCTAAAAATGCTCAAAAACACAATACCAACAATTGGTCCGATCAAACGGAGTATTAAGTCGCCTGTCATTTTAACAACTATCCTCTTGCTTCACTGAACGACCATCGAGTTTGTGTTAAGATTTTGAGTTTGATTTGAAGCTTTATTCCATGACGGGAGCGTAGATTTTTATTCGCCACATATTCGGTTAAGAATCGTGTTGGTGGAAGAAAGAGGTTATTGTCAGTCGCATTTTATGGGTTATGATTTATGACCAATGACTCCCAACGGACTCGCATGATAATCTTATTCAAGCGCACCTCTCTTGTAAGTTTACAATGCTACCTAAATTAGCTATGGGCGTATCGTAAGTAGTTTTGATGTTAGAAGTGACCCGCTATAGTCAGACGTGTGTGGTTCAATATTATCATGTCTATTTATATACGTGTAATCCTTTTGTGACCTTTGACATGAACACATTTTTTGTATGATATTTTTAGACTTAATAGAGAGAACTAACAGAAACCCCTTGGTCTTTTATGAAGAATTTGAGAAATAAATAGAAAGTAAATTATTTTATAAGCAGCATTATGAAGTAGGTAATATTTGAATTATAATAAGAAATATTTCAAAGGTACCTGTTACATCGAAAAACGTTTGTGACAATAATGTTGAAGCTACAAAAGTGTCCCACGAGGTCTTTTATCCGAGGAAAAAGCTCAGATCAATCATATAACACAACGTTCATCCATCCTACAAAATAAAATATAAAAAAATGTCCCCCATTATTCACCCCTTCCATCCTATTGTAATATTATCAAAAGGTCTACGCGACACCGTAGATTAGTCTCGTTGAGAATGGTTGCCCTGCAATGGCAAAATGCACTTTAATTGGCACATGTTCATATTAAGAATGCAACATACGTGAATATTTGTTTTATTATGAATAATAATTGATCCTGTCTAATATTTAAACTAGAATAACCTAATATTATAATGACTTTATACCTGGAATAAGTATTATTTTTTCTTCTAATATAATATTTTTTAGTATAATACATAAAATAATATTTAAATATTTTTTTTTTAAATAATTAATAGTATTTAAATAAAATCCTTAATAACTTAGTTTTGTCATATCGCATTCATAGGGGATAAAATCTTAACGATGTGGCATAGTACGGTAGGCAGGACCATTCTTCATATCGAGATTTTTATTGATAAGAATATAGGAGTCATCTATAAAAGAAGCTTACGTGATTGTGTATTAACGGCACCTCTAATTCTATAAGCAGATGCCTGATAGATTTTTAAATTGATATTTGAAAAATTTTAAGAACATTCTGCTATTGTTATTTAATTTCTATATTTAAACCAATTTAAATCTTTTATATATAGTAATAAGCTTAGATAATATATCAAATTCTGATAAACATTTAGTATTCAACACTTGATATTAAACAATTTTTAAACTCGGTATGCTTATTGTACAGTCAAATCATATTTAATAAGAAAATTAAAAATCTTACGTCATATTCCGGTAAAGCCAGTGAAGGTACATAAAACAGAAAATATCTGTAGACAGCGATGACATAAAATAAATTGTCACCAAAAGTTATTTTTTAGTAAATTATTTACGGTAGTTGCTAGCGGATGTCTTAATTTACCGTAAAATTTCCTTTGATGGCAAGTTTGTATTGTGAACTGTTTATTTTAGAGAGCATGCTTAATTAGTTACCGTTTTTAGGGTAAAAGAAATTGATAGGCTATCTATTTTGATCACCGAACTGGATCGTTGCAGGATTACTTCGTTGTCTCGATTTAGATACGTATAAATATTAAAAAGTTTCAAGTCAATGATAATTTGTAAAACCTCTTTATATATAGTATGTAACACTAAATCTTTCCTCATATATAATATAACACAAACTCCTGTGCTGAAGTTTTTAAAACAGACTTAGTAATACAAATCATCCACAATTCAATAGAACACGTGTTAGTTTATCCAACCTTTAAATTACGCGCAACTAAAATCATGATTAAGTAATTAATAATTGCTAAACTCCAACTAAGTACCGTTAATCTATATATATAGAATCAAATACACAAAGCTAAACGTTCGAGCAAATCCCGAAAACAAACGAATATGCATTAACAAAACATTAGACTTTAACTAATTCACGGAGCAAACAAACGTTCTGTACCGCATGAGGTATGTTTGAGTTTGTAGAAGCAAATTGAGCGCGTAGGAGCTGACACTATAGCGTGTTATTGAACCTGATTCTTGAGCTAAGAGCTAAGGCCATGCATAACTCTACTTATCTAGCAACGAGCCACCGCGGTACAAAGCTACCGGTTTCTCTATTGTCGTACAGGGGGATAAATCTGTTACGTGATTTTTTTCGATATTTAAATTTTTTTTAAATACATTTGCATATTAAGTTAGATTCAATAATATTATCAACTCTTTGTTTTTGTACATACTTAGAGTGTCTTAGCCCTTATTAAATCAATTATTTATATTGCGGTTTTAGCTTTTTAGTTCTATTAATTTAATACTTTATTTAAGCAATTAAAAAAGTCTCTCAAATTTATTCACACTGTATAGTGGGCACATACTAACAACGCATCATCTCCAGTTTCTCACCGCGGCCCGGCCCGCGCCGTTCCTTGAGATGCGCGCTAAGATATTGACTTTTTATTTATTGACATTTTCTAATGTACCACGCCGGCTATTCATCATGCCGGCCACCGATACACTCGCCCCTGATAACGCACCTCATTGTTTGCCATACACATAATGGATTATTGATAAAACATGTGGGTGTCCCTAATCTTTAGACCGAGAGAAATCTCCAGACGTCAAATCGACCAAAATATATTAAGCTAATGCCTCCGTAATGAATGATCGCGGCTAGATATTAAGTGGACACGATTTATCGTTACCTCGTCTTAATGCAGAGAGCCTCTGATAGTGTATCCATATACCCGTTATATAGTGTAATCAACTCGTGTGGTCAAGGAAGAGTGTACATAAACATTTGTCAAAGCTAAATACCGTAAACCTACTGACATTCTATTCAAATCTATTAAAAATTGCTTAGGTCTAAGTTCAGCAGAAAATAATTAAATCTATATATTTTGTATTATTAATAACATCAATTTATTAGAATAATAATGTAGATAGATAACTGTCATTTTTATCCATAAGATATGTGAAAGGTATATATGTATAAAGGAAACTGCATATGACAGGTACGTTAGCGTAACAGTTGCTACGACTCTCAAGCAACCCAGTTACGACAGAGTTTCCTGCCCCAGTTTCAAGCTAAAACTAAAATAACGCTGGGTCAAGTGAAACAAAATTTGTAATGTTTCCAAATTATTGAACACTTCAAAGGTTTCTCCGAGCAATTATTGAAACAATAAACCAAAATCGAAGCAGAATCCCGTGACGGAGTCGCGGTTACAGATCCCGGTTCCAACTCCATCCTTCCAATTGCAATTACTCGACTTCCCGCTTCCGACCTACTTCGATCAATGGAAATTCATTAAAGGCCATTCAAGAAATAACAATATGACTATTAGAGCTCTATTCAATTTTTTAATTAATCTTGCGACGGAGAACAAACGACAGTCGCCGCAAAAAAAAAAATCAATTTCGTTTTATGTACAGGTTGTATGTAGTCTTAACTGGCTTCCCTGAATGAACTCTTTGATGTTTCCCTTTTCTACTAGGAATTGCGAGCTATTTATGTCTTATTTTATAGTAATTTATGTTGCATGCGCTAGACTCAAAGAAAATACTGTAAATACAGGAACAGCGTCATGAGACATTGAATTATAAAATACCATTTGTTACAAATATAGAAAAGCTATTATTGAGTCGTGTATCTGTCAAATAAAAAAACATAAACTCCCAATTTGATTCCTAAATTCCTATTTGAATTAAAGGAGGTATGTATACCTTAGATATTTTATTTAAACTAGCGTATTTTACTTCTGACACCCTTAATGTACTTACTTATGACCTATATATACATACATATATTACTTGCAATAAGTTAGGTACACATGGAACACGCGGAGTTAATGAAATTTCCAATTTTGTTACCTCAGTTATGTTTCAATTTAAAATCGCTCCAGATGTTCCGGTGCAAATAACTTAACGCTCGCTAAAATGAACCCTAAATCTTCTTTGCGTGAATCAACATTAACATTGGGTTTGTAGGCATGGAAATATAAAGGTGCAATAACAAAACTTTATATAAAATTGTTATTTATTTACTCACTAGAATTAAAATTTGATTGGGATTTATTTGCAAGTCAATTGATCATTTGAAATTATCTGGCTAAAGACATTTCGCTATTATCTCTACTCATAGACCACACACTAGCTTAGAATTAGGCTCCCTTTGAAACTTTAACATTAGATAAAAGATAAACGGTCAAGTGATAGCGCAGAATTTACATATGTTTTAACCGTCTTTTTCATGTTAAAGTAGATATACCACATTTTTCATTTCATTGCGACTGATTTGCGCACTAATCTATGAGCAAAAATAAATGGCTACTCTAACATATTTAACTCAGTGGTTAATTATAAACAAAAACTCTCCATACATTCAACTACACATAATACGATCTAGTAAGTTTAAAAAAGGATGCATTTCAACTCTTATTAAAAGCACTTCTCCATTCACTAAAGTAGAAGTTAATTAACTCTCTGTGAGCATATGTAAAAAGACTTTCATTAAGCCTAGATTTAACTTTTAATATATGTTTCTATTCGTAGTAGAAAGCTTAATTGCAGTGAAAAAATTACTTCTTTATGAACGTGCGCTTTTCAAAACATCTCAATGCAACTCTTTTATTTGTATCTTTAAAAAAAACATTTTAACTTCGCTTTAAAAGTCACATGGTATACACCTATATGTTCTGATAATATACTTTTTTTTACTACACCAATTCCGTTTGATAAGCTAGAGTACGGTCCATAAGCGAGATTATTTAACACCATAGCCCAGAGTTAAACAACATTCCTCTCGTTATATCCACCCGGGTATACCCACAAGCTAGTGGCGGTTGCCTACTAAAAGCTGCAAATACTTATTTAAGAAGATTTTAAGTTTTGACATTTGTTACGTCATTGTTATCTTTCTTTTGTTTGTTTCCTTGTCAACAATGCACACTTTTTATAGACTTATTATTGCATTATTAAAAAACTAATACCGAAATTGCAACTTTATACATCACTTCAGGATTACAACCTAACCTAAACCTAACGCTTATACAATAACCCATGTTGCTTCTAATTAACCACATGAGACAGTTTGTAATGACGAACATAAATTCAATCACTATTTATGAAAAAAAATGAATACGCTCACTTCTCAAAATAGTTATGTTTAATTTCCATTTGAGCTGCAGATAAATTGGTTTCACTTGTCCCAAACGAAACTTGTTCATTAGTGTTTAAATAAATTCATTAATAAGCATCAACGGACAGGGACACTATGTGGAAGATCAATAAATCAAATTACTTTAGGGGGGGTGTCAAAAACAAAGGGAGCGACAAACTAATTCACAGGCCATTCCTAAATGCCTTCTACTTGGATCCATTGGAAATAAGGGCAATGGATTCTGAAGGAAGAATAAAAATCAATGGATCCTAAGAAGGAGTTTAAGTAATATAAACCCTAAATTCTGTTCCCACAACATCTTTAGTTACACTTTACCGTATCAATTCATATTTGACATCGTGATTTGATGTTTCTTTCTCAGTCACGCATATGTAATAAAATAGAGACAGATTGACATAACAACTCAATCGCTAAGAATAGTGTTGTTACAATTCGATGTCTGGAACGCACATTAATCTATGTAACTGTTGAGAATAAGTTAGTGCGTGTACGCCCCCTACCTTTTGTGTATTGGATTAGATATGTCACCATTAAAGCCATTGCATTGGTTATATGGAGTTTAAATCTCGACCATGTAAAAGAGCACATATAAACAACCCAAAGAGTATCTACGGAAATTACGTGATATAAACTGAATTTGTATAAGAAAATAACCTTGAAGTCTCCGGTTGATACACCAAAAAAAATATTATAAAGGGATTCGATTCCTGGTTTCAACAAATATATTTATTTATAAATATTCATTGATATATTATATATGTACCCATAGTACAAGATAGTAGATGATGTCCTAGTTTGAAGTCAGGAAACTTTATGTGTATGTAAGAATAATGAACACGCTTAACGCTTAAAACAAATGACATACACCGTGCGTGCGTTTTGTGACAAAATTTGCATGCAAGCTTCCAATACTGACTTTGTGTCAGTCAATATATGTAACACTAATTACATTTTTGTATTTAAATATGCCCTTGAACAGTAGGTTATTAGAATCTTAATTATATAATAATACCATATTATCCACGAATTTTTTTCCATAACTAACAAAGGCAATCGATTTTCATTAATTGATCAAATAAATAAAATATGATGAAAAACACAACGTGACTTCAATATGTTTACTACGCATTTACTTTATAATAAAATAATTTATTATACGTTCTATTTAGTATTTCTTTAAAATATTCTATCATTTTGTATATTAAAAAATAAAAATGTAATAAAATATAGAAAGAAAAATCATCTTTACCTTAAACTGATTTCTTCAATGTCGTTAAGGAAAGCAATGTAGCGAACGAGGCAGCCCGCGACGTCGCGCGTCTTCCAAACGATTTATCTACGTTAGACGCCATCTACCCTGCGTTAAAGATGACAGCTTCATGTTTTTTCAGCCGATGCTTTCAATATCGCACTTCTCGTTTACATATTTTTCAATTTACCACAGCTCGTCTCGTATCGATGCGTATAAATAAAGTAGCTTTGTGTGAAGGAAAAGAGATTTGTGAAGCTCGCTTTTATAAAACCACATAATTCTTCACGAGAATATGTAGCACGTCAACATGTCGGAGATTTAGTTTAGAATGTTTTTATTCCTGGAATTCACTTTAAATAAAGAACGGAAATATCAGAATTAACTTTTAATATTTTAATACGTTTTCTTGTTTTTTTTTTTCCTGACCAAATTAAACACGACTCGATTTACTGATTATTGCTAACCTCAAAATTCTTAATTAAATACTTTCTCTTAGTTTAAATTACGATATAAATTGTTACTTGTAGATTTTTAAAGATAAATGAATATAATAACAAATATTGTTGCTTTTACTATTGATATCTAGTGTCAAAGAAACCGATAGTAATTGTAATTATGAACGGCTATCTTCTGCATCGCATCACGATTCTAAAAAGGAAACGTTCTAGTGATACTCCACAAATAAAAATACTTCTATAACTCCCCGTGACAAAGCAGTTTTTAGATATAAAGAATGATATCAAATTGTGTAACTCTTTTCTCCCAATAATGAAGAAAAGGCGCTCAAGTGAAAGTGTTATTTTAGAGCGTTTGTGTGTATCTTTATTTGGAATCATACTGTTACAAAGGAACGAATCAATTTGAAGTCGGAACTCGATTTTTATTTGATAAACGAAACTGAAAGTCAATGAAGCCCTGGTTTAGCGGCACGAGTATTTGAAATTGGAATAACCGCAACTGCCATGATCACGTTCGCAGTCGCGTGCGCAAACGTTGGAAGGTGATCCTTTTATGTCATATTTGCTAAACAAATATACAATGGAAATGCAAGAATGTGAAGTGATGCAAGAAATGCATTTTATTACCCTCGCCGTTTGTCTATGATAAGAATTAAAAAATGTTTAGAGATATAATTTTTAAAACACGTGTAACCCATTAAGATAAATAATTATTAGAGGAGTCATGTCAAAGTAAATAAGTGCGCAGATGAGGGGGCGCTTAACATGTGTATTTTGCTCACAGACTAGATTAATACTTTTACTTGTTAATTCTTTAATTCAACTTAAAGCTAATTTAATATAAATCACTTACACTGGGCTTATATATTGAGTGTAATAACATTCCTGATGATATCTCTAGTATATTTAGCTCAATGTAGGTTATATATGCAGATATGTTTCAACAATGCTACAATGTTAAAACAATTTTGTTTTTATTTTGATTTATAAGAGTGCCGCGCATGCAAAGGCCCTATTGGTGGCAGCAAAGGTCTTCTTGCGCCTCCATGATTTATATTGTGAACTCGAAAGAGGTTCCGCCATCCCGTTTAATATCTTTGATTTACGATAGAAACTACGCGTATAAGTGCCAGTTCCCCGAGCGATGATATGTGGCGCGCCTGTTACGAATCCAACTTTTTTTGTTTCGAGAATAATGACATAGTAGAACTGTTTTAATAAGTGGCTGCGGTTGTGCGTTTAAACTACTATTCTCATCGCTTCGGGGCGAAATTCAACATAAACATTTTCAACTATAATAGTTCGAAAGACTCCGTGCGGCTTACTATCGCGTTTATTCTGATTACTTTAATACGACGTTTCTAAAACTTTGTTTACTAACACAACATTATTTACCGAATGGTATTTTCCACTTTTTTCATATGAAAATCGATACTAACCAAAAGACAAACAATACTAATAAGCAATTAATAAAGCTTCAAAATTTAATTATGAAGTAAAACAAATTACTATTATCGATAATTAGAAGTTAATCGTTAGTCGTGACAAGCGAATTGAATATTCATAGAAATTAACAACGATTGTGGTTTTATAATCTGCAACTAAATAAACAAAAGAATGTATAATAACAAAATGAATCGTTTTAACATTCCGATGCCTTTGCGGTCGTCGTGGCAGCGGCGAGACCGATACTAAATCGTATAAAGGTTTTCAAATTAGTTTAAAATATAATAGTTATAGAGAGTTGAAAGCGACTATGCTATTAAAATAAAGATACATGAACATCGTCGTGAATAGACGTGATACATAGTTTAGACACGAAGAGTTGTGTTTCAACAGATGACATAGTCATATTTTATACTTCACAACGAACCCCTCGGAGAAAGTCGCCAAGTTATTTCAAAGACAAATAGTTTTGATGTCATGTTGAGAGGGAACCATCGATTGGAGGGTTTCAAAAGAAAAGGTTGCCATATGCATGCACGTCTTACGCTTGTTTGTAATCTTCTTGAGAACAAACATTAGAAAAACATTGTACCGTGTTATGGTAAGAGAATTTCAATTGATGACATTTCAATTTGGAGACGTTACTTTTGTATGTTTAAATATTTTTGAGACTCCCTCTGAAGTATAAGTCAATATTACATTAGCATTAAAACGTTTTTGCATTAATTAACTTAGTTTACCCGTTAGTTAAGTACTATACTTACTAATTTTCTACCTACATAAATACTACTATATTCATTGTTTCTCTCTCTAGATCATGGCTCGCTCAATTAGACATCTCTGTCGTATTTGTGTGTTAAAGGAAGAAGTAAAATTTTAAACAAAAAAAGACTATCTCTATGTAGTCAGCTGTAAAAAGGAATTAAAATGCTAAGGACGTCATTTTGGATTGGAGTAATTGTTAAATATATTTTGATAAGAACAAGACATTATTATTCCAAATGCATTGTCATTGTAAAGAGTTAAAATAGAACTCCGTAGTATATTGTCACAAAGTAACTATGAAAATAATTTACAAAATTAAATCGTCCATGATAAATACCCCGTAGCGAAGATTATTTTGTGTATGTGCAGCCTAAAAAAACATGTATTTTTGCGTGCATGTAATCCTTTTTGTCATTTTAGTGACGCCTGTCAAACTCGCCAATTGTTTAGAAGTCCTTTTCGAATAAAGCGAGCGTAAATGACATTTCGTTGTGTCCGTTGTTAGTAGAAAATAAACATCGTAAATTCTTCACTGAAAGCCTTTTGTCTCGAATGCCACACAAATAGTTTGATATTTTGTTCTTTTGCTAAAGCTTATGACTCATTACTGACATTATTTTTACACCATTTAATAGAAAGATTAAAAGATATTATTCGGTCATGTTGAGAATAGTAAAATCACTTAGATGAGCACAGCGATGGCTAGTCGTAAGTGGATTCTTACCTGAGATATTTTCTTTTACGTACAATGTCTCACGTGGTCGAAGCTTCTGCCCCAAGGCTTTCTCGACGGTAGGAATGAGTAATGACGGTAATCCGCTTGTGGTGAGCCTTAAGCGAAGGGTTAAGGCTCCCAGTCGCTATAACTTTTATATTTATTACGGCTAACACGACGCAGCACTCCTAAATCCGCCACTTCGGAAGATGAAATAATAAAAATCATAAAAACGCTGCCCCTATATTGAACATTTGATATCCACCTACTTTGAAACAAATATAATTATTTCAAAAAGATATTAGAAAAGTATACCTATATATCAACTATGAATAATATTCAATAAAATGTTTTAAGGAAATAAGCCTTTCTTTATACGTTAAACAAAAAACGTTCAATAAATAATAAACTTGTTATAAATATTATATTATACGACATTATACCGGAAAAGACAATTAATCCGAAAGATAAAAAGCATGATAAAAAAATCAAAACATCACCCTTAAAGAAAGCTTGTTGTTAACCAAAATTCGGAGGGCATACACCAACAATTTGTTAGAAAAGGCAGTGATTAATACAATGTCTTTCGTTATTCCAATCGAGTTAATTTTACTTGGAACGTAGACTATAAATAAAGAGCTGTGCGCGACATTTGTCATTTTGAACGATTGCGATCTGATTCAGTAGTTCCGGTGTTGTTGGCAATCTCCGATCATAGATACACTTGTGTATTGTTATAGACAAATTTTATTAAAAGACTATATGTACATAAATATTTATTTGAACAACTAGAGACCATTTAAAGCAATCACAATAACGTATAGCGCGTTTTCCTATAACGCGGAAGTAATCTACCGTGTTATAAGGGGGATTACTGTACTTACTTTTTTAAATATTAATAATAGAGAAGTCGTAAATGTAATCCACTAAATTAAACTAATATTAAATCAATGGATTAATAGTCAGTCTTAATACCAGAGTATTACGTCAGAAGGACACATGTTTTGTTTCTTGTAACAATGTTCATATTGTATATTGAGTTAAGGTTTATAAACTCACCATTTGAACCGTTTTATTATTGGAATATTATTGCGCATATTAAATCTTACTAGTTATCTACTAAATTACATAAACAGAAGTCACTTAGTCATAATATATAAATTGTTATTAAATAAAAAACAAAATTGATTCTATTTTTAAATTTTTTATTTAGACAACGTTTACATTTGCGGTATCACGTAGCATCTTTAGGTATTTACTACGTACTTACTTATTATAGTCATTAATAAATGTCAAGACAGCGACTGAAATAAAACTTTACTCGCGCTATTTATATTGAAAAAACTGTATACAAATTAGTTACTTATTTTGCATTGAATGTAAAATACGACCATAGCTGTAATAGTTTTAAATCGTTGAATTTTAATAACCTAACGCTTGTAGTATGATACATAAGTTAATGATTTAATTTTTATTTTTAGTGTGAATCGAAAATTTAGAACTAATGTAGTATTTTATTAGTAATGATGTTTCTTTATGATAAAAACAAATCAAAATTGTTTGCACAAGCCAGTATTTAGTACGTTTACTTAAAAAACACCTATTAACCTATTAGAGAAGTAAATACATATAACGAATTCTATTTCGGTTATTTTTATTATTAAAAATGTATTCAGTTTGTTTAAGATTTTGTTGACGCGTTAACTGTTTTGTATTATGTTTGTTTTATTCGCTCGTGTTTACAAAGCACTCCGTCTACGTCACGAGCTTTATTGATTCACTGAAAATGTTTAATATTTTTCGTATTCTGCACTGAATATTTGAAACTATTTATTTATGGATTTAAATATAATCCTTTATTCAGCTTATTAACCTGCTTTAAATACTATGTCATTTTGTCCAATAAAGAGTTTCATTATTATTATTATTATTAGATTTTAATTAATATAATCATGGTCAGCGAGACTCTAAATTAATCAAAATATATTGCATTAAATAAAAACATTTGCTATATAAAGTTATTTCTCAGAAAATAATAATAATAATAGAATATCTTGTTACATACTTAATCTAAATAAATAAATATATAAACAACATATTAAATAATAGGTTTATCTTAACGCATCACTAAATCTATGTCACGCATATCTTCTGGCTGATAAGACGGGACGCAGATTCGATCGTTCTATTTAAACAATGCGGATACAAACCCCGGGCTCTCGTTCCCTTAAATCAGAACCCTCCGATGACATCTATAAATTCTCAGTCTAATTATTTTAGAATGTTATGCCGACAAATAAAATATCTCGCCTCGAGCGTTTAGGAATTAGGTCGTCCGGACTACATATACGAAACAGAGAATAACGTCTATCAAATCCGTCTGCGTCTTAAATAAGTTTTTATACTTAAAGTCTTTGTTAATTTCGTTTCTTATTTTATAGTGTATTTTATTATGTTACTAATTTTTCTTAATATGTAAAAAGGAACTATTCTAATAAGAAAAATCTGGTGAAAAATTTAATTTTCTTATAATATCAATTTAAAAAATAAATACTGGGAAAGACTCGTACTGGCGAGTACGAATTATCCGCGGGCGTTTCGGCTCAAGACGTTTAATTTCTACTCCATTGTATCCGCGAGAAGCGACCAACGAAATTAATTACCGTTTGCTTATTTTTTAATTAAAATTAGATTTTATGAAACGGCCGTCGTTGTAATCCGTAATATTTCATAAAAGATGGAAATTTTAGTGGCGCCATATTGTGAGAAAAGGCATTTATTTTAGCTGTATTTTGCATCTTTAAGTAGATTTATTCTGACCTAATTTGCTTTACCGTAGTCGTTAGTGTTTAATGAACCGATACTAGGATATGAATTCATTATCACATTCCCACATGTACAATTAAACTGTTTCACACACATTACATTATTGTGGCATATTAAATTCCAAAATAATAAAATTGAGATAATTCCAAATTCTAAACACGCCGACGTAGCTGAAACCCAATCACTTAGTACGCCATATCGGCATATACGTTACAACTAAATTAACATATTTTCCCTTATCGCGGAATATGGTGGTTCCTTCTGACCCGGCGCTTATCAACTTAAAATAAAAATATACACCAGAAACAAGGGGTTACTCGCAGTAGGTATAAGAGGAATTCTCTTCCTCCGTTAAGACAAATACGTCGACGCCCACAAAAGACAAGATTACGGCATGTTTGGAAATAAATCTTGTGGGACAGTTACCGTACATTTTCAAGCTAGCCGCAAATAAATGTAGTTGTCGACGCTCCCCTCTATACTAGAGTGGTTGTGGGTTCAGATACCACTCCCTGCTATACTATTGTCTAATGCACCGACACCCATTAATAACCGAACTGCTGTTATTCAAGTCAAATTCCACGATACACTTTACTCAGAAACTACCAATGAAAGGAACATTGTTTATGGAGTTGATACTATTTCAAAAATAATGGAAACAGGATGAAATTTATCAGTTTCTTACAATGTTGTCTGCATTTATCAGGCATTTTATGTTCATTTAATTATAAATAAAACTAAACCATATTGTGAGATTAAAATGACATTTAAATATGTATTTTAAATTTATTACTTACGATGTTGATAATTTTCTTATCAATATTTAAAAAAACATATCCTTATTTTTAATGACATTTCTAACACTTGAAATACCAGGAAAAAATATTGACGTACAATAGAAACATAATTTTAACGATCTACCTTATCTAGTTTGTTGATCCCTCCAGCTATTTCATGAAATATTATGCTTGTTACGTCACAATTGCCACGACGCCCTTTGCCCGCAGACTCTAACCACGAAATGGAATTATCATTGAATGGTTACTATATCCATAAGTTTAATGCAACAAATGCAATTATGTTTCCGCTTTAGACACCCCAAAATCTCATTGGCGATGATTGCACCCAATTGTCTCGCATGCGGGTGACGACAGCTTGTTCACTGAATCAAATAAAATATTCGACTCAAATTTTCATAATGTTCATTTATAATATTAAAGATGTTTTTTATTAGAATTGTTATTATATGATATAATAAATAGAGGGTACGTAAATCCAATATAAATATAAATTGTTTTAAAATTCGACACAAATTCGAATATAATTGAAATATTTGTTAGTCATCTCCTAATGGATTAATGCTAAAAATTCCCTCTTCGGCTTATCAAATGATGGAGGTCGTCGTTTTAAATGAAATGCCTCGACTTAATGCTGTTAAAGGTTTATCTGCATCTCTTTTCGACGAATAATAATCTCTACGTTTGACAGAGATAGAAAATTATTTGAAGAAAAACATAATATCGGGTTAGGAGCGAACTGGATTCGTGTCACCCTCGCAGGTAGATCAATAAAACTGGCCGTTTCATTAACTTTATGTCAGACAGCACTTATAAAGACATTAAGACTCTACCCCTGACTTAGAATGATCATTAATGTGTATCACCGAACTGACATCAATTGATGTTTTTTATGAAAATAGTTTTTGCCTTTCTTATCACCATCTAATTTGGTGACAAGGTGTACCACAATATAGCTGTATGTCAAGCTTCACAACAACATTACCAACTTTAATAATGTCGGCCTACAGTATTTATGCGTCGTCAAGTGATGAAATATAAATAAACATTTGAACAAAGAAAGGTACGTGTATAAGGAAGTCGTATATTGCATAGATAAACGGTGCACTAAGCACTCATAAACTGTAGAAGCTCCTAGGAGTTCTCAAGCATCGAAATTGACTCTGCGGGTTCGCGTGCTCAAGCCACGTTAGCCTCGTAATTGGCATGCCGTTGTATCGCCGGCTACACGCTGTCACTCTGAGCCTTGATCTATTGTTGAACTCGTGCCTTTGTTTTCAGACAATAAACTTGCTTTGTTGCTGAAGAGGTATCTGCGCTTCTCGTAAAGTCGAGTCTCGACGGTTCCATCGTTTAGTGAGTAAATGATGAATGGTATAAGTGTTAAGAGTTCTTATGCCTATTTACAAAGTGTTGCCGCTTTTGTTTTGTTTGTTGGAGTTCACGGTGAGGTCGCGGTCTCGATGACAATTTTGTTAAGTCCTCAATGTTGGCCGAACCTTGAACCGTGAAATATACCAACAATAAATATATATGACTTGCGTATACCTACATATAGCATTGATATATTTAAACTTATTAACATTGCGAACGTTACACGTATCAAATACGTACGTGTAAGTAACCAACAAGGAGCATCTGACACGAGTTGATACGACAAAAAGTCCACCACCCACCTTTTGAGTACTAGCGACTGTCGGACCTCACAGGCATGTATTATTTTATACTTATTCGCGGCCAGATATTCAGGTTAATAAATCAAGTAGGATATCGTGTAACGGACACCACGGAGAAGCGTCCCTGAAGAGACATAAATTTGTTTTTGTACGTTTTTTAGTAAATCATTTGTTATACGAAATTCGATCGTAAGCTGCCGCCTGTCCAACCTAATGCAGATGTACTCGAATCGACTTACTAATTTGCAATGATAATCGCTCATTTTCACAGATGTGTATCTTTCAGAAAATTATCTCAAATTATAATAAACCATGTGCTTAAATTTATACAAGTGTGAATCGAAACAAACATCTACCGGACATTAACGATTGACCGCAACAGTTGGTTAATAAATAAATTGGGCCATTACTACAATAGCGGAAAATACTAAATTATCTATAGCCATATGGTTTGGCGCCTTGAGGGTGTCACTTACTAATACGTCTTTGATAAATAGGTTCCTCAAGACGCTAATTCAGTCTCTAATGTGGTTATTGAAACTCTTGGCATATGTTTTGTGTTATTGGGCCCTTCATCTGATTGACGTGACGTGCCCCGCTTTAGAGTAGCATTTGTTTAATTGCCTCATGCAGATAGATATAGTATTTTTCAGTAGTTCCCATACTTATGTACATCAAAGAAAATATATATCTAAGAAAATATATCTAAATCCATAAATAAAAATAATAATAAAAATAGAAAAAAAAGACTCATTCCGATACCGGGAATCGAACCCGAGCCTCCTGGGTGAGAGCCAGGTATCCTAGCCACTAGACCATATCGGACGTACGAGGCAGTTCAAAATTCTCGGACACTTAAAAATATATGAAACTATATACTGAAATAGCATTTAGAATAGAATTTCTATTTTAAAATCTGGAAACATAAGCATTAACTACTACGATATTTCTCATTTTAAATAGATCTTTAAAAGAATATGCTTAAGAACGAAAATTGCATAACAGTAATAATATTATTTCTAAAAAAATTGATAACATATCAAATTTCTTATTATCAGGAACAATAAAAACAAGTCTGTTTATTATTTATAGTTATCAACTGATGAACACGGAGAACAATAATCCTCATGTGTATTATCATCAATTGCTTACACTGGTTATGTTGTGAGAATGCGCATGCGCAACGCCCACCCACGACGGAATACACTGTCTATTGTATGTAGCTGATGTGCTATTATGTACATAATTGAAACTACCGTCGACATTAATATTACCTATTTAAAATTATTTCTATTCTTATATAAATTTTGTTTAGGAGTGAGTTATATATTTCCTATTATTATTATGGTTAAATGACCAAAAATAAACCCTAAAAAGACAATACGTATAAAGGAAAAAATATACGTATGTAGTTTTTGGGATTAACTATCTTTTAAAATAATAATGGAAGTAAAAGGAAATAGATAAAGTTTTTGTTTAAGTAAACCGAAGGTCTTATAAAGAGTATGGCCGGAAGCGTTAAGAATTAAAGACACGTGTACTTTTGTTTTGCGTACTATGGCGAGACAGTCATTAAAGATTCACAGAAAAAACTTGAACCGGACTTGCAACACTTAAGACAAAATCTCGTCTGAAAGCAAGGTGCATGGTTTATCTTTTTCAAACCGGCGCCATGTTGATTTCTTCTATAAAATATTCAAAAAGCTTTTGTCTGTTGTAAATATCCTAAGGCACCCGAATGCATTATGCTAATAACCATTTCCTGCTAACGTCTAGAAATCGAAGCTACCCAACGAATTCCATGCGTGACGATTTTTTGGTAAAAAAGTTAAAAAGTCCATATAAGAATCTCGCTTTCGCAGAATTCTATTCTTCTTATTGAACCAAATAAAATAGCGTGTTAAAATTTGCATGAGAAATTTATTGCCGTCGATTAACGACGGAATATTTTTCGTTCTCATGTCAAAATATAATTTAGATCGGGTCTTGTTTTATGGAGACATTATTAATATTTAGTAGGGCTTCCTAGAATAGTTACCAATATCTAATTCGTCATGTAGTCATCGGAGATTCATTCCAAGAATTAATAGTTACATAGGCAAATATAGGTATATCATTTAGTTTAATTATGATTAAAATTCTGAATAATAGAAGACTAAAACAAATTTTCAAATTAGATTCCTTATATTTAAACGATTAACTAATACATAAATCTAAACAAGTATGGTATTATTATTGTAATATTATTAAATGTAATATTTCTATTTTATTTCGTGTCGCATGATGTCGTAAATGCACTCGTTTTCTAATAAAAAAAAGTTTGACCGTATAAACCAGATCATGCTAGAAAGCGTGTCCGAAGCTAAAATCTTTATCATTTTCTGCACGCATTTCCTTTCGCAAACCCGTTCGAGTTAGATCAACATCTCTCTTGCATAAATCTGATGTTTATATTACGTGTACAGAGACATAAAGCTAACTAAAGTTGTTATTTATAATAATATGTCGCGTTAAGTCTGTCGTTGAGTTTGTATCGCGTGAAACCTAAGCAGAAACATGAGGTTGTTCTATGTGATATTTCAAATTTAAATTAAGTTTTCAACTGCAGAAACTATCTGCGAAAGGAATGCATCTATTTTGTTGTGTCTCATGTAACTTTAGTTTCGCAGTTTACTTATATACTATTTTAAATATATAGGCCTAGGTCAATAGTAGAATCAGTCTGCGTCATTTAAGCCCTCACCTAAACGTAAATTTTAATCCATCTATTCAACTTGTAATTTGTTAAGATGTACAAACTTATATAAAAAATGTATTGAATGCGAGAGACGCGTGGCCTATTCATGTTCATTTATGTTCATTTTCCGAATAGTAACAAAGGTTGTGTAGCTAAACATTCCCATTATTACCTTCGAAATAGACAAAGCATTTTTGTTCGAGACAAAAGAACCAAATAAAAGGTTGTCGCCATTAATTTCCACACTTTTGACATTTGTAACGGTGATTCTTTTGTAACATAAGTTGAGAACTTAACCCCGTGGAGGCGAAAAATTAGCGCTCAGCATGTGCGTTGTCGGTATTTTGTTAAAAGTGTATCAACAATAAAATGTAACGCTGTTTTTCCGTTAATTTCATTTCCCTTTCTGTATACATTTTTTGTTGAAATGAAGTCACGATTAGTAACGCAGCAGTGTCACCTGAGCCGAAAGCGTCGGCCCGCACACACGACACAATGCGGCGTATTTTGGTGCTACGGCAATTCATTCAACTACCTATAATGAAATACGTTTGTATCGCATCGACCCCACGGGAACTTATGAGACCCACCCGAATGTGTTTTTTTTTATTTGTCATACATGTGATATTTTATAAATATTTATGGTAGTCATATTAAAAGGTTAGGAATTTGTATCCACAAGATAATATATTATTTAAATAATAGGTATAAAAATAAATTAATAATATTGAAATTACAAACGGAATTGGAATTAATCTAGCCCATTATCACCAAATAGCATTAAATGAAAGAGTTATTTGATTATTTTGAATTACAAAGATGTTATCTGTGTGCGATCACAAGCGTTCAATATAAACACATATATAACAACGTTTGTCGTGTCACTTTGAACTAGATTCGAAGATAAAGCTACAAGACGTAAAGTTTAGACTTTATGAGGTACACTTGTGCGCTACTTCAACAAGAGACTGCTCTCGCGTCTCTTATTACTGCAGTTCTGTTCGAACGAGTTCTTGGCACGTACGTACCTTTACACTGGATTAAATCATTCATTATCAAGTTGAAGATCGTTACTGCGTCTTTCTCTGTATTTTGTGTCCCAGTTTAATTCTCAATTTGTTAAACTGAATTCCGTTAGAATAAATACTTTGGAATGTTTTTTATTAGATATTTTGAAACACATCTAATTTTAGCTATAAATAATCATGAATTATTATCCACCTATACGTTATTATCTTTCAAATACCAAATCGAATTGCCGTCCTAGAACTTATAATACTTCTGATTTACTATAAAAGTATTCTGGAATGTTCAACGGTAGCACATAAAGTAGACTCCGGCGAGTAATCTTGAAGCGAGGCGTAATGGATCCTACAGTTTACGAGGTGCTAAACCTGCACTCTGGATGTGGATGAAGTAACTTTCATAACGTTCGAACTGTGTCAAGGACCCGAATATACGGTGAGTCCTATCTAATAGACTGTTCTACATATGTTAAAATAATTTTCACTCAAACTCAGTTATAACACATTTTACAGTATCAAAGGTTTGACCACGGTTTGCCCTACTGTGTAAATGTTACGGACAATTATTTAAGAATATATAACGTTTCCCAATATAATCAAAAAAATCATCGGAAATTTTCTAGTGTACGTGTAAAGGAAAATAATTTCAAATCGCTCTTGCTTCACTTTTACATCCCACTGGGGGTCGTTGTCGAACGGCGTACTCAGTACAAGACACACACACTCCCAATACAAAGCGAAGGAAACGCTAACGCACACATTTTGGAGATCAAAGAACGCGCAATCTGTGTGAAAAAAATAACGTTTTGGTCCCAAAAGGGCGGACCCGTTTACGCGACCCAATTCACGCGAACGATTTGGAAGACGAAGAAATTGAATTGATGTCGGACCGAACAACAAATTCAAATGCGTATCGAATTGTTTTACGTTTGACGAATTCGCTTTTCGAAAATTTTAAATCGCAACAATAGCACATAATGATGCGGGCCAGTTTCTTTGTCCACATCAAAATTTTGTAGGACATTAAGAATTCAAAGTATGGAATTCAAGCTACGACCTCAAACTGTTTAGTTCGATCGTGTGGAGATAGGCATGCGAATAAATTGTTTTGTTTTTATTTAAGTACAAGGAATCATTATCGACAGTTTTAGAGGACTTGTTTTTGTTTTATTGATAACTCATGTTGAATAACCGAATGCATTTATAACCAAAATACACCATAATTTCTGTAGTTATGTCTCAGGTTATAAACATGATTTAATAATACTTTTTTAACATAGAGGTTTGATCCAATGGTGGTTGCAAGTCTTTTGAAACATCAGATATAATTAAAAATAAATGCTATAATAAGCCGCATAAAATGTTTTAAATTAGTTAACCTATTTCTCTACTTTTCACATGATTAATGTCTATAGGAAAACAAATACAGTAGCACACTAATGATTACCGACATTCGTAATGTAATCACGCTAATTAACTCACGTCTATTCCACTCCATTCATTTGTAAATGTCTAGTTGAGAATCACATCTGCTAAAGTTTATTAGTTTGCCTTTTGACAAAGATCGAGATGATGGAAGCGCGTATCAAATCGCACGATTCAGCGCGCTCCTTAGCACAGCTGCTTCGGGCGAAACGAATCATATTATTTATTGTTCAAATCTTAGGTTATTTATGAAAATCCGAAGTCATTTTACGTTTATTCACGGTACCCATATTCAGTGGACTATAGAACTGAAAATGTGTCACTAGTCTAGGATTCGTTACGCATTCCCAGCTGATACATCGATCATCGTACTTATCAAATCTAAAAATTGTGAACAGTACTTCCTGGTATTGGGTAAATGTTTAAGAAGTTGTTCGCTTTAATAATTCGGATTAGTGACCTTTGATTAGGTAATTTTTCACTAAATAGAGGCATGTCGGGTGAAAGCCTCGATAGCGAGCGGAACAATCCCGCTTCGTCGGCTACCTTATTACGCCCGCCTCGCGCCGTTACTTCGACCGAGTTGGCCCTGTTTTTTGCTGCACGGGAGCTGCACCGATTTGATTGCTCTGGTTTTTGCTCTCCTTTTCAAATAAAGTAAAGTAATTGTTTGTTTTAAGCGTTCATGGCTCGCCTTTTCCGTTGAGATTTATTATAGAGCTTCCGGATAAAAATGAATGTATAGGTAGGTATAGTTGGAATATTATATCGTCCCAATTTCGTATATGCAATTTAATATGTGCGTTAATTAATTTCTCTCAAAAGCTAAGCTGAGCTTCTGAGGCTCAAATAATAGGTGTTATATTTATATTCCTTAATTGAAATTCTAGTAGTGTCGTAATTTGGCTGCTATATTACGTTGAACCACACACAAACAAGAAATTTTGCTTTGATTCCAAATGTGAAATTAATTCTAAATTACTAAGGAGTTTTGGTTTTTGCCTCAGAGTCAGGTAACAGGAAACGGGTTGTCTGACGTTAATCCTCTACAGGACGTTTTATATGTGTGAGAGAGTTGTGTACTTATTCTTTATTAAGTACACATTAAACTCCTTCGTCTTTTTTTGTTGAGCAAGAACATTGATATAGTTTATCCCATCCTTGCATCCTTCTCAAAGCTTATGTATGTCCAAGCTAGAGCATTAATGGCCAGGACATATATTAACATGTAATTCGTGACTTTTTGAAATCTTTGTGAACTAATTCATACATCGAATCACTATACACATCGCTCATTGTGTTTATAGGTATGTGGTCTATAAAACTTCTTAAAATTACGTTATAAAACTTTTTACCATATTCAATTTAATTAATTTATTAAGGCTTTATGGAAAAACAAAATTAATAAACCCGATAATAAAGAGCATAAGTCTTTTAATTAAATTTGTTAAATTATCTTCGTAAACAACCACAGTCTTCAAACGAATATCAATGTTTTAGTTCTTAAACGTAGGGTGTCTTTGGATAGACTTATAGAGTTTAATTATGAAAGAAAATATTGTTAAAGGCATTTTATGGTTCCTATAATTACCCATAAGGTTCCTTTTAAAATAGTCTATTTTAATTAAATACACCAACAAAGTTCATGGAAGCCTTAGAGCAAGATTCCATAAAAATGTTT
This sequence comes from Tineola bisselliella, assembly GCA_028551675.1. Taxonomy (NCBI): domain Eukaryota; kingdom Metazoa; phylum Arthropoda; class Insecta; order Lepidoptera; family Tineidae; genus Tineola; species Tineola bisselliella. The sequence continues at coordinate 110,379 of JAPWLS010000281.1, read as the reverse complement.
TATACAATATATACAATTTTAATTAACTTTCTACTCTCTAAAAACGTTATTCACGACAAATATTATATAATAATTGCTTTATTTCATTAAAATTAATCATAGTCATAATTTAATACTGTTTAAAATAGAATTATTTATAGCATCGTTCACCTTTTGAACTGAATTCTTTCTCATATGCAAAATATGTGAGGCCAACTTAATGAAAAACCCACGACACATCTCAAGAGGATTAAGCTCGTTGAATTATTATAGCTATAAATTATATTAATCCCTTGCGAATAGTTGGCGTTCATCTGACTAATATTATTATAAAAATACATATTGAATTTTAATAAGCTTTACACAGCTCTAAACATTATATGTTATTATTTCAATGTTTGCCCTAACAAAATATTATCTTTATGAATTATTCTAACGGAAATTATGTCTTAAACTGACACTTCATTATTATTATCGTGATCAGATAAAATACTCGCTAAGCTTAATATATTTTATTATTTTACAAATAGATAAAAACATATTTTTAATAATAGCTCTGTATGTGACCACATTTCGCCTTATACAACTCCCGTTATACTTGGTTAATTCCAAGCTGATTTCAAAATAAGACAGTACAGGTGTACTACATTGGGATAACAAACTGGTCCATCATAAGTCCACCTACTCTCAACTAAATATATTGTATAGTAAAAAGAAAAATAAATACAATTAAATATAAACATTTGTATAGGCAACCATGCAACGTGTTGATTTAATTCCATCAATGTAAATAAAGTACAAGAATCTGACTAGTCCCAACACTTATTAGAGATTCTTAACAAATTCCTCACCAATGCCTTTCCAAAAACTGACTCCAACGACATAATGACAGCAACCCGTAGCCATAAAACGCGACTTCTATCCCAAATAGTCCCGGATTAATGTCGATTTAATTAAACCTGTATAATTTTGATCCTGTCTCACGAGGGCATGGTCTAGGAACTATAATTAAACCAATACTTGGATGCGGCTTTTCTATTTTTATGTTTGCTCTCACTTCCACTTTATAAGTAGGTGTTTATTTCGAATCTAGTAGGTGTTATACTATATGTTTGTACTATCCTTGCCCCTATACAGGGTCTTATCCAGTACAAGGTATCCTATTATAGTTTTATTATGTTTTTATTTCTTAGGTATATTTAATTTACTCTTATTAGTGATTCATGTTCTAACGACATCATCTGATATTGATTGCTATTTCATAAATTATTTACTCCTCACCGTCTTCATTAAGGCGAGTGTTCTAAATAAAGACCACTAGGTAGTTAATTATTATTTTGAAATTTCAAATTATAGAGAATGACAGCTACTTATTCTTATATGTTAGTCGTGTGTATTATTTATACTTTAAAGATTGAAGTTTTACACAAATTTACCACATCCTTAACAGTCGTGTGCTTTTTCTTAATTTCAGCCAAGAAGAAGGCTGCGTGGGTTCACCCTCAAAGAAAAGGTCCGTGTTGTAGGCGGGCCGACTTTATCAAATTACAACCTGTGCCGTTTTGTTACCGACAAAGGGACCGATACGTTCTATGGGTATGGCTAGCCTTTGATACGGCGTCTTCGGTATAATTTGAGTAAGTTCTGGACATTTGCGAGCTCCAACGTCTATAGAAAAGCTTTTCCGTAAACATATCGCACAAAAGATGTCGTGAGAATTCTGCCGACTTTGTTTGTTGTACAAGTGATTATTATCCTTTGTAGTGACTAAAGCTGTGGATATAAGGTAAATGTTGTAGTCTTGTTTGTGTTTTTGGTTGTACTGAATGAAATTTATCGATCTCAATTATTAAATGATTATGTAATGCCGTTAAGACGATTCGGTTGTCTATACCTGGCTCCACGTGAAAAGAGAAACAATTAGTTAACTCAACTAATTACGATAAAATTAGACCGCCATTAATTATACTTAAACCAATTTACCAAATTAGAAAGGGTCGCTAAAAAAAAGCAGACCCGTTTTAATTTCACATCCAACGAAAAGAACACACACAGGAATTAATACAAACAAAAATTTATAGCTATTAATAAACAACAAGAAAAAACCCTTCGCACCCAATTTGGCCTGTTATTAGGATGTAAAGAACGCGTAAATTTCTTATTAAAACAACCGTCAACAAAAAGTTCGTATACCTGATACACTGACCTGGACATCCTAAATTCACATTTCCTGTGAAATATTAAAATTTTTGTTGGCACAGAGTTTATAGATGTAGACTCATCAAACATCTCGACACAGCGATGGTAATATTTTAAACTCATAACTTAGGAATTCCTTATAAGGCATTCATTCAGTTCCACATCCCAAATGGAATCTTTTATTTAAAGAATATTTTCATATGCACCAAAAATTTTCTGATATTTTGAATGTATAAATTTTTATTTTCAATTTTCCAGATTTGAATCAAGTCTCTTACAACATTGTATATTATTATATAGTACTATATTTTTCTTAAATACCACATAAATCTGACTGAACAAGTTAGTTAGGTCTGAACTAAACACAACACTATGCTTGTTTTGTGATATATTTAGGAATGTTTTGGTTGTAACCACAGTATGTTCAAGTTAACGATCATAAAGGCTTCATTGTTTACGCCAAATACGTTAAACGTGTTCAAGATTACGCATGGGAGGTCCTTTTAAAGGTCCAGGTGTTAATATAATTTCTATAACATTTTGTTTATTAGTTGATCTTCATTTGGGAGCGGCATAACAACAGAACGATCAACTTTCATTATGTCTTATCTGACATCCCACATGATACGGTATTAATTAAACACACCGACTCGGCCTCATGAATTATCATAAGCTTAATAGTCACCAATGAGCTCTGAGTAATTATGTAGATGAAGGCCTCGATGCGCCCGCTTCGATTTGGCTGAGAGTGGGGGTCTGCGCGGACGATGAGCTCTAGTACTGGATAATAATGATAAACTATTAAAAGACGTGACATTAGGTTTTGAAGATTATTTATTAAACTTGTTAATTAATAAGTTTATCTTAAGTAGTTGATCATCTACTTAAATACCATAATAATGTATTTAACTTTATTTAGTATCGCCTAATGTATATTTGTTCTATATAATAAAACGTAAATTGTATCTTCGTAAATACATGACGTGTCTTGCCTTGACTTATTACAATGAACTTTAGCGAGTTACATAATCTTTGACTTGTGCGCGGGAGGCGGTGCCCAAAGGAGGTGGTTTGCGCGCATGGCTCGCGTGCCGAACAGCGCCACCCAGGCGCTCTAACTACCGAGATATGATATGACCAATGTTATCAAGCTTTAAATTACTTTACTAATTAAATGTTATTAAAAACTTCTACAAACATCTGTCATATTTTTGTTATATACTTAACTGCATTATCGATTTGGCAATTAGACCACACATGGCCTAATTATTTCCAAGAACACTGACACTAAGAGATAATTTTACATTTCCAACACAACCAGGTGTATACTGTACAACGTTTATTGTAAAATCATGACATTGTATTTATATTTGCAATTATAAATTTGCTCATTATATTAAGATCACTCCACTTAATATCGAATAAATAAATACTATTTGTATGTAATGTTAATGTAAATATTAGAATTTAACTAACGTTTTTAATACGTCCGTGTATATAAACACGTTTCTAGAAGCAGGTGCTTATCTGCATCTAACTGTTAATACTTGACTCAGTGTCTCAGTATTATCTGCTGTGAATAGTACCGTGAACTCAATGCAACTATAATATTATTCTAAGAATAAATTGTCTATAGTTTAAACACACAAAACCGTTAGCACTTGGTTACTGGGCTTTAATATAAATCGACGACTCAATTATCAGACTTTAGCGATAGCGATTTTCACACTAGAAAAGAATAAAGTGCGGAATGCGATTGCACGTCAATCACAACAGCCATTTGTAGCGTTTTAAAAACCGATGCAGTGATTCCGTCGGGCATTTTTCTAAACTGACGTGACAGAATGAAAAAGATATAAATTGAAAATCGAGGTATTTTTATATTGAAATTATAATATATATAAATTGAGATAAATTTACAAAGCAAATAAATCAAGTAGTAACTTTAAATTGTGACAATTTTGTAGATAAGAATAATTTAATTGCTTAAGAATTAGACCGACAATTACGGACATGTGTTTGTAAATTGCATAGTCCACACTCCACATCATAACGGATTAAAGTACAATGGGCAGCAGCGACATTTCCAACACGGAACTCTTTGCTGCACGTCTATGAGTGCCGCATAACTAGATTTACCAATTGTAACTATAAAACATATACGTACCTACATATAGAACACCGTATGGGTTTGTATTGCACATTTCTTGCTATATTAATGACTGAATATTAGGTGCTTGGTTTGCTTGGGCTATTATGTACCTACATGAATAAATATATCACAGTATGATTGTTTTTTCGTAAAAGATGATTTAGGTATCTATGACTGTATATGGTTAGATTAAATATGCCTAAACTAAGGTTTAGTCAATGTTGGTAATCCTATTGTAAGTAAATAAATATGTTGATATAGTTTTGATAGTCGGTAATTTAGTTGCCTTGTAAAAATAATAAAAAAAGAAATAACAGTCGTTCTTAATTACTGACATTTAGCATGATGCGTATGTTTGTGTTGGTTAAGTTGAGTGCCTTTACCTTAAAGGACAATGGAGTCTTTCACAAACTCACAGGAGCCGCCTCTAGTCAAGGAGCTTGCATAATTTGAAGCAAATAATAAGCATGCAGTTGCGGTTATGGATGAACGTAAATAAAAGCGGAAGAAACTCAAAGCGCAACATTGTTGAAGGGAAACCTGTGACGCTAATAACATGTTGTTAACAAGTTTAAGACTTCTCTTGAAAATAACTGTTTCTATTCTTAGATATATAATCTGAAGTATGAACTCACTTGGTTTATGTGATCCTATTCTAATGTTTCTATGTTTCAAATTTCATAGATATATACTACTTACACCCAAATGTAAATGTCACTCGGTCGAGGTTCCCGGTCCTAGGGGGCTACTTAGGCGTACTTCGGACGAAAATACGGACGTTTCTTATTCAGGAACACTTACATAATCATTCACGAAATTACGGATTTGACAGCAACGTCACGACGGATAGGCCACACAATGCTTATTTTACGGATATTTGACAGCAATTTTGACGGTCTTATATGTCAAAATTCACGTAAGCTACAGAGGTGACGGCCGTATGACGAAACTTCGCATATGCCTGAGTAGCCCCCGTGTGTTTTAAGTCAATTGATAGATGTGCAGTACAACCCCAATGTATAAATAACCTACTAAGGGTTTCTTCAATAAATGTATACTCGCGCTCGGTCTAACTTTGATCATAAGCAACCAGCAGTGTCATGTTTGTTTGTAATTAACGACTCGTGCGCATATCCTTATGATATGTTTAAATATTGTTATTGATAAATAATGGCTGCTTGTGTGGTAATACGATCTTTGACGTATGTGTATTGTTCAAGTAGCAACATATCAAATGTCTGGAAAGGTATTTTGGTAGTTATACGAACTTGCGATTATAATTTATAATCAATCCAAGACTTTTTTATTTTTACAACGAAATCTATGCTAATATTATAAAGATTTGTATTTTTATATGTTTACCAACCTACAAAACAACATTACAAAAACCTACTTTACAAAAACCTAATTAACTAATATAATTTGTCACAGAAACATTTACAAATTATATAACTAATGATAAGTTTTATTGAATTCAAATGAACAATAAAATTAATTCTTAGTTATATGGTAAGTATAATCGATAGAGAAATTGAACTTGTATGTCAAGGCAATAAACTACCTATTAAAGCAAAAGTACAAATTTTAATGGTAAACGAAACGTGTAAAATCTCAAACGAAATGTAATGTATATTGGTATTTTATTGACGTAATGACGACTCATTGTCTGAACTCAGCCATCCAATGAGCGTAAAGAGTTGTAAAATAAACAGTGCACATTGAAAGAAACATTGATGCGTGACAAAGATTTAATACCTCATAATGATTGTTCAACAAAAGTATAGTTTTTATTATTGGAGCTTTTGTGCCTATGTTATGTATGTACTATATTAGTCTTACTTTTTTTTATTAACTTTTACATTTAGGTACATAAACAAATCTATGTCAATTCTCATTCATTATTTACATGTGATGTTATTTTGTCATGTTAAGTTTAAAAGATAACTACCACCATGTTTGAAGGCAATAATTATCTCCGCTTCGCCGGCTTATTTTATGTACAAACAAGATTTTTTCAGTATATTCGATTTCTATTTGACAAGATTCCACAAGTCGGATAACATTTAGAAAACTGTCGACGTACCAAAATAAAAAAATAATTAATTGTATAAGGTAAACGATTAATAATATTATGTATAATATAAACCTTTTAGTGTCATTTTTGTGAGCAGAAACAAAACGTTTGGTATGGCAGCAAACACGGTAATTTCTTGTCATTATAATATTATTTATAACCAAAGCACAACACACGAGTTGAAAGAACGATGGGTTCTATTATAGAATAAAAAAATAACAGAAAAGACTAATATCATACCAACAGTTCTCTTAAACTTACATTAGAAGTAGAATGCATTACAAATAAAAAATATATGTATATCATCCACTTATTATAAATCAATAGACAAGCTAATACGGTAAATTGTGGAACGTTTTTACAAATACAAGAATCTTTTAAATTATTTTTTCTGATCATAGAAGAAATTTTCTTTAATAAACTGGATCCTTAATTTATTTCGTGATTTTCTTCTATTATATAATATTGTAGATTGCTTTTCATAAAATGGTTAGCTATTCTTTGTTAGTTGTAGCTCGTAACGCCGGCGGCATCCAGACCTGTTTCCTCGGAGAGAGCAAGCAGTCATACGTCATTGGACGGACTTAAAATTATTCCTGCGTTATATAATAAATCATAGTAAGCCAGTAATTAAGTCAGTCATAACCAGAACTTTAAAATAAAAAAGAGTTGTATAATTTTTTCACATTAAATAACCATTTCGGCGTTCCGTCTCAGCCTAAACGATCATCGATGGGTATTTTTTATACAACACGATTGACGCTTAATTCTGATGGATGATAGATATTATTTTTAATAATGTTTGCTCAATAATTTTAATGAAATATTCGCGGCGATTGTGTCAACATTCCTTGGATTGACTAATTAAAATTAAAAAACGTTGTAAACGCGAATTATATACGGAAATTTTGTTTTGTGGAGGACAGAGAATATTAATGAACACCTGCATTACCCTGCCTAAGAACATAAATGTAATGGAATGTGTTATATTCTGATATTTTTTGTCATGTCATTTACCTACTCATGTTCTCAGACAACATTTCCCAAGTAAAAGATAAAACACTTTTTCTGTTAATAAAAATATTTAGAATCCATATAGATATTAATAAGCCAATATGATTCTGTCAATCTAGAGCATCAATATCAATCAACTCTTTCTCGTCATATCTCTTTTTCCATTTGCCTTTTAAATAATTTATTTGTTTCAAACATTTATATCTTCATTAAGATATAAGATTTCGCAATTACTATAATATAAGCTATAGGAATAATACATTCAATAGTTCCTTACACTTTGACAACCTTTAACAGAATCTTAATCAAAATCGCTGCTCATAAATAACCGTGTTAATAGCGAAGTACAATACTAGAAGCCGTCATTAATTTCACTGGTAGCTTCAGTCAGAACCAGCTTCCGAGCTGAGAACGCCTACCGACCCATCAAACTAACATATTATGAACGTTATTGATCGTGCCACGGACCATTTTCAAAGGCAATTTGCGTTAATAACCTTTAAAACTCATTACGTTTAAAGAAATTCGTTTTGGAACCATTACAGCTTAAGAGGAAAGAATTTTACCTCACTTATATTGAACTCAAACTGTGTAGGCGCGGGACCCTTACGTAACTTTATGTATATATTTAAGTTTGAAAATAGTTTATAATAATTTGTGTATTAAAATAGATAGTAAACATTAGTTGCTTAATAATGATTCTAAATATATAGTATGTACGTTCTATATATACTATACTAACTCATTACACAATTTTACCAGTCTATTAAAGTTATTTTATTAAACTATCACCCAAAATAGCAAACAAAAAATAGAAGTTGAAATGTTAACAAATTCAGAATAATACAGAATAAAGCCACATTTGGTAAAACATTTATGAAATCGATACAATTGATGGACAATTTGACACTGCCGTTTACAGGAGTTAAACAAAGTTACGTTTGGTAATACAAAAAAACGAAGTAAATGGGGCAACCATTAGAAAGTTCCAAGGCTGTGACCGTTCAGATCCTGAATAAATTAGCTTTTGGAGCGGACAAGCCAATAAAAGTTTTAAACAAAAGAATCATAAAACGACCAATTCGGTGTTCGGTAGCAAGCAACAGGAGTTCTTAGTTGATTTACGACAAAACTGGGACACAATTGCTTGAAACTTTTCAAATAAACTAGCTATGAATAGATAGAAACATGTGTTTGTCGGCAAGTTTTGTTAAATGAGGGTTTTATAAGTTTTTCGGGAATAGGAAAAAACAATGGGCAAATTAAATTTTATTTGACGACAACCGGCAGCTACTGAATAGGGAATTGAAGAGTATTGTGCGTAAACAGGACGTCACGACGATGTTGCTTCTACCTAATAAAACGCGCTGGCAATGCGAGCGAGCTTCGGTTCTACTCTGTTGGCTCCTGTATACTTAATATATTCATGTTTGCATGAATAAAACAACTAAATATTAAACTTTTGCTTAATATCTCGTAGCTTAAGTCAAAGAATAAAACATTATTTTAACTACAAAGATACTTAAATGCATTATTCAATGCAGGAACGTAATTTTTTTAAAAGTTCTAATTTAAAACACTTTCTGCGGTTTTCTACCGGGTCAGATCAAAGTACTTTAAATTACCGATATCATGTGTGACCTATTTCTTTGCCATAAAATCTGAAAAATAAATAGAATAAGACTGATCCCAACGTATATAAACTATATTTAATGCATTATAAGCAATCTCCTAATAGCTATTCAACTTATTTCCATACTGAAATATTACCTGATTGCAACTACAAAGAGCAGTAAAAAATCTATTGACAATCAATTATGTTTCGGCACTTATTTACTGCTGTCAGCATCTATTTTGTGCGTTAACACGGAACAGTAGCCATTTATTATTGTTCTGTTTACAAAAACGCCGGAAGAATGTATATTTTTACACAGATATGTAACAATGTCGTAATAAAGTTAGAAGCACACTTTACAGAAGCCCAAATATTTCTGCGTCGGTAGCTCAACGACTTTTGTCTTAGAATCCAACAGCGCGGCACGTTTATAGCCCATTTCGCCTTATTCTTTCACAGCGCGAGCTATTTTATTTTTTGTCGTATCTTAAATAAGACATAATGTTCTAAGAAACGGGACATTAGAATGGACCCGGGGCTTTCTCTTTTTGTAAGGGACACGTACGTCGGATTTTATGGTCAATTGTTTTACTTAGTCGTTGATGTGGCAAAAAGATGAACGAGCCGACTTCTAGCAATGTCGTTGTTGATTTAGATTCATGTTTGTTAAACGGATTGAAAATGAAACGTGTTTATGCTTCAATAAATTTTGTGTTGAGTATGACGTGGGCTTTTTAATATCAAACATTATGCATTTGTGAAATGCGTACTGTTACGTAAATAGCATAAAATTGTTTCATTTTAAAATGGATATGTGATAATGCATTATATTATAGTGAACCGCTCAAAACTAAATTAGTTTTTTATTATGTCGGAAGGTATTCTATTTTGTTTGTGTTAATAATGTTATTTTTTTCTGTTTCACATTGTACTTACTGCATTAACACCCAACAAATACATATTAATTATATCAGTAGTAGAGGACCTATATTTTATTATTTGTTTGCAAAGTGATTTATGTAAACATAAGTTAATTTATGTTGTTATAGTAACATTATTGTGTGAATTTTCATTTTCGTTATATAGAGAAAGTGATGTTAATTTACCATCACAATATGATGACTTCGTTTGCAGTCATCCGTAAACTCCTAATTTCATAAATAGGTGCGGAAATAATATTTCGCTTTATATTTCACTAACCGCAAAGTGAAAGTATATTTTTATGTAATATCGAAAGTGTATTTTATATACAATTATTACCATTATTATTTTTTATACAGCAACTAGTTGTGCCTTGCGGTTTCGCGTCACATTGAACTAAAAAACGGACAGATATAGAATTGCAGTCATATAAAAGTAAAAGCGAATCTACTTATCCATATTTGTGCAGTCATGAATGTATCAGAGACAGTATATTATCAGGTTTAATCCAAACATAGATGTCACATTCGCGGTGTTGTGGGATGCTTCAAACACGTTAGTTTAACATATTTAGGTGAGATCCGTTGCACTAAAACCGACAACCTAAATGCTTTAACCAATGCCAGTTATATTAGATTCCGAGAGCATTTAAACAAACTTAATTAGATTTTTAATTGTTGCTCGATTCTATTAGGAATGTTTGTTCTGTTTACTTTTAAAGAATATATTCAACTCTGATGGTGTTATAAAAACTACAAAGTTCAACGTAATTTTTTAAAATGTAAGACTACATACATATGAGAAATAAGGATCTATATATCAATTAAAGAGTTACAAAAAGCTATATTCACATATTTTCAATATATATTCAGCTCAAATACAAACAGTAGGTATATATAATGTAGAAATATATACTATATTTATTTTTAGCAATTTTGTTTTTTACCAATCGACGCGGTTAAATGTTAAAAGCGAAGCCTTGCTAAAATTATTTCGTATTTTCATTATTTGCTTTTGGATATCTAAATTAAAAGATGTTACCTGACGTTTTGAAGATTGTTATCACGACCTAGATATGTGCAGTTCTATTTAAACAATAATATATAGTACTAGCTGTTGCCCGCGGCTTCGCTCCCGTTAAGAAGTATTATTATTAATTAGGTATAGTTTTTGCGGCTTTATTTTTGTTTAGCGTGTGTAAAAACGTCTTCATCGCAGTAACTCCAATCTTTAATTTCAGTTCAATCAGTCGAAAATCTAATAAGATTTATACAAACTTTCATCCCCTATTTTATCCCCTTGGGGGTAGAATTGATCAAAATCCTTTCTTAGCGGATGCCTACGTCATAACATCTACCTGCATGGCAAATTTCAGCCCGATCCGTCCAGTGGTTTGGGCTGTGCGTTGATAGATCACTATGTCAGTCAGTCAGTCAGTCACCTTTGAGTTTTATATATATAGATATTTATATTTACACATTTAAAAAAAGTAAAAACTATGTATATGATTAATAGCTTATTTTAGCTGATTACAAGTATTGATTTCAAATAAACACGTGCTCATTTTAGATGTTTAAAATTCAAATCAATTGACAGACAATATCCTGTTTCAGTATCCTCATAGACTGACGATATAATATTGTCAGTATCATACGCGCTTTCTCTCCCTCTCTCCCTATTGCTATACCAAGCCATTTATTTCAAACTAAACGAGGCATTATATGTGAAATTTTAAAACAAATAACAAATATTTTCGTTTCAGCTCATATGAGTGAGCATATTTTTATTATGTTAATTAATGTTAAATAAACTTTAGAAAATTTCATTAATTCGAGTCGAAATGTTCCCACGGCTAGTTGCAACAATTTTATTTACCCACCTTCGCTGGACAAACATTTGCATTGGTAATTTATACCAAACAGAGATGAAATTGCGTGTCATGGCGAATATTAATGATCTACAAAATATACCCGCATTCATTAACGTACTTAAAACTAGCGAATAATGATGTTATTTTATAAAGTTGTAACAATGTAATTTTAGAACAATATTGTCTGTTTAATACCGGCCTTTTACGCTGCCGTATGACTTTCATAATAAAATATTGTTTCTCTAAATAAATTGTTTGAGTCCTCAGGAGAGTAACTTTAGTTACATGATATCAATGCCTTGTTTGTTTTTGTTTGTAAATTGCTTGCTTTGTATGAAATAATAATACGTTGAAAGCTTTTAAGTGACTTCTTAATCTACAATATGTATATAAGTAGACAACAATTCTACCTTTTATTAATTATTTTGCATAAAAAATATGTTAGTTTAACTAATTTACTTTTCTGACTCATTTTCGCAGAGATTATGAAAGCTATAATCTAAAGAATAACCTCCTAGGACATCACTAAAAAAATTCTAAATTCAAAAATTTAAATATTATATAATTTGCCTATTATGTAAATGAATAAGCTTTGACATTCATATTAAGATAATTAAAGATCTTTTTTTGTTAAAAATATTTTTTTATATATTATGAGGTGCTAATTTAAACGTGGCGTGTGAACGGAATGAGTTTTGTTAGTGAGTTTGCATGTTGAATTTGGAATGTAATGAAACTGTAACGAAATTATGTCACGAATACTTGGTCACATGTTTATAATTCTCTTTTGTTTTTTTTTTATAGTGCGCCTTATGTTAAGCAAGAGTGGTCAATGAGCGGCGATAGCTACTACCAGACTTGAAGAGGCGAATGTTCACCATCTAGATTGTTAGAATGCACTCATCCGTTAAATCTAGCTACTTTCAAACTGATCCTTGTAATTGCGTCTTTTCACGCTTGAAAGTGGTGGTACTACCTCAGGACGGCTTACTCTTAAGTTAGCATGTGAAATTTATATTTTTATTCTCATGATTATTTTAAAATTATTATACTGTAAGTTTGCTTAATAAAATAGATATATAATAAATTCTTAGTTTTTTTTTAATTCAAAACCAACACCAAAAATATATATTACAAATTAAAACTAACCTGTGTGTTATTATGCGAATAGTACTGGATACCCTGATTTAAAGCTAGGAGATTGTCTTAGTTGATTACTACTATATACATTTATATTATATACATCTTTTGACAACTATAATTTGACATTTGTTTATTGAAATCGTATACGGAACACCCATAATCCAATTCCTTAAGATCCAGACACGCGCCACATTCTACATAATCTTAACCAAGACTTTCCATAAGTTCTTATTAGGTTCATTGTTAGTCTGAGCATAGTTTGGATGAGGTAATACGGCATTAAGTATTCACGGATTGTATAAAGTGAGTTTATGTTAAGCCGGCAGTGTCAAAGCTCCGGATAGCACGGACGAAGATGGCTAGGCGGCTCACGTGCTCCGCCGGACGTTGAAGTTGTCCACCACTGGAACACTGGGAGCTATGAATTGGTAATTTTATAAGCTTTATTTCTGTTTATATTCAAGTGACAATGGTCTTTATATAATTTTAATGCTATTAAATTGCTTCATGATATAGATTTTATTGATAATGAAAATGAAAAAAAAAATAGAAATTATAATAATAGTATATTAACAATAATACTTTATGCAGTTTACTATAACTAATATGTCAATGTTAGCATTCCAATAAACAAATGAGTCTGTTATTTATTTTGATTATTTTTAATCCGACGAAAATTTTAACATCTATTGTGATCAATTTAGTAAATCGCATAATAAATCGAAATAATATTTATTCACATTATTATTCTTACTTTATAAGCAATTGTAAAATAAATTTAGCTGCAATAAGATAAAAATTGTGAGCCAAATTTGAAAGGCTTCTCAAAAGAATGAGTCGATCGTTATCATAGTTCGATGTAAGCTGAATTGTCCGAGCGAATACTTAACGATATTATTCAATAGAGAACAGGAAGAACCTACTTCTAAACTTTGGCTGTAGTCCAAAGAGAAGTTTGTGGTAAATAATGTCAGCGTATATATTCTGCATACGTTTATCTAGATTCAGGAATGCATTAAGAACTTTTTATACAAAAATATCCAATAAAATTCTAGCAATATTTATAAAGTGAAACAATAGACATAATGAATAAACGACTTTAGTACTTGGCAAAATAATAAAATTTGATACAACTCGTTTAAAGAATTTACAATTTGCTTTTAACGAAACGTGACAAAAATATTTATTGTCGAATTTTCCAAAACAATACACTTACTATAAGTGAATAAATACTATGAATCAAATATAGTCAAACGTATTAAAAATACAAATGAGATTATAGAATTTACCGTTACATTCAATAAAACCATATTCAGAATTTGTGTTAGATATTTTTAAATAATAAAAGTCCAAAATGATGTTGACATTTATTTGCTGATAAAATTCTAGCATTCAACATTGTTTAAAGCAAAAATGTTGACAGATAAAAAAATTTGAATGATAATTTCTGTCAGAACACTGCGACGGTAACAAAATGTTATTACCAAAACTGCATCTGAAACTGGCTGTAAACAATGATGTAAAATTTTCTGCCACACGACTTTTATGGCTGGTATATGTTTATAAATTTTATACATTTTTCGTAATCCCCTTTGATCGTTCTACTACATAATATCATATAAACAATTTCGCAATCTGTGTTACAATTTCAACATTTAATAAAGTAAGTCGAATATTTTACCACTTTTAAACCTAATATCAGTATTTTGTAAGTCTAGTTTGATTATATACATGTGAATAAATCATTTGACAGTATAATATATAGTAAAGCAATTTCAAAAGAAAAAAAATCATTTGTTGTTTTAAAGATCAATTACATTACACTACAGTTTAAGTACTTTAAAATATGTATAAACGTCTCTTAAACTTTGTTACGTAAGGGAAATAGAATTACTTTATTTGTTTATGGCAACAGAAGGTATTTTGTGAACGTAAAGTAACAAAGGACTAGTTAGGTATAAAAGTCGCCTACTGTTCATAATTCAAAACAAATATTTTGACACAAAATTCGAAACAAATTGTTTTAAAAGAATTCTTTAATTGCTATTGATTTACTCGTCTACCTACAACTTTTTCTTTGTGGAGGAATGTTCAAGGTTTTTCTTAGAAATTTCTGTACAGTGTTGTTTTTTGTTTTTATGTGGACTTTATCTTTATATCCCTGCTTTTAGTTATATTTTTAAATAACTTTCAATTAATCTTCAGTAGTAACAGGTTTGGATTATGAAGGCAATAAAAACAAAGACTTAAATTTCATCATTATGTTTATTTTCTGTATAAATAATACAATTATATTGATAATTAATTAATATTATGATCACTTGTATTTGCTATTTACAATTTCATATTATTTATTCTACAGCAGTCTTTAAGTTTATTACGAACTCTATACACAGGATAACGAACAGGCAGTATTATACATATACTTAAAATTTACATACATTTGGTATAGCGCTTACAGTTCTAACTATATTACAGTATGTACATTTACTACAATTTACATCTATAATTACTTATGACTGGAAGTCGAGTGCTACGGTCACACTCGCTAGACTAGGTAAGCTTGCACGGCACTTCCCGAGTCGAGTATCGGTGGCGCTGGCCAATGGCGCGGGTCCCTTCTACGCCCAGGCGCCATACCGTGTTCTAACGATGAGTAATCGGAATCTATTGAAGAATAAATATGATCTGAGATCGGACGTCCATCCGGTCCGTATACGGGTTGAGTTTGTCGCGCAGGTGATTGGCGCACTTCACTGCTATACTCGGGCGGTGCACTCACACTTGGACTTCCATTGCTTAATACGGGAGATTTATTTGGATAAGTAAGCGTGCGATTTCCGCCATTAGGAACAGACGAATCTAATGTATATGTATTAATATTTTTTCTATAGTTGTGTGACCTTGCTTTATGGCTTCGGTGGGACGAATCCGGCATCATATATCTTAACCTTTCCCAAAACCTCTTTTGGCCCAATTGTATGCGTGACCCTGTTTTTAAGTACGGTCGTAATTCAGGATCGCACATGGCATCGGGAATAACAGAGTATTCTTCTATTAGCACCAATTTATAAATGCACCCTTTAAGCGCTTCGTGAAGCCCTTGTCGAAATTCGTATCTCGACCATTCTGTTTGCATAAAATTTCTAGTCAATACTATTATAATTCGTTTTGATGCTTCTGCGGCTTCGACGACAGGTGGCGCACACTGCATATACTGAGCGCCGTGGTGTGGAATGTCTCTATAATGCAAACACAAATGATACGAGGGGTTTCCATTTTCTAATTCTGCTGCCAGAGATTGCACAACGAATTCCTCGTCTTTTGGGCTATAACATACATACGCGTCGTATAACTTTTCGCTTTCTTCAAAAGCTCCCGTAAACGAGAACACTCTTATGCCGCAATTTGTGTATAACCATATTCTAAGAGAGTCTCTGAATAGAAATAGGATGACAAGGGCCAATAAAATTAGCATAAAACCGGTCAGAGTCGATACCATCATGGGAACATAGTTCGATACCAACATGTTTCCAATCACTGAGTTATCAGCATAATAATCGCTACATGCCGTTCCATTCAGATTAAGCTCTTTTTTCTGTGGCGGTTTTGCTTCACCGTTCCAACACCAGACATCGGTAATATCTACTATCTTTTGAGCATTCTCGGCTAAATAAGCGGTCAATTCTTGTAAGTACCTGCATTTACATGACCATAAGTTATTTCCCAAAGAGAGAGCCCGTAGGTTTTGATTGTTGTTGAATGTCCAAATACTGAAATCGACGAGCCTGTTACCGTCCAGTCGGAGAATTTCTAGTGATTTCAATGATGTAAATGATATGTTAGCGATATGACTTATAAGGTTATTTTGTAGAAATAGCTCTTTGAGATTACTCAGTTGATCAAATTCGTATCCCCTCAATTCTGTTAATCTGTTTTGTCCTAGATGTAGTATCTGCAAGGCCGTTAGCCCAGCAAAGGTTCTATTTTGTATTGTTTCTACGCCGCTATTATTTACATATAATGATCGCATATTTTTTCTTCCGATGAATCCGTGATTTTGTAATTCTTTGATATTATTCCCATCTAAAAATACCTCCGTGGCGTCCATAGGTATTTTATCTGGTATTTCACCAGATGACTGACCAGAACAATCGACGACATTAGTGTTCCATAATGGGTCGTGATAACATGTGCAATTATGCGGACATGTCATCTCGCAATCACAGGCATCAAAGTCACAACAGTGGCATATAGCAAAACAATGTGTTTCGTACTTACACAAAAAGTCTGTAGTCTTAAGATTGGTTAACGGCACATGTGTCCCGCTCCGTGTATTTGTCATTTTACACAACACGTTTTCCAAGTCCATCACGCGGGGATACTGCCGCATAGCAGTCATGTTGTTTATTATCGGTAGCCATTCTATTGTACAGTCACACTGAAACGGATTGCCACCGATGTAAAACTCAGGTAAACTTTTATTATTTTGCACAGGCGATAAACGTAAACTATTTAGTTCCAAATGCACTATTTCGTTAGCGTACATGTCCACTCGCGTCAAGTTCTTTTTATCGAAAAAAGTATTCACATGTATTTTATTTAAATAATTATTATTAATGAATAACAATTCTACACTATTAGGAATAGACATAGGCGAAATTTCCACTATGCGGTTATGACTCACGTCTAAAGTCTTTATACGAATTTGATCTTGTAACCTATAATAATTTCCTAGATGTTCAATAAAATTTCTATGAATGTCCAACCACTTTAAATTACTGGGCACAAAGGCGTAATCGAACCACACTAAATGATTTTCGGACAGGTTGAGCCACAATAGGCTCGCTAAAGTTGAAAAAACTCCATTGATGTCGGACAAGAAATTCCCATCGAGTCGTATGGCCTCCAGCTGCGTGTTTCGACTAAATGTTCCCCTCTCAATTGCTTGAATTTTATTTTTGGCAATATTTAATACTTGCAAACTCGGTAAATCCCAAAACATGCCGACGGAAAGGTTTCCAATTTGATTATCGATCAATCGTAGTCCAGTGAGTTGATTTAGGTTTTTGAATGAACCGTTCCTGAAATCTGATATTTGATTTTCTCCCAAATCCAGTGTTTTTAATAAAGAAAGCTCCCATAGAGCTTCAGGTACGTCCATGAGCTGGTTCGAACTTAGATCTAGTTCTTTCAAATCCGAACAATTTTTGAAAGCTTTTGGGTCAATGTTGACTAGCAAATTGTTATTTAGAGTTAATTTGCTAAGTACAAATAAACCATTAAATAAGCTTTGATCAATAGTATGCAGTCGATTTTCAGCCAAGTTCAGAGTATGCAAATTATACAGCGGCAAAAATGCGTTTTCCTCTATGTATCCAATCGAATTATTCCTCAAATTCAATATTTGCAGGAAATATAAATCTTTGAATGTTTTCCCATCAATTTTAGTTATAGCATTGTTTGATAAATTTAATACAATTAAGCGTATCAAGCCGACAAAGGTCCCCTCATCGATATGCTCACTTGTTAACTGATTACTGGATAGGTTTAAGACAATCAATTGTTCTAGACGATGGAATATCCCTTTGGCCAACTCAATCAACGCATTGTCATTTAAATAAATCTCTCTTAATTCTCTCGAGTTTGTAAAAATCCCTTCAGGCAATACTTGCAGCCGATTGTGTGATATGTTTAATACTCTGAGCGACACCAACCCGTTGAAGGCTTCACTTGATATGTCGGTTATGTTGTTATGTTGTAAATAGAGATGTTGCAAACTCCTCAACTTAACAAGTTCCGATTCTTCTGGCAAGCTTTTAATTTCATTGTGACTTAAATCCAAGCTGTGTAAGTTAGAGCCGCACCCTCGGCCAAAACCAAGTTGTGCAACAGTCTTAATTTTATTATGAGTCAAGTTTAAAGTGTGTAAATTGTCCATTGAACAGAATGTACCCGACGGCACAAACTTGATGTTATTCTGTGCGAGATCCAGCGACTGAAGTTCTGTTAATCCATTAAAAGCGTTAATTGTTACTTCTAAATTCTTAATAGGACTCCATTCGTAATTTTTCGAACGAATATTCAGTCTTTTTAGTTTTTGCAAGCCTTGGAATGTATTTTCTGGCAATTGTAGTAATTTACAGTTAGATACTGTAAGATCCGTCAATCCGGTGAATTGATTGAAGTAAAAAGCTCGGAGTATGCTCTCGAACAGTAGAAGATGATTGCACTCAATGGATAAACGAGAAGTGTCTGATGACACTGATGCGATGTTACCACCGTCACTGTCCAAGGTGCGCACTTTGCAAAGCACTCCGCCGCCGGCTACTGCATCCGATACCCGACCACATTTGTCCGTAGTCAGTGGGAGCACAGTCCAGCCTACGTGCAGCAGAGCACAAACCGAAATCACAACCTTATACATGTTGAACTTATATCACAGAATTTTCATTTTACTAGGTAATGTCTCATAAACACACCCCTTGGGTCGATATCACCATTTCCGAAACAAAGTCCCCGAGACACTTAGTTTGTAAGAAAAACTTGTTAACATTTCACCACACTACAGTTTTTATGACATAAAATATTAAAAGTCATTTGAAATTGCTACACTTAAATTTTTTCACTCATAAATATCGTTTAATAACTTATAAGTATAATTTACTAGAGCGTGCACTTCGTGTATGTGCGATGGTCGACCGACCACCTCGCGTTGTGACTGCGCTGAGACTAACGACTTGAATCGTTCGCTCTGCACAGGGAACCAGGCCGGGGGGCGCGGACCCTACCCCACTCACCTCACCGCGGGGCGTCTAATAAAAAGCTCTATATGTGCCGCCATCTAGCGGTGAGTAGCGTTAATAATATGGAAACTGGAACTAAATAATAGTTGATTATTATTAGGTTTGAAGATAATTATATTCCTCCTACAAAACACGATTTTAGTACCTTTCGTGTAGTAACATAGTAATAGATTAAAATTACATGAATCATTCGAAAATATAGATATTTGACATTTAATGTAAAATTTTAAAAGAGTTTCTTAAAAACACATAAATCTCTAAAACAACCAATTAAAGAGCAGAATTATGTCACTTCACATTATTTTCGAATGTTTCTTGCGGAAAACCGGAGCTTTACCCAGCGGGGGAACAATGGAAAACTCGTGTAAGAATCACAGCGAAGAGGACAGAATGCATTCTATAAATTTACATAACAAACCTTTATAAAGGAAATTACCACATCTAAAAGTAACTATGTTAAGCTTAAAGACTAATCTTAGAAAAAGTTATTTAAATTAATTTTGAGCACATAAATAGTTCCTTTATAAAAAATATATATAACCACAAGATTAGTAGCACCTACAATATCTAAGCGCAGGTAAGTCAGCTTTCACCGCGAAAACAAGCTACGCAAAATTGAAATTAATCTCAGGCATAAATAGGAATGTAACACAATTACAGCAAAAACTATCCACATCGTTTTGCACTCTGAGTTCAACCGCAAATGCGGGCGGGCGGCTGTGGTTTAACCAACTCTGCATATGCTTACAGCTACAGTCAAACTCTAAATATATTTGTTCTTAATTACCAATATCATAGCTTGCGATGTGAGCGTTATGCTTGCCCGTAAAATAAGCTATTAAAAAGCTATATACAGTTTACTGTCGCGTTTATTTTGACAATTGTAAGTCTATTTTAAGCATAAATAAAGTAATCAAAATAAAGTAGATTGTAAGCCGCATAAAGTATTTTATATTAGTTGAATCATATTAAAAATAACCTACAATTTATATTGTAAATTTAGTAAAAGCACTTACGAATTTTAAATAAAAGTAGTAATTACATTAATAGAAACATATGCCCAGCGTTTTACCGTGAGAGTTTTTTTAATTCTAAACTTCTCAAACATTTCCAAAAACTCATTAGAGTTTGCTTTCTGGTTCGCACGATTTTTATCAACTTTTTTACACGTCACTTTACCTGAAGGCGCCATTTTTATTGTTTCTTTTACAATAGATCTAAGGCAAACCATTTTAGTAGTCATAACATTGAAGTGAAAGAGGAACCATTCAATAGTTTTTTTTTTATATATAGATGTTTTTGAAAATAGTACCTATAGTATATGCATATGTAATTAAAATATCTTTATAAACGATTAACTAAATTTAAATCAACGTTTTGAGATCATTGGAGCCGGAGCGTGACAGTAACCTTCGAAAGTTTTTAAAACTGGTCAGATTAGTCTGATTAAAATAATCAAAATTAACGCGATAGTAAGCCAAATAAATCATTTCAAATAAGTTAAATAATGTTCGCGAATAATCTCAGATATTAATACAAGTGGCAGGTTATCTTTTTTAATTAATAAAAAATCAATATTAAATAATACGTACAAAAACATATTTGAATTTCTTGAAAAATTCTTTGTTCGAAGCAATCGCAATAATTATTACCACGAACGATTTTCTCTAGTGATATTTATTTAACGGCGATTGAAATGCAGACATTCGCATAATAGAAACAAACTAAAAACCCTCATTTCACATTGTCAATACTACAAAAGTAAGTATAAAATAAGTTTCCAGAAGCGACTATTGTTTGAGAAAAAAATGTAAAACGTAATCGCAAAACAAACCTTTGTTTAGTATCAGTGATTAGCAAAATAGATACCTGCCGTCTTCCGCCTTATTGCTGAGAATGTTGCAAAAAATGCGACCCGCGTATTGTTTGCGATATGCGCAAAATAAGTATCCCCTTTCACGTTAACTACTTACTTTTTACACACAATTTCTTTTAAAGAGATAACTGATAAATATGTAATACGCTTCACTATACTTAAAATAAATATTATACGGGAAATTAGATATATAGTAGTTCTTGTTTATATATGTACTTCACTAGTTTGCTGAACACTTTTAAAAGAACATTTAATAAATTACTTAATAACTATAAACTAATTTTAAAGGATTAAATAATAAATTGCACAATTTTGTACAACTTTCCAAGAGCTTGTTAGGTGAACATTTAAACTTAATTTACTTCTTTATTAAATTATTGAAACAAGTGATGTCCTATGAATATAATCTGCTATATACAATTCTTCTAAATTAGTTCGTTTCTGTCTACATACAGAACAATACAATACATAAATATATTGTATTATAATACAAATAGGTATATGTATAATATTATACTGAAATTAAAATTTTGTTAATAAAAGGCGCGTCCAATTACGAAGTAGGATTACTTCTATGATTTTAATGAAGTTCTTCGTCTTTTGTAAACTTGTTCAACAAATAATTTGTTATTATTATTATATGTTTACCGCTTCGAGATTGACAACCATAGCTGCAAATCTTTCGTGTCTTCGGAATAAAATAATCGAAAGTAAACTCAATTTGAATTGATTCATATCTGTGAATAACTTTGATTTTTAAATAATATCTAAATTTTACATGGCTATTTTATACTAAGTAGATTCTAGAAAAATTACAAAAATCAAAGACTAAAATATTATGAAATTTACTCGAAAATGTACATAGCAAGTTTTCCGAAGCATGTTCCGAGAAAAATATTTACGAATTGCCTTGAAAATTCTTTATGAAAGCTATTTTCGTTCGGGAGAAGGGCAGGAGAGGTTGTCAGTACAGCTGAAGCATATTTCGTAGTGTAGCCCCGCCCATAATGTGTTAACATCATTATACGGCCGCAATAAGAGGTTTTCAACAATGCAGATAAGACTTCATGTTTGCAGACGAGGGGGTTATATGGGGTGACTTTCAGTCTGCTATCGGTATATGGACAAATAAAATTAGAAATAAATAAAAAATAAAAAAATAGTTTATTAATAAATAATTTTAGTACATAAAAATAGCAAAGGCCCCTGTACTAGGTTCGGAAACCTGTCCTACTGGGTACTGAACTAGATGTATAGTATGAAGAAAGATAATAGAGATAGAAATATAATATATAAACAAAACTGTTACTGTTAAAATTACTGTTAGAATTTTAATAATTATGACTCTGCTGAGGTTTTTTTATCAATGTATTCAAAGTAATAAATTAAAATAAACACAATAGAATTACGATAGCGTATAATCCGACTAATTAAATTTTTCCTTAATTTTTATAAAATTATTATTTATATGGATTATATTTGCGAACAGCAATTGTTTTTGTTTTGTTACACTATTGTCTTATTTATATATGGCATATACTTAATTACATAGTAATCAAATAAATAAAATCGTAGTAATAAAAATAAGTAAAAATAAGTGTATTCGACTTTTTTTAAACTAATATCGCATTGAATAAAATATTTATAAAGTTTTAGTGTTATATACATATTATATTTACACCTGTCCATAATATATAAATAGCAGTACAGATCTATTATATGTTATAAACTGAGATTTATTGAAAAAAATGTCATTCCATATAAAGTTAACCTCGATGTTCTCCGCGATCGTCGTCGTCGCCACCCGCATCCTTCGGGAGAGCGTTTCCGGTTCCGTTCTGCGATACAATATACAGCCTAACGACATGAAACTAATAAGAAAGTATATTTCAACAGACCAACAAAACCGATAGGAATTTCCTTTAAAAATGTAGGAAAGTTTATTGTTTAAAACTTCTACTAAGTTTTATTTTATGTAATTCTTTTCTGTTGAAATGTTTTTCGATTATTATTTTTGCAAAAATTACATATTCACATAGTACACTGCCCTATTCAGAAACTAAAATACTTTGTACCATTAATGCCAAGATAAGTACATACAATCATAAAACATTTAACCGAGAATCGAATGTCCACTAAAACATTGTAATTTGTTAACTTTGTTAAACAGTAATAACTTATAGAAAATAAACAATTTAAAATGACGACCTCCGCGCAGTGGCTATCTAGTTTAATGTCATATATATTTAGAAAAACACATAAACTTTGGAAAAATAACATTGTTCTTAAAAGAAAACAACACAAATGTAAGATTGAGAAAGACAAAACAGAAGAAACTAACAAAACTTTGTTAGGAAACTGAAAGATTTTCTACTTTCATGTTAGAGAAATACAGATACGCGACCTCTTACGACTTATCGCAAATATCTAAAGCTATTACGAGTTAATATCAATGGTAAGCCGGATGCGAACCTCGGATGCGTAAGGAGATATGTTATACTATATGAACATCAGCTTTGTGCTCCAGCTTTTGTGGTTGATCATGTTTTTGGCATGTTATTTGTTTTATTTTTATAATATGTGTATTTCTCTCTTCTCATACATGAATTACTTACATATTAATATATACATTATTACTAATCTATATAAGTTATGATTAATAATATTATTTTTAAATAATAAAAAAACAAGTGAATTATTACATTGTTTTACAGGACATATCTCTTTTTACTAACGATATATACATATAAATATTTGTGTCGATTGAATTAAGATCTCTCGCGTTTCAAAGCCACTTTACTACTTCGTTCGTCGAATTCTCTTCGATCGAGGATCTATTCTCTGGAGCTGTACGTAAGCAATTAATTAAAATTCCTATTATCAGTTTCTGTTTTATTCCTTAGTTTGTATAACAGAACAACATTGTGTTTGTTTTTTAAATAAAACGCGAATAAAAAATAGTAGCAATCAAATAATACATCAGCTTAATTAAAGCAAAAGGTCTCTTGAAAGGAATGTTCTTTTAAACGCACATATAAACTACGTCCATATCACAAAACGTAAACATTGTAGCAAATTGTTTTCTCTTGCGCCCGTGATAAATATCAGAAGAAGGCCTTCGTTAAATTTAGCGCTTAGTTTGCTCCAGCGAGCTGCAAAACAAATTTCTTGCCACCTTTACATAATAAAAATACCTTCGTAAATAAATATTTATAAGTAAATATATCAGAAACAAAAGCCGGTCTGTTATAGGTACTTAGGTACAAATAATATTTTAAATTTATACCGTGATTTTATGCTTTTTATTTAATTCCATAAATGGCGATCCAAGTTTGATTCCTGATCAAAATAAAGAGGTTGCGATCGCCAACATATGTGTTAAAGTATTATAAACAAGATAAACATATTTGTTTAGGGTGCGAGGGGTTTCTCGAGGGATATTCACAAAGCAAGGTTCTACTTTGGCTTCAAGTCATTATATGTATATCAGTTTCAAATTAGATCCACATAAAAATTATTGCTTTAAGATAGTTTGTCAAATGTGTACGTACACTAACATATGCTCCTGCGAAAACTGAATACAAATTGCGGGAAAGTAAATAAGTGTCCATTGGTTACATTTTACGATAATG
Source organism: Tineola bisselliella (assembly GCA_028551675.1). Lineage (NCBI taxonomy): Eukaryota > Metazoa > Arthropoda > Insecta > Lepidoptera > Tineidae > Tineola > Tineola bisselliella. Next base: position 85,098 of record JAPWLS010000281.1, on the reverse strand, counting down.
TATCTTCACCAGTAGAACGAAATTCGGGCACGTACGCTTTTTCACCAAAAAAATATACAAGAATTTCTTTATTGGAAAAACATTACCCCGCATCTATAAAGGTTTGCACGATAAACTTCATAATTCTTAAGAATGTACTGGTATCTTTTGACCTATATTGAATTTAACGTTATAAAAAAGATATAGATTCATCATTTTCAAGTTATCATTTTTAGGGTATCGTATTTTTTTATTTACTTAATATAATTTATGACTTTTTTATATTTCGCTCTATAATATTACTAGTCTGACATGTAACCGTAATGAACCTGAAGTTAAACTAGAGTGCGGCCCATGAGTGGTGACAACAACCCAAGAGAAATGTTTGCTGGTTTGAGATGACCAATGTACGCCATCCAAAGTGAGGGGGCATACTCCTCTCGTTATACCTGGCTATTTTAAGCTGATCTCGCAACACCACTCAAAAGTGGAACCACTAGCTTGAGATAACAGGTTGGACTAAGACAGTCTCCTCCCACTCTTCCATACTTCTGCATCTAATGGTTTTTTACAACTTTTATCAAGTCATCAGTCCATCGTGTTACAATATTTTATTATACATTTTTAATAATATAGAACATAGTTACTTATTGTCCAAAAGTACATACGACGAAATTTTCATAAAATATCGATAAGTCCTCCATAAAGCCACGCAGATAAAATGTTGCCGGTTTATTTAATAGAAAAGCCACCTGCATATGTTGAGCTCCTAAAAATAAAATGCCTCTTATCTAACTGTAACGTAGGATCGCTTTAGGTGCCAGAAAATATCAAAAATTTAGATCGTTCCGGCCCCAGCCACGAAATATAACTGATTAAACATGTTTCTTGTGGATCTTTGTAGATCCTCGGGCTATAAAATAATCCTTTATTCATGTACAATGTTGTACTAATTAAAATAATTGGTATAATTTTGTTTTTAAAATGTATAGTCGTCTTCCACTATTTTATTAAGCCATGTGGTATTTGTTTCTGTTTTTATTTTAATAATTCTTCTGTAGACCTTTGTTAATAATAAAGCTAGCTCTCTTTCAAAAACAATTTATTTTGGTTTTTTGGTCGCAGGAAATTGTAGAAGTTGGTATATGCAAAATGAAGACGGAGATAAAAAGTTTAATAAAGATTTCATTATTTTCTGAACTCTTCAACGTCAGAGCCCTCCGTTAGTATCATCACAAACGTTTGTTTTCTTTGGAACAGACGTCTTTAGCCTCAGGGAAGCCACTAAGGGGAGACTGCCAAAGAACGTGAACAGGAAAACAAAGAAACTCGATTTGGAACCCTTCAGCCGGCCGTAGGGAGCGTATTAAATTTGCATTAGATGAAATTGAAATACGCCCTCGATGACTCGTTACAAGGGAAGACTAATAATGTCGTCAATTCTCCTTTGGAAAGATCTTCAGAGTCACGGCGTGACTATTTGATTAATTGAATCATTTTTTTGTTTCCCTCCCCAGAAGGTGGATTGAACAATTTGCATTGGTAAATTACTTGTGGTATATAAGCCTGGGATGCATTCAACTTGACTGACAGTGGGACAAAGCTGAAACGATGGGTTTATAATGAGATACACTGATGTGATGCTATTATCATTTTTATCTGACTTTAACGACATTATTTTTTACGCCAATTACCTATTTCTATGATGATAAGATATAAAAAGCCAAAACATGTCACTCATTGTACGCCAAGTTTATTAACAAACTCGCATTTATAATCACTGATAAATAATTTTGTAATATGCCTATTATAGTGAAAAGCACAAATTGCAGAACATTCAAATAAATTATGTTAGATAATTAAGATACCAGAACATGAGCTGTCACGAGCACTGCTCAAATATAAAGACATACGAGTCACACGTAGACATTTTTTGTGTGTTTCACATATTAACTAAGAACTTCTATATATTTCAATTGGATTGATAGTACCTACTTATTGTTACATGGGTAATCCTATATTGAGATATATGTACTATAGGACAGCACAAACATATGACATCCACGCAACTCCAATTTTTAGTTTTAAATATACCACATTTATTTATTTATTTCTATATACTTATTTATAAAGCCTACCTACAAAATTACATTAAGACTATATATTATAAAAAGGAGTACTATTATACCAACTAAATAAAATTTCAATTATAGCATAGGACGGCATACTCAAGATAATAAAGGGATAGATATTACACTTCTAATAAAATTACTAAAGTACATAGTTTAGATGCTACACAATAATGAAAATAAGAAAAAAAAACAAGAACCAAATAGATAAGGAAAAGAAAAAAAATTATAGTATATTATTTTAAAATATTCCAAATGCATATTTATTTCGCCCGAAACGATTCGCACTTGGGACTGCCGCGTAATAGACTGAGGTAATCAAGTTAAAAAATAATTTGAAACTATTTTCAAGATTAATATTTAGACATAAAAGTCAAGTCACATTACGTACGCCTAACATTTAAACAGGCTGCGTGAGTGGGGTGTGGTAGTAACATAGTTGTCAGTCACGATGATCAGCACCACGTCTATCGCACGCGCTCAGGTCACGACCAAAATGTGCACCGAAAATTCTTTAACGACATTTCATTAACCATAACCGAGCAACGACTGACGTAATCACCTCTCAATGGCTAACTTCATGTCACATTCATTATTTACTACGGGGACATTTGCACCTGAAAGTTGAAACTTTATGAATTATTATTTTACAAAACATACTTATATGGTATCTAGTGTTTTAATATGTCATAAATATTGCAAAAATATGTATTTACTAAATTAATATTAAGTAAATTTGCTTAAGGTAACATAAAAGGCAAACAAAATGTAGCGTTCTAATACTAACGCCTACATATCGAGTTGAGGTTGTGTTTACAAGACTTATGTATAAATGATGATTCAATTATGGCTGCCTAGACACGTGCACATATCTACTCTTGACATTATCCACGAAATATATGAGCAACATAATTACCTATATCAATTGTTTTTTGAATATGTTTAATTCGTTGTGTCAGTTCCAAATTCAAAATTATGTAATTAAATCGTAGTGATATCTGGAGTCAAACTAATTTAAAAGACTTAAGAATGTGTTTAGTTTGATTAATTTAATATGCCGTTTCAAAAGTTTTGTATTCTGGGCGAAATTGAAACATCGGATTAAATTAATAAAAGTAAACGTGTAAATTAAATATTGAAGAGATATATTAACGACAAGAATATACCACATCGAAGAACTATTCGCTAGAATCCTCTTGAATGTATATCAATATTCATTTTTAATATGAATTTAGTCGTAGGAATACTACAGAAAAAATGAATTCATTAGCCAATACTAAACCAAGATATATGTGTTATTTTAGCCTACTCAAAAATAAACTTGTAAGCTATATAAAAATATGAAACTTTGTATCCACATTGTAACGGCCACCTGAACGCTGATGTTGTACCCACTAATGAGCGTTTATAACTTTTATCCTCCCTAAAAAGATCCGTTGAAAGACAGTTTTGTGAGATGATCGTCGCTGTAGGTAAGGCGAAGGGCACGACTCAATGATGCATTCCTCGCATAATTTCCCTCTTAGATGACGAAGCCCGACAAACTGGGGCGATATGGGACTCCTACTGAGGTTTCCTGTTTTATGATTGATGTTTTCCGCTCTCATTTCAACACTATTAACGTATAGACACGTGACATTGTTGTGAGTAAAGTTTCTAAATGCTAGTTGATTATACTGCATTTTGGTGTCATGTTTTGTGCTGTGTTTTTCTAGTCTGTGGCTGTGATAGTATCATTTAAAACTTCATTCACTTATTTGAATAGACTCTGAGATATTTTTGACGATTTTTTTATAGTATATCCTGTTTTAACTAAATTACAAGATTTTATCCGGCCTTCTGTTGCATTTGTTTTAAAAAATTCAATTATAGTGATCGCTAGAAGACGTTAGATTAATAAAACAAGCCGCATAAAGCATTTAATACGTTAAATTTTAATGAGAAAAAATTTAGAATACATCACTAAATATAAATTTATTACATAGAATTTCATCAGAATTAAATTGACTTAATTTTTCCATAAACACAATAAAAAGTAGAAGCGCATATAAACTCATTAACTCCTACATGTTACTTATACAGCTGACAATCTTAGTTCGGTAGCAATTAGAGAGACGTTCATTAAAAAGACGCCGTTTCGTGAGCTCTAATGGAAGGTTTAACGCTCAATCGTTTGTTTACAACCACACGAATTTATTAGCACCACTTTTATAATTACAAGTTTTAAGTATCGCATGTTATTGTCGATGTTTTTAAAACGCCATTAAAATACGTATAGACGAATTTAGCTTGAGTGTACCTTTATTTTTTTGAATGTTATAATTATAATGTTGAGCTTTATATTTGATCGCTAGTGTTAAGCCAGAGTGGAGACAACTTCTACCACAGAGCTATGCATATTACTAAATAGAGTCGCCTTCGTGCTTCTTGTTTGATTATTTATTTTTATTATAGTAGCTCTGACATATGAATCTGTCTGATTTGAAGCTTGAGTGTACTCCATAAGTAAATGTCTGCAGAAAACAGTCGCTTCTGCTATTTTTTATAATATCACTTCTATTACATTGTAAGAATATAAAGTCGAAACACACTTTGATAGCAATAAATATTTAATAATAAACCCTTATATTTAATATAAAAAATTATATACATAAAAACTTTTTCTTAAGAAGGAAGGAAAATATTCAAAGGAAATGGGCCAATAAAAGGGAACAAATCGCTCTTAATGACTGAAAATGTAATTAAGTTCTAGATTTAACTACCTTAATTCTATTCCGACGTTACGAAGAAAAGTCCTATAATAAGATTTATTTCACCTTATTCTGGACAACTACACTTGAGACTTGGCATGCGTAAATGAAGATTTAAGGTCACATTTGCAGAGCGAATAAAACGGATTTTATTATTATCAATAAACTGTTGAGACATATTTATCAAATACCCGCTTTCAAGATCTGAGAATCAAAATTCCTTCTCATTTAACTCATTTTATAATTAGGAATAACGTGTAATTACATTTGCAGAGAAATATTAAATATCTTAATATTAAAGAAGACTAATAAATTCATTTACTACCTATAGAAGTAGAAATATCGATGGTGAAGTAATTTTTCTTTTATAAATCATAAAAGACCAGTCATATTTGATCAAAAGATCACGCCTTTTTAGTGTTAAAGCACACAAAGAAATTAATGTATTTAAAACCAGTTTACAAATCACAATTGCCCAATATTTAAGACGTCGATAATAGTAGTAACGAAGAAATAATCATAAATCGGTTTCAGTTTGAAAATTATCGTAACAAAAGTCCAATTGTAGTGGGCGCAGTACTGTTAGTTAGAACCCGATCGCATGCGTGAAAGGTCAACCAAAAGGAAGTATTGTGGGAAATGAAATACAATTAAATATCGGAACGGTGGCAATTATTTATCCGATGCTAACTATACTTTTCCATTAAATGGAATAAGAAATAGATACATGAAAGGAACAGTACGTTTTTAATTAATGGAACAATTATCCAGCGTAGTAGATTACAAACGAACAGCTAGAATGTTAATGTACATGAAAATTATGAATACAAGGGCTCTCTCAAGTTTCCGAGTAGCTGTAGATGAGTCGACTAGACGAGAGTGCATTGCCGCTCTTAAAATGAATAGTGCAATTTGCGCTCGTAGTAATCGACCGTAAGATGGGATGCGGTGCGCTCTCGTTGCATAAAATTAGAAGAATCTTTCTTTATAATCTCAAATTAACTTCTATCAGTAAATGTAGATATTTTCATAAAATATTAAACGTTTATTGTATTATGTGTTCTTCATTAAAGTATTGAGATTCTTTAAGAAAGAAGCAACGTACTACATTGTACCAAACATTTTGCATAACATTTTATTCACTCTCTTTTTGAATTCGTGACCCTACATAAATAAGGAGGAGCCAATCAAGTACGGGATCGAATTCGAAACAAGGCTGTCCCAATTAAAACTGACACTAGCAGCTTCCAAAAGGTGTCGGTCGAAGCATCATATGCACGCGATCGGGACTGCGACGTACCTTGTTAATCGATATCATTAATTTTATTCATTCGAATACTTCGGTAGGTGTTTGGTGAATATATTCTGTGAAGCATTTCATTTAACGAGTTCATATGTAGTGTTAATTAAGATATCCGTTTAATACGATGTGTCGAATTCGCTCCAGTTAAATAACCAAATGGTAGTCTTTATAAATGTAAAATGGAAATTATCACTTTAAAATAATCAAAATAAACACGTCATATAAAAACAATTTTAGAAGAAAAAAATACACTCATAACAGTCATGACAGTCAGAAATAACATTGTGTTATTTTGGTTCAATATAATATATTTTATTAAATGGAAGTCAAAACTCAAACGGTTATGTAAATACACTTACTAAAATTAAAGCTTCTTCTCCTTTACTGAAGATATCCATCTCCATATAAATCCCACAATTAGTTTTCATAGAGCAAAATTGATAACATCGTTTAGCATTTTACCAAATGGATATTTAAAAGAAAACAAGTAAAAGGCTCTTGGTGCGTAATTAAAGACGACGCGTCCTGCGACAGTCGTGAGGCTCAAGAATCTTATCGTGAAGGGTTTAATTTGAGGGTAACACCGCAACACGCGATCATTGCACGCGACTCCCATCGAATACTCGGGATATGAGCGCAACACTACGTTCGTTATTTAAAATAATTATTACTATTTAATTTCTTTAAACTCCTGATGTGACGGTTAGATATGAAGACTCTATTTTTAAATTCCTTTTCGAAGTTTAAATATTATATTTAACATGCGCCATATTATGAATTTATAATTCATGTGGTCTGCACATTTCTACTGAAAAATCAACTATGGAACTAACCTAACAAAATAAAATTAATATTGTCTAATGTTTAAGTAAATAGATTTTATAAAGTGTAACGGAAGAACACACAAAGGAACCCTTTATTCATTTTTTTGCTGTCGCAGGGACAAAGTAAACTTAAGGAAATGAGATTTCACGTAACAGTTTTTGGACGCAGACTCTTTTGCGTGACGGATTGTAAATAATGAAATCATTCTGCCGCAACCTACCTGAAGATCCCCATCATACTAAATTTTTCGGCCCACATAATCCTAACTTATAAAAAAGCCAAAAATCCCACATACCTATCTGATTTTTTTATTATTTATAAATATAAAATTATTACAAATTAATCCAAAACTATTACTAATAAAATATTTCTGCACAATAGTTTTTCGACAAATGAATTCGTCCCACGAGCCGAATAATTTCAATATATGAGGGAATAAAAAGCAACAGGACCGTGTCAGTCTATTGTTTATTCGTGCGGGAAAAGCTAAAGAAAAAATTGATGATATCTTCCTTGATAGTAGAAAGGATAATTGATTTTAATATACGGTATCAGAAATTATCGCATCCAGGGAGAAATAATTACCCTCGTGCGAAGTGAAGACGCCGCTAAGTCAATTACTGTGATAGGAGCATGATTAATCAGATTGTTTGTGTTAAATATATTCAATTAATATGGTCGTGTTATAATTGAATGGGGAAGCCATCAATCCAGTTATATTTATATTACAAAACTATCATTAACATTTAACTTTAGTTTCCGATTCGATCCATCTTTTTGTGCTGACATAACATATTCAAATATTTATTTACCTCTAAATATAATATGTAAAATGATTCTTGATAACAATTCATTGAATCTATAATATTGTAAATTTTATACTATAGGAAATGTTTGTGTATTTATTTATTATTATATTTTTGTATTCTCTTTTAAAAAAATCGTTTAATGTGTCCCAATAGATGTTTAACAATTAAATAAAAGTTGCAAACTGTTAAAAATTAAAATACACGTCTAGTCCTTTTTATTCGTTCTGTCTTTACTCGTAACTTCTATTATATCTTTTGTATTACGAAACATAGTAACATAAATGTGACAGATAAGTGCGATTACTTTTATAGGACGCTCGTAAAACACAACTTTGGACCAAGACAAACGTAAATTATAATAAAACAGTTTCATCTGGATTCCTCTTTGTTTTTACTCAACTACAACAATTACGTGTATTGTACAAATGTTTCTATCTAATAGTTTCAACGCCGATTTAATTGTTTACGTGGGAATTATGATTTCTTTACAAGATTGTTTGTTCTTGGAATTCATAGAGGTGCAGAACTAACGGATGATTACAAAAAATATATATTGTTCTTATTATTTGTGTTACTTCAGATGTCAAATACAAATAGAGTTGTTTATATCACTGCATCTGCGCGTATAAAACATCTTTCTCTATTACATGAAGCACGTCAGAATTCCCATCTGATAAGTCGAAGTATAACTCAATGAATTTTTCTCTTTTTTTTTTAAATTCTACATAAAATTACAACACAAGCATTTTGTTTTTAATTAAAATTTCAATCAAATTTAGTTCATTATTGCTTTATTTACTAATAGACCCATTACCGGTTGCGAAGTTAATCTGCGTTCAAGTTTTAGGAGGGACAATTTATTAGGCTCATTCATTGGAAGTTCTCGAACTTGTGAGATTGTCATTAATTGGAGATTCACCACAAGGACTCTGAAGCAGTAACTTTCGCAATATTCCTAACCCTTATTTGTCGCTTCAACTGATTTACAATGTCTTATTAATAACTTTAACCGATTCTGGTATTATTTATCTTTGTTGATTTTTGTTTATATCACAGGGATAGGCAGAAACAATGGAATTCCATTTGCCAAGATGTTTTCCTCTCTCTTCATTTATACGTTCTATGAGACCTGAGCAATTTAATAGATGCTCGTATATTTTATTGATTTATAAATCATCCCATCAGAGCTAACATAACTCAATGTCATTGGGAGTGTGCATGTGCATTAAACATTAAATACATATTTAAATAGATACAACGTTCTAGAATCTAGACTATTTCTTGCAGATACTGCGAGTTTCACGACATGAACAACATATAACACCAAAATCAAAAAAAATAACTTTTTATTAATATTATATACCTACTTGGTTTTTTCGTATGAAAATTGAGCGTACCACTAAACACTGCATTTCAGAGATTTAGTTTTGATATAAATAAAAAATCAATTACTTGCTCAGTTATTTGTTTCTAAAACCAAATTAACTAAGATACTATTAGCCAATTTTTCCATTAGGTAGACGTTCCAAATAAAACGACAGAAGCTATTATTCGAACAAAAATATCGTATTTTCATAAAAAATCATTTGTTATTTCTTCGTGAGATTTCAATTTTGTATTATTTATTAATATCGAGTTACCATCTCGATTGGATAGAAGGGAGTGTATTATTAGTTTACAAGTATATCAGGCTCCCTTTTGTTTATTATTTACTTGATACTCGAGGGACGATATTGCTTTGTAACTCTTTCGGAAGTTTGCTTTCTCCGTTGACATCTGACAAGCTTCGATTATTGGAACATAGCCTGTGTATTTGATAACTCCCCCTTTCTACTACGGGATGTATTCTCCATAATAATTATGTATTGCTTTATAAGCTTGCTGAATAAGCAATTCCAAGTATTTCAAGGTAAAAAAAGAAGTATCAGGAAGTTATTTTTATTAAGACAAATCTATCTACTCTTTATAAATAAACGAGAAAATATGTCATCATTTCACATAATGCGACAATAAGAATCTTTATTTTTAGTGCAACACTACTAGAATTAACGTGAAACATTCGACTCCGCCATGCTGGCTTGATAAAGGGAAATGACTAGTACTCTTTCTTTTACTTCTTTTAAACTGCTGTCGAGATGTAACTAGATAACTTCACCGTTATTACTGATCTCACCGAAACTACTTACTATTTATTACATGTCGTAAGTTATGTTCTTTTTAAATAAAAAAAAACTAATCCTATAAAAACAAAACACAAAGAATGTTGTTTCTTCGTAATATAGTAACAAATATTTTTCACCTTTATTGACGTCACCCGACGGCTTAGGGTCGTAACAGTAATTCATAGGGGTTGAAATATAGCGTCACATTGCGGCCGGGTGGGACGACGATCGCGGTCATCCTTCGTCTTTATGGGCCCAACTGACCACTAATCTTCAAAGGATTGGCTTGTTAGCCGTACCGACCCGCCTGCTTGTGGTTGTAATATGACTTTCATTTTTATTATTAATTTCAACAGTTTGATTTAAGTATTTCTGTAACCTTTTTGACCTTTTCACTAGTAATGTAAGTGTAGGCATTTGTTTTTTTATACCGGCATGCAAAAACACTCTTCTTTCATTGATCTTATATGCAATATCCAGATTGTATGAGCTACTTCCAAGCTACTACCAAGATGCTAGGACAGGAAGGACAAGTGTTACACTTAAAAGTGTACGATATACTCTTCATGTATTTATATTTATTAATAATAGCATAGCAACACTTTAAGGTCATAATAGCGTATATGCCTATATAATAGTAACCTAAGCTTAGTGTTTTCCGATTATAATCCGACTAATACAAAACCCTGAAAAGACAACTTTAATTGGAGGGATTATCCCCCTATATTCTACGGATAGAAATTCTCTTAGCAATATATTTTAGCAAACTACAGTTCGAGTAATTACCCTAATACGGTTTAGGGTACTAAATAAAATTAATTCGTGTCACCAAATAATATTTTATCGTATCAAAGGGAAGTCAAACTTAATATTTACAAGAAACCCGTATTGTTCGACTTTATACACACATCGTCGTAAAAAGTAATCTAGTTTTATGAGTATTAAAATGAAAATTTAACTAACATTCTTAAATTTAAATTAACTAACTCCTATAAGCGCTATTAATCGGTTTGTGCTAATTAAAACAGTACAGTACTATGTAATGTCATTGGTAAACAAATGCATGTGTGAACTTCCGTATTATTATTTAAGGTGCTGTTTAAACGTATATATCAGGATCAAGTAATATTCATCAATAAAATTCAAAATAAATACCAGTATAGATGACGTAACTAAATCAAAAGACTTTTTGCGGTTTATTATCGCACTTATTTTTGATTCTTTTACCCAATACTAAATAATTTATGGAAAATATCCATTGCAAACATCGCCTTAAAAGCAAAATTTCATTGTTCGACGTAGTTTAATTAAACTGTTAATTTGTTCTGCGTTAATGCTGAACCCTGATCCCCACATCGCGTCCACGGGATTATTACATACTAAACCCTCTCGATGTTGTTCATCATCCCCCAATGTATTTTGGTTAATATTGCTTGCTATGCGTACGTCTTAGTCACTAATTTGTCTAAAGGCATATCTAATAGGCATATTCATGTTTCCAATATATTGTCTATAATAAAAAATATTAATTCTAAAAAAAAAAGGAAAACCCTACCTTACCAAATTAAATCTAGTGCAAGCAATTTCAAAAAACAGTTTAAGCTAACACGAGCAAATCATGCAAATTCAAAAATACTTCACGTCAAGACAACTACCATTAAGGCTTGTATATGAAATTTAACAGCTATAGAAACTGGCAAATGCAAGCTAAAAGCTAACCACAGCAGCTGCTATATTCACAGCCTTTATAAAGCCAAGTCTTACTCAGCCCACAATGATGGAGCTGTAAAATAGAAACATTCGGGAATTTCTAGGGTTGTTTTATTAAACTATCGATAACTTGAACGAAAAATTACTTATTAATACATTATTTTGTTTGATATTGACTTTTGTTGAAATAGTAACACAATTGTTTTTGTCTTTGGTATGTGAATGATGTCTATGGTGACTACTTGGTATGGTGAAAAGGGGTCTGTACAAGAAGAGTCGACGTGTGCTATGTAATATGTATTGATGATGTGAAATTAAAGAATATATTAAGAAGAAGTTTTGTTTCACTGCCATCCTTATTCAACAACTTTTAATTTAAAACTTTGGTATAGACGTATTAACGCTTTCTTCTGAAACGACTTACAAAAGTAAATACAGCATTTAGAACAGTCGTAGAACAAACGCCGAAGCTATTGATATATTTATCCTTTCCCAAAATATGCTCAGATACCAGTATCACACAGATATTTCCGAATTTCATCTAAAAGTGGACTAGAACAATCAAAAAGGGGCAATTACTGCAAAGCTTTCGAAATGTCAGAGTAAATTAATTAAAATAAACGCGATAATACACCGCATCTTTTTTTAAATTACTTAAATATGTATGCGACATTGAATATGATTCGTTAGTTTAGTAATAAAGTTAGTAATTAAAAAAAACTAGTAATATATAATTATTATCGACAAAATGTGTGTCCGTCACTATCGGCACTATCGTTGCCAGATTGACGCGTTGTTTGAAGCGTTGCCAGCCACGACGTAATTACTTCGCGAACAGTTTGTCAGCCAATTAAACACCTTTCCTTTATTAAGAACTTACGTTACTGCACACAGAGGGCTTCAATCGTAAACTATGAACATGAATAGTTAATTAGATTTTATGTCGTGGAATATTAAGAAAGTTTTTTGTTACCTATATTTAGATGGAAACTAACTGCTTACTTACATGTTTTGCATTTATTCTGGTTTGCACACGTGAATTAGTAGGATTTAAAACATTGTATGGAACATGGCAGCACATGATTACTACCTCACACAGTTTTACTGACGTTTTTACCAAAAAATAGTTTATTGCGGTGGGCTTATCACGAATTTTAGTCTGGCTTTCGAACCGAGTTCGCTTCAAGCGATTTGTATGGAAATTTGAGCAGCGCCACCGCGTGCGGATTTGGAACTACAATATTTTAGATACTTTTTGTTAATTTGCAAACGTCTCGATTCGATTTTAGTCGTTAGTAAAAATTCGTGATCTCGATTACTAACGGATCCGTTTTACTTGTGACAGCTCGATTCGAAAGCCAGACTAAATTCGTGATAAGCCCACGGGTGTCAATATTATATCATAATGAGGCGAGTGTGTAATAGCATTGTTGCCAAGCTATCGTACGAGATATATTAAATTACTTCTAGTTATAAAATCACAAACATTAGGTTATAAGATACTATGTTTAAAATAAATAAATACATTTATTTATTTCATGAGATAAGATTTGTTGAGTACAAACATTAAAAGTAACAAAACACAATTTAAATCATTCTCACACAATAACAGTAAGATTTACGCAGATAATAAAAGTGGATAAATAGGTAATATTTAGTACACATAAGTATATATAATCCGTACATTCACAAAGCTTAGTTACAGTCATAATTCACTCCCAACTTCATTCAATGTTGGAATGCGACTCTTCATAATGATCTCAACGGTTAAGATCATCCCACACGAATTTTTGTCATCAACGACGATGAATATGTAGATATTACCTATTATATTCATTGTTACCTGAAATAAAGGACTCTCATCTAAATGAAAAGGATTATTGTTTTACTTTTATCTTAATCTAATGTTGTAGACACCAGCAGTTTGTGATGCGGAACAAGAAAATGCATTGAGTTGAGTTTTCTTGCAATTTTTTTTTCAATAAGTAATCATTATACCTATTATGTTATAATTCAAGAAGAACGGTTTTATGTGTTATATTTGTTAAATTTATTAATTTACGCATAATGTAAAGTGGTTCAATACCATCAGCCCACCTATCCTTAATAGATTCTCCACCACGACAACAATGATATGAACGTAAAAATGTACTTAAAATTATAGTTACTACAACATCTCTATTAAGTTCATAGTGGATTTGTACGTTGTCGCAAGACGTCGACATTTCGTGGTATCCGTCATTAATTATACGTCTCTCTTTGTCCCAAGGCTCCGTAGTCCATTGTGACAATATTTGGGTCGCGCCTTTTAAACTGGCTCATCCTCAGAACAATGAAGGTGCTTCGCTTGTCGTAGAAAAGACAGATCATCTTCAACTCGTCCGCGCTGGGAACGATACTAAGAGAATACACTTCTAATAAGATTGAATTGAGTCATTTGTTTATTTTTAGCCGCTTGTACTAGGGAAAGGAATGTCGAGATTTTTATTAACACTAAACCTTTGTAGACGGATTTTGTTTTTAATCTTTCCTTTTTAAATGTCGAATTAATTCTTGATTTCAATATTAATTAATTGTGCATATTAATCTTCAGCGACGTTCCGAATATATAAGCTTTAAAAATCTTTTTAAAAATAGTATAACCTCTTAAATGCGCATGTTGTCACTTTAACGTCGTAATTAATTATAATGATTAAATAGAAACAAATACCAAGCGTATAAATCCTTTTAAACATGAGCCAGACCACGTACAAGCATAACCGATTCATGTTATGCGAACATTTAGTTTTATTTTTAATTATAGTACCTATATGAGCTTAAATAAAGAACAGTTGAAAGTATATTATCATACATATCATCTTTTTAATTTTTAAAATAAATACAGACTAAAATTACATAGAAAACAATTATTTTTAATTGCCAAGAGTTCTACTTCGGGTTCCTGATTTAGTTTAGGTACTTCCAAACAAAGCCTAGGAAACAAGACAAACTTTAGTAACCCCCGACTATAACAACAGAAACCAGGTCAAATGTATTGCGGAAAACATAATATCGTAAAAGTAGTTTTTATACGGTGCTTATTAAATATTTTTCATTAGTTATTTGCGTTATAAACAAATATGTTTACTACTATATCCGGTTTCATTTATGACTATAAAAACGGCCGGATGTACTTAAAGCTAACAGGGTAATTGTAAAAGTATGATTTAGTTTTAAAAAAGTTTCAATTATTAAAACTATTTTAATCTTAGTGTTAGTAATTAATTAACTAGATTAACTTTATTTATACTTAAAAAATAAAAATTATTTACACTTAATGGTACAATTTATAAAAGAAAAAACATTTTTAAAATTCTATTTTTAATTTTAATTTTACCTTTTGTTTTGTTTTGCTTTTAATTTCGTTTTGTTCATATATATGATTTAAATTTTGACCTCTCCTAAGGATTGCAATCGAGTAAGGTGCCAGTCATTACGTTAATCTTTAAATAAATATTAAATATTCAGGTTAGTAGGATGTGATAAATAAAATAAGTGAAACATAATTATAATTAATTTTATATTACATAGATACTGTACACTAAGTTGAATATACTAGAAATAAAGTTTTTGCTCTATAATTTTTTTAAACTTTTTTATTTTTTTTGATTTATTGTATAATATGTACTATGTGCAAAATTAGTCACGCGCGCCTCTCGTGATACATTAATTTTCGCACAGGTTATGTTTAACATGCCGTCTCTAGTAGGTATATTTCATATTTATAATGTATATCTTCGTTTTCATTAACAAAAAACTTTTATTTAAACAAATAATTTGAGTTTATATTATAAAAAAATATTTATAATAGCGACGATATAATAAAATACAGTCTCAAATAAAATTTTATAATCGTAAGTAAATATAAACACGCGACGTACTAAGCTAATATTTAAGTAGGCAGGCTGAAATTATGGAATGATTTACTACTTAACATGTATTATAGAAGTAGTCTAATTGCTAAGTCATATTATTCCGTTGATGTCTGCTGAATCGGTATATACTTTATAAAATACGCTAAATTTGTAACAATTTATTCATTTATTTTATTTATTATTATGTCACATTAACAATAGATCTTCAATATATTTTGCCAATTTGACGAGTTTCTTGTGGTCTTCTCCTCTTACGCCATTGTAGAGTCTAACTATGAACAAGTGCACGCCTTTAGTGCCTATGCTAATAAACTATTTTCATTTCATTTCATACATAGGACGTCTTATTCATAAATTGATTTTCAATTGCATTTACCGCTAGCTAAATATAGGCATTATTAAAAAATAATAAATAGATAAATTATATAATAACTACAATTTTGAATGATTATAATTAACATTGTTATATATTTTAGTGATGATGGATTGACTACGTACATACATACCGGTGTTCTATTTCCATAATCACTACGTACATATTACCTGTTTAAGTAAGGGCCTTGCGAATAATAGTTCACTTTATCAGCCCATCTCAATAGTTTATCCCAATGCAAATAAGAAATAATTCCTAAAAGCGACCGACGGGTTCCTCGCAGATTAAGCGAGCGATTGAGCAAAATACAACAATACTTCCATAATAACTAAGAATAACAATTCTGATGAAATTGTTTTCACAAGATTAGAGGAACATTCATAGTTACGGGGCTGCTTAGAATGTTTTTAAAAATATGTATTTAATAAATAAGAGTAATGGACTGTTTTTCGAAAGCTTTGCAGCCATTGTGTCCGTGGTGATTAACGTCAAATTAAATTAATATAAGCTAAAACATCTTCACGCCAAACCTATTAATTCAGTTATACCTAGTTATGGTTCGATATTTTTTTGAAGTAGCGAGAGGAGGCAGTTAATTCTTATAATTATTTCTTAAATAAAATACTACGTCGTCTCAAAACTACTAACTCCCAGACTATCAAATATCTGGCAGACAAAAAGCCCGCAAATACTGTTTACACAGATATTCTGTCACGGATATGAGCACAATGCGGCTTTTTTCTACCAAAATTGTGTTTCGTATTAACTATAATGACAATTTGTTTAACTACAATATAGGAGGTATATATTCGCAAATAAGACGGCTTATAAATTGGACTGTCAGCAGCATTTTTCTATCATAATTATCTATTTTATGTGCTGTAATTAAGGTTTTTTTTTTGTAATACGCAAAAAAAACTTTAAAGGAGAAATTTTCTTTTGGATGCTAATATAAACAAATTAAAAAGAATTAAGATAAAGTGACCCTAAAAGTAAATATAACAACTTTAGATATAAGAAACTCATCCCATCGAATAGAAAACAAAGTAAATGGGTTCAACCGCTACACGCTTTATCCAGCCATCAGTCATTGTAGGCATGGTATTTAGATTATCAGACTCAACATGGATGTCACATTGAGACCAATTAGACCTTTAAAATTTGACCCCATTTTACTATAACTAGAAATCTCACAATAAACTACATATTATTTGGTAACTGTAAATTGTGACCCAATAATAAGCGTCTTAGTACATTTCTGCCATAAATATTACTAAATATTATCATAAATAAATAGAAAATATTTATTTTATTTTTTTTATTTATCTACCACTTATACAAAATGCTTAAAGTTGGGTTAAAATCATAAATCTAATGCATAACTTTATTTACAGAAAAAAAGAGGTCAAATTATAAAAGTCGAAAGGGCATTTAAAATAAAACTATAAGACAACAAAGACACAAAAAGTGAAGGAATTTAATGACATCGTGACGTAAATCTTAGGAATTTTATTATCCTTCTAACAAACGATTATCGTAATTTTGATCTAACAATTTTTTTATGAACCACACACGTTGTTAATGTGAACCTACTTATGAGCAATTAATCTAAATTTCATGTTATTGTTCCCTATCTATCTTCCTTTATCCATTTATGTATTACGTGCAGCATCTACAGGCGAGTGGTTAAGGCTATGAACTCATAATTAAAGATACACCCAGGATAATCCGTGAAGTAAGAAAAGACTATCCTGTCAATGTATATTTCTGTGCCTTTAATTTCGGACTCCAGTAAATTGGTAAGCAGGCTGATGAGGATTATTAGCCACGTGGCCGTCCCGACTCTTAGTCGCAATTCTAAATAAGTTCGTAAGTAGCCAGATGTAACGAGAAGAGTGTGCTAGGTCCATTCCTGTATCCTAAACTATGTACATTCTACATGCGATCTCCAAAGATTGTACTCTAGCTTAACATCAGGCGGAATGTAATCATATACCATATGCTTTAAAAAATTGTATATTTTTTCAATCCTAATGTTTTTATTTAAGAAATCCGCATTTTATATCCCAAGGTGTGTAGAGTCGTAAACGTATGATTTATCTAAAATAGCACACTAAATGAAAAAAATAACAATTTGCAATGTAGTTTAGGTAAAAAAGAAATTAACCCAAGAATGAGAACACGTGCGACAGGACCGGGCGTTAGATTTTTGATAAGTCACTTGAAAGCCACTGCGACCCCGAAAGGTCCTTTATCGGCTTTCAATCTGAAATCTTTTCGGCATACATTTGTACATGTCCCTTATCTTCCGGATTAATCATCTGACAAAACTTTTAAACCGCAATTTTTTGTCGCAAACCAAACTTCCCCAAAAAAAAGTAGACCTTATAATAACAATTCGGGTATTTTATTCGCACAAGTATGTATTAGTAGCTACATCATTAACGTTAGCTTTGTTTTTCAACTCTACGATTAAATAAAAGCATTTGTTTCACGAGTGAATGTCGTGAATTATAATAAACGAGTCAATAAAATAAAAAATAGGTTAAATAAATAAAAAATAAGTGAAATTAAAAACCAAAATCATCGTCGTGTTCTATGGTATTGTGCGTACCATCTCTTTTTACTAAAATACAAAAGTAGGCGTGTTTTATTTATAGTCTATTTTGATCGCAGCACAAAAGGTTTAGCGAAAAAAATAAATAACAATGCTTTTTAAACTGCAATTCGTGACGGAAGAATGATGACCATCGAGTAAAAAGTCCCCCTCAGGGAATACAATTTGACGTATTTTTGGTACAATATCTCTCAATAATAGAGAACAATGAGGGTTAAACAATTGAAATATAGCTCATGTGAAATTTTAAAATGGGATGATTTATAATATCGATTAAGGTTTTATTTATACTTACAATCGATTATTTTTATTGTATTTTAAAAAGTAATTAAATATAACCTATGTTGTTGTTTCCGTTCATACTTAATACCAAGTAATAGATTGTTATAAAACTATTTCAAGTATTAAATTTCACTTTAAAATAGAATAAATATGTGGCCACACAATTGTCACGTAAACCATATATTAATTTTAAAATGTAATCTATAAACACGTAAATATATGCGTTTATACCACGAACCAACCCCCGTTTATAAACTCCCTGAATTATTATCGACAAGGGCTTACGTATAACATTGATAGACCGTTCCATTCTCACAACGATAATGTTAATAATAGACTAGACTATTTGCCAAGCTTTTGTCAAATGTGGGCTTTCAATACGATCCGGAGGTGGGCACTGGGCGCGTACGGTTGTCATTATTCTGTCAGAACCCAAATCAATGCGGTTGCAGTCAACTTTACGCACATGGGAATACTTTAGTGAAGTTATATCTTAGTTTCATTATATATCGATATACTTTTTAAGGCCACGGGTATAAGAGCAATGCTAGTATGAACTTATACTAGTAGAATACTCAGACCAGAAACAATTAAATTAATAACATATTAAACGACTGGGAATTAAGTCTGTTAGTACATAAACATATATACTAAAATATGCAACATTGAAATTAAATTATAAAATATGTTGATTTTTTCTTATTATAATAACATAGCCAATATATTAATATCAATAATATAACCTGTATGTTTGTGTCGCTAAAAGTAGAAATATAAGAAAATTGTATTAACAAAGTTAGGATTCTCCTAGAACTTCTGAAATAATCGATAGTTTTATTAGCACATCACTAAACGGTAAAGTTTTTGCACAATTCTCAGTAGGTACTACATGGATTACCAAACAATGCTCGACCAAGTTGGCCACACATCATCTCGCTCACAAGAACATGCGGTTTTTGCTGATCAGTTTAATGGGATTCTTTACATTTTATTGTATTCAGTATTTACCAGTATTTTCAAGTTATATTTGACATATAATTCCAAACATTCGATGAGTTAGCGCGATCGTGCTATTTTTTTATTTCTATTATTTTTATTGCCAAATTCAGTAACTTAACAACGTATATTAAAATCGTTTTTAATAGATAGAGATATACATATTTATAAAATCAAACTAATGTAAATAGAACTGTATCATAAATATCACTTGGTAAATACAAAATAGCAAAACTTCTTTATATAATTCGGTGACGACATCTTCACGTTATGCAAAAAATCAGACGCTTTTAAAGGCTTCTTTTTCTTAGAGTGTTGCTAGTTACCAGTAGATGGCGCTACAAAGAGTTCTTTATAATTGTGGGAAATAGAATTTTAAAAATATGGCGATAATTTGTAGTTTATGATATTATAATAGGTACATATTATTTAAGTAGTATCTTAAGTGATGAAATATTATTATATAACAGTGTAAATTATATATCTTATTAAACTTTCTAGTTTACTTATAGTTAGTTGAGCTAAGCTTAAAAAAGAATTACGATAAAAAATAACTTGAGACACCTTTATTAATAAAATCTTAACGCTTTAAAACACGGAGAAGGGGAAATTAATAAAAGTTGTGTGGTAAAGGAATATCTTCACGCTTGAAAAGACCGGTAGCGGCAGAGATTGCAACTTTTAATTTATGAGCTAAATGTTCGCTATAACGAACAATATTAAATTGTTCGTGGAGGATAATCATAAAGCTCGCCGCGCAAATGGAGCGTTACATTGAATATGAAATGAATAGAGATAATTTTATATTATATGATTTAATTAAACTATATGATGTTTTAACTAAAACAAATAAACCTTAAAAAAGATGACAAATGCGAATTGTAATTAACAAAAATAAACGTGATAATAAGCCGAACAACTTCTTTTTTAAATTTCTATAATTGAGTTCCCATCTGATTATATGAACGCAAAACTAACTAATAACAAATATATTAAGCCTTTACTTTGTTGTATGTACCTACTTTGGTCCTTTAGTATGGCTTAAGCATTGATTAAAAGAATGATAGGCAAACTGATGTTAATTATTAGCCTAATATACAGTCTCAGTATAGTAACCCCTATTTCAAACATTACACCCGTGAAGTGACCTAATCGTATTTCGGAATCAGCCTGTCTTCATATATATTAGTATTTCCCAACGTGGGGCCCACGCCTCAAACGGGGACAATTTCATTGTTAAGAGGGGCAATTCGAAAATGGACTCGACACGAGTTTAATCCTTTCGCTCTGGGCCATTTAAATGCAATACTAGATTTTTGTGGCAAATATAACGAAAAATGCAAAGTTCTTAAATAGTTGCGGTAAATAATTTTTAGGTATAATTTCGCTTAACGAGATTAAAATATCGACTGGGTGTTTAGTTACATAGGGGGGGCATAAGAATTTTAGAAAGGCTAAGGTGGGGTATGGCACAAAAAAAGGTTGAGAAACACTGATATATATGTGCATATTTCCTTGTGTGAAATTATAAATAAAGATTAACATAATTATATAACAAGGTCATTTATTTTTGGATTTTAGAGCTAGGTAAATAACCTAACAAAGCACTATTATTTATAATTAAAAATGTAATAGTTTACGTCAGTTTATTGCGTCGCGTTTGTTCTATACGAGTAGGTACTGTTAATAACAATGAATAAACTTAGTACAAAACCTGCCCAGCAGAGGTCGGGGGGCACCATACAAAATCAAGTTTGTACAAAAAGTATCGTATAAAAACAAATTCGTCATCATGCGTACGTGATTTAGGTCTTTAAAATTACCTTCACATAAACTAGTAATTTATTTCGACTCCATTCTATGCACAATTCTAATAGAATAGCACGGTGGATGCCGCGCAAAGTGCTGGCTTAAGGTCTAGCAGATATCGACGGAGGCTATACACCAAACTACCTTCTTAACTCGCGAGGGTATTACCGTGATGAATTTTTAAAATATTGAATGGGAATATAGGCTTACGTGTGGTTCTTTTTATATTACACTATATATGTATATACTGGATCAAATCCGAGTTGATACGTGCCATTTGTTTTTTTATTATTATTATTTAAATTGTTGTACAGGAAGTCACACATTAATATATATTAGTTGAAGTAGATTTTAGATTAAAACAAATAAATTATGAATAAATATTTAGCAAAATAAACGTTTTGTAAGATACTGAACATTGAATAAATCAGAAAAATATTTGTGAGCAAAATTTCTGGCAAAATCTGATAAAAACTCACTTCGGGTCTATTTCGTTAAAACTTTCCTTTTATCTTTTACAACGGGAGACCTAAATTTGTATAAGTTTATCGTAAAACATGAAACTTCAGGAAATTCGGTTATATTCAATATCTGGGCTCATTCGTGGATGTAATTCGACTAATTTATAATAAATACTTGTACCTACTTTATTCTGCTTATAATTGTGTTTATTTTGTTTATTTTAATCACTCGCTTTAAAAACTTTAGCCGCACGAAATTAATCTAAAATATAAATTTTAATTACTTTTTAATACATCACCCGTTTTTTATATGCTTGTTTTTAATATACACGGATATTAAAACGATCATTATTTAGCATTCAGAGCTTCGTGTTAAAATATGAAAGAAACGAAATGCCGGAACTATTTGAATTATAAGGCGGCTAGGTTCCCAACGGGAGCCGTAGTTGTCTCAACAGCAGATAGAGGGCACTCATTAGGACATACTCGTCTGATGGCTTGTGCAATTTTTTAGTTCTTCTTTTGTTTCTATTTTTCTAATAATATCGATGGCTTCTACTAAACAGTTGTTCGCATGCCAGTTCGTTATTATACATAGAGATAATTCCGCGCTCGATTCACGATAAAAAGAAATGTTTATTTATAATATTTGTTAATTCATTATAAATATCATCTAATAATTTCAAAGTAAGTATGTAAATACATATTTCATATACATATTTCAGATCTGGGTGTTTGTTGCTTGTGTTGTTCTTGTCCTAATATTCACAGCAGAAAGGGTCAGGACATTGTATGTACATATATGTATTTATTATACCTATATTAAAAGAACATGTGAAGCTATTTGGGTTAGTACCACGATAATTATTATCTGACTTAAGGAAAAACAATCCGGTTGGGAACCTCTGATATAGATTATAGACTAACGGAAAAATATATATTTGTAAAAATGCAAAAATAAACAAACAAGAAGTTCAAAGTTACGGATTTCAAGGATTTCCACAACTAATACAAAATACATCACAAACACATTGAACAAAAAAAACTAGTTAGATATACATATATTATGTATAATATAAACACATATTGTATGTTTTAGGATTCCTTAATACCTATTATATTTGGCTTAGCTTAGTGTAGTTAAGTCTATAATAAAATGTATTATTATTGACCAAATATATCGTTACAATTAATTAAGCGATAAGTAAGTATTTTAAATTACTCATAATACAGTATATACATACGTGAATTTATATGTTTTCATCGCAACCACAATTGCTAATAAATATGACTAAATAAACACAATAGTAAGCCGCATAAACCCTTTTAATAAAATATGCTATTTACACTTCTACATGTTACATATACTTGTTTTTTTTTATTGTATATATTTAAAAAAATACGGAACCCATACACGTGTAAATATGTATATCCTAATTCTCGCAGTTTTTTTTTCACATTTAAATTTCTTATAAAGCTAAATACGAGATCTAAGGTAGGCTTGTTACTACAACGACACGATTGTTATCGCTGTGTGGTTGTTCAAATTGTAACCGAAATATTATAAATAATGATTTCGTTCAAAAATTTATTTTTATTCGTAAATGTGCTTTATTGTGTATCTTTAGTGAATTCTTTGAGTTCGAGTTTAGGTGAATGTCTATTTATTAATTATTATCTCTGTGACGTGTTGATTAGCGCATTAGTATGTGACGCGGGTTCGATTCCCGCTCGAAAGATATATTGTGATTTTATTATTTAAAGAGTGAAGTATTTGTTTCGGTTTAAGTGAAGTGTGATTATGTAGTCCTGATACTCATGACACAGTTCTAATTGTATATTAATAATTAATTTTTAAAAAATTGTTTCAGATTTTATAATCAGATGTAAATCTTCTGACAGAGAATGTTCAACAAAATCAGGCCAAGTGGCGTGGCCCATCGTAGCTGACGGTATTCCAGATCTTGGAATAGCACCATCTGAGCCTTTAACTATAAAATCTATTGAAAGTGACAAATCAGGATTAAACATTCATTTTAAAGACATAGTTATTACTGGACTTAAAACGTGTAACGTTCTTGATACAACGTTAGTAATTTTGTTTACTTATTTATTTATTTTATTTTATTTAAAAGTCTTTATGCGGTTTACTATTGTGTTTATTTTAGGTTTACAGTCATCGTAGCAGCGGACTATAAGTAATCAAAATCAACGCTATAGACTTTTAAATTAGTTATAATAATCTTATAAAAATGACAACTGTTGTATTCTTCTTCTACTTCTTCTTGTTTTATTAATGGCCTCAGATATTTATTAAAGACAATTCTGCCAATGTTGAGTATTCGGGCGGCAGCCCAATAAGAAATTATAAAATTTTAATTCACACGTAAACGTTCATGTCAAAAAAAACGACAAGTTGTCTTGGTCAAGATCATACGTAATTTTTGTCAGTTTGATGACTAACAATTGTACGCGAACGTCACGCAACATACCATGAACTTGGTCATTTAAAATAATGATAATATTTTCTTTTAGAATCGATCCAAATGCTATGACATTCGGCTTTGAAGTAGTATGCAAATTAACTGTTTCGGGATTGTACAATATTTCTGGACGAGTCCTCGTGTTGCCAGTCTCGGGAGATGGAGATTTCAAAATTGATCTTCGTAAGTGCTTATGATGATCTCTAATCAACACCAAGATTTGAATTCATATAGTACATTGAAATTCATTTGTTTAATTTCAGAAAAACTGAACATTAAACTAAAAGGAGATTTAGCTAAAAAAACAGAGGACCAGAGCTCATATTGGAATATAGCTAGGTTTAATCACGAAACTGGAATAGAAGGTCCTATTGTATTTCAATTTAATAATTTATTCAACGGAAATAAACAATTGTGTAAGTATAACTATTTATAAATAATATTCATAGCTTCTTTAATACATAAATATAAATCGTCTAGTAATAATTAGCAGGCAATGTATTGAAAATTTGTAGATTTAATTTGGCGATACTAGGTAGTAGAATTTCGAAGTAAAAGTAATATAAAGTTAATTTCGATGTATTCTATATATACACCGTGATCACTTAAATTTTCGTTATGATACTATAAAGTCTATTTATAAACTTGTGACATCTAAAAGCTTGGTCGTGACCTTGTTCGACCAAATATCTCATTAAGCAGTGACAAGAAAGAAGTTTTTTTTTGCAAACAATAAATACAATGCCAATTATATATATTTTAAACACGTATTATTTGTAACTTTCTGTATAATCACTAGGTACAAAAAAGTAGATTGTTATTCTGCGATTAGATAGATGTTCTTTAAGAAAGAGTTTTAGATTGTTGTCAGACAATTAGTTACGCAAGACTTCATGAATAATTTAATTGTAATTATTAAGATGCGTTTACTCGTATATTCTCAACCACATCGCAACGACAAAGTCGTTCATAATTATGCCAAAGACTAAGTTTCATACAAAATGTTTACAAGACGAATCCGAGCAACTTTACATAGACACGTCCACGCGCGACAAACTCGATATTCTTGGAACGATAAATAAATCTAAAAATTGTTTATTACAAAACTTGATTCTGTTAAAACGACGCTCGAGATTTATAATCTTTACAACACAGCTCTAAATACAATTCCAAAATAATTTTTCTTCAGTATTATAATTGTTATTTACTTTATTTATCTTTTTTATTATTAGTTTTTTATTATCTAATAACTAGCAGTATGCCTAAACTCTTATAATATTTATAGAAAAATAAAAGTAATAAAATAATATTGATGGAAATCTAATATATTTTTAACATTTATTACAGCGGATCCAGTACATTCATTTGTGAACTCAAATTATCGAGAAGTCCTCGGAGAGCTAGGGCAGCCCATACTCGATACAATTTACAAGAAGGTCATGAAAACAGCTAACAAATTTCTAAAAAATCTTCCCGACGAATTTTACTATGATTAAGCAAAATAATTAATTTAAAGTTGTTTTTAATAATTTCCTATTATTTTTAAATAAATAATTTAAATCAGATGTTTAGTTTTTCTTTGTTTTGTTTATTATAATAATACCACAAGATCCTGATTCACCCTATAGCCGCATAAAATCTCCTAATAACATATTGTTTAAAAAATAACGCAATATATCTTTAATTAATCGAAAATCCAAAACATAAATATTCGTAGATAACAGACGCATAGCCCTCTTACTGTTAACATTGTAAACAAAACTTTAAAATAACACAAACATCCTATTTTGTATAATAATATGAAAAGTTTCCTCTCAACATGTTACATTAGTTAAGGGTTATTTTAGTTTGCGAACTTTATTTCAAATTCCTAAACTAACTACACTACGAAAACTGAGAAACAAAAGCAGACAACAAACTTACGTTACTGCATACAATAAACATATGTGAGAAATGTGTTAAACTATGTCATATATAATAGAATTTAAAAAACTTTTAAAGTGTAACCCGTAAAATAATCAGTTTACAGATGAACTGGCTGGAACTCTAGACACACTCATCTTACTCGATTGTTTCCAAGATCAAACAAATGTTAAAAAGAAAAAACACCATAAAAAGATCTGACTCCAAATTTGAATACCATGTAGCTAGACAATGACAACACGAATCTATACCGACCAGACCAGTATAAGACAATTATGTCATATTTATAAATATACATTTATAGGTATATATTGTGCTAACTACCACTTCAGACAGAAATAAAATAGTAATACATGTTTCCAGTAAAAATAATTAATAATAATATAAAATCCCTAATAGAGAATCCTCGATGAGTTAAGAAAGGAATAAAATACAAAGTTGTATTATAACTAAAAAAGACCATAAACTAAATAGTAAAATTATTTTTAATTAATTATAAATACCTACTTAACCAGTTCTCTTCTAAAAGCCAGTTTATTCGATTACTCATTCTCTTCACATAATGCTCGTTATTTTATATACATATATTAATTTAGTTTTTATATAGGTAATTCTCGTTGTTAATAATTCAATAAATATTTTTGTCTCTAATACAAATAGATTACTATAATTTACCTCAACTATTTATAGAATGGATGGATAATAATAGACTAACAAATTTGAGATGAGTGGCCGCGTTAAGGAGGAAAACCTTCGCAAATGTATTGTGCTCGGAAATATTAAGGATCGATCAGTACGTTTAGTACATTCGGGCATCAAATATATTAATAGCTACAGTACAACACATGAAAGAGTGTACTAAAAGAACAGAAGTACTAGTTCATGTACTATGCCTAACCATTTTTGCGTTAGAGAGACCGTCTGACAATTTATATACATAGATTTATAAATAACTAATTTAAAAGACTTTATGCGGCTTACTACTACGTTTATTTTCATTATTTCAATCTAATATTTCGAAAGCTTTGCAGCCATCATAGTCACAGTAAGATCAATTGAATAACTTTAAAAATATTATTTAAAATTTATTTAAAAATATAGCATAAATTAAACAAGGAAATCAAACAAAAATTGCCAAAACAAGTTTTAAATCTATATTATTATTCCTTAATCGTTTTAAATGTACCAAATTGTGTTCAAAACTCAACAGCTATTTTAAAAATAAAAATCAAGTTACAAACGCATCCATTAATCAATTTTATAATTCATAGAAATAGAATGGCGAGACGGAAGAGTTATCTACGTATTAAACTTATTATTGATATTTTCACAGTCCTTTGAGGACATTTATAAGTGTTGCTGTTTTTAATCCACTCATTTGTGTAGCGGAATTCTTCGCTTCAAGTTCATTGAGAAGATTAAATTTGCAATTTAATTTATTTATACTTTAAAATGATTCCTAAACTTTATGGTTTTATGTTCATTTATGTGTCTTTTGTTTTGGAGATACAATCTGCAAGTAAGTTATTTTTTAATTGAAATTTTCTACGCAAACGTTAACTTATTTTATGTGAGTTAAAGGTCACGTCTCGCCGTGATCATGATTGCTGCCAAACGTCGGATTAAAATATTAGACAATGAAAGTCTAGACTAATTCTATGTTTCTAATCACATAATTGATGTCTAAATTACTTACTGTTACTTAAATATAAAAGTTTATAACAGGTTTAGAAATAAAACCATGCGAAAATAACGATGGTAAATGCGTAAAGGAATCGACACAGGCGATTTTACCAAAATTATTAGATGGAGTGCCAGAACTCGGTATAGAAAAAACAGATCCACTTTTTCTGAAGAGAGTCGACCTAAGTACCGGAAGTTTGAAATTAATATTAAAGAATATTAATGTTGAAGGAATAAAAAATTGTCAAGTGAATAAAATGGAGTGAGTATTGGTTTTATTACAAAAGAATATATGTATTGCAGCCCTAAGAAGATCCATCGCGATTGTCAATCTTTACGTGATTGACGATCATTTAATATTTTACAAAGCTGTCAATCGATTAATAACTCTTCAATTAGCTACATCAATCAATTTAATAATGACGAATCAAGTAACAGTTGTCAATGGCGATGGATTATTTTCAGACATAACAAATTATAAATACATAGTTATGTGTTTTATTTAATATTATAGTCCAACTGACATAATATAAAAATAACAAATTAACCCGGATCTATGTATAAATAATATATTAATAAATAAATATTGTATAATTTACATATTATAATTATTCTTATTTTGGCATGTTTGTTATAGTAGTGACGTCACATTACATTACTAGAATACAAAAAAAATTAGAATATAGGTACTAATTATTTATATTAAGTTCACGATTTGGAAATGTTTATTGAATTTATTCTAATTTGACATAAAATGGTTCGTGTTGAAATTTTTCATTCATTTTCTTTATAATGAAAACTCTAATGTTTCCAGACGTGTAGGTTTAAAAATTAAGGGCAAAGGCATTTGTGATGCTACCGTAGATGGACAATATGAGATGTCTGGTCACTTGTTAATTCTACCAGTGCAAGGAAAAGGAAGAACGCATCTTGTTCTCAGTAAGATTATATATTTATTTATTACATTATTTATCAGGCATATGATACAAT
This sequence comes from Tineola bisselliella, assembly GCA_028551675.1. Lineage (NCBI taxonomy): Eukaryota > Metazoa > Arthropoda > Insecta > Lepidoptera > Tineidae > Tineola > Tineola bisselliella. The sequence goes on along the minus strand of JAPWLS010000281.1, from coordinate 55,900 downwards.
AAAATTTATGTTAAGTAAACAAAAATGTTAAATTATTTTTAAACGAAATTACAACACGGAAGCATGGAGACAATTGTTCAATCGTACAACAGTGGCGTCGTCGAAAAAGTCCTCATTATTGTCTTTTTTTTTTGCGAAAAGCATATTTGATTATTATCTTTTTATCGATTACTTAGTACATTTTCTGACTCGAAAATTCGATATACAATTTGGTATACTCGTACTGATGACTTTATCCGTTATCCCAAAGTTTATAAACTGATAAAATTTTACTATTAATAATAATACAAAAATTGTTTTACGATCACGAAAGTCAATTCTGTTCGTTTTTCAATTCGTAAATTTCTAAAGATTTTCTGACATTATAACAATTAAACAAACTAAAAATACTTTTTTCAGGAAAAGTACTATTGAATGTTGAAGCAGATTTGCAAGAAATCGAACAAAATGGCAAAAAGTACTGGGATGTAAAATCATGGACGCACACTTATGATGTTAAAGAAAAATCTGATCTGATATTTGAAAATATGTTCAATGGAAACGAAATATTAGGTTTGTTCTAAATCTAAATTGTTATATTTCGGCTGAACAATATACGCGCACAATATCTAGAATATCAGTGCGGACCTATCGCATGACATTTGACAAAGACTTAATATTTACAATATAGTTGACATTAAAATTTTTACATTGGCACTCAAACCTTGGCACATAATTATTAAAACTTTATAATATTTAATTTTATTTCAGCTCAAGCATCAGCAGAATTATTTGAAACAGGTTGGAAAGAGATTGTAACAGAATTAGGACCACCGTTAATGAAAGCTATACTTCAACATGTTGTGAATAATGCAAATTTATTATTCCATGCAATACCAATAAACGAACTTACTTTATCTTAACTTTTAAGGCAATAAACATATTAAACATTTAAAAAGCACTGCTCATGGAGACATCTCAACAAACAATAAAGAGACCGCTGTCTCTGTGAAATAAAGTACTTAATTGACGAATTTATTGTCCTTAAAATTGTGTATTTATTTCAAAATTTATATGAGTAGAAACACTAAGGAAATTTTACTAATTAAAAAAACATTAAGCGGTTTACTGTCAACAAGACTACAAGTGTTATTGTTTGTCAAAAATTAAAAAAAAAACTGCAATTGATGTTGGTGGATTGTTTCGAGTTTGATGGTAATATAGAACCTAACGGTATTTAAACGTCTAGTAGTTCGTCGGTCTTGAAGTTTCCAGGTGCTAGGCAATCATCATGCACTTGGATATATATTTTTTTCTAATAAATATTAAACAGAATAAAAACAACAAAACTTTGAATAGACTATAAACGCATCCGCTTAAACTATTAACAAATAACCTATTAAATAAATGAATGTTTAAATCATAACAGTAAAGGCGAAGAAAAAGTTTAATTAGTCAATAAATCGCATTATTACACTATCATTCTGTCAACAATGATTGCTGCTGACTGAACATCCCGTTGGTATAACAATAAACTATAAAGGAACATATTATTTAAGAACTTCTCACACTGACTTCGATAAAGCTGTCAGCAGTAGCGGCCGATATTTTAAACATATGCGTATGTTTTTTAAACTTACTTTTTAATTATTTTACTATTTTTATGAGTGTGACAATGTATTTGAATTATTGTTGTTGAGGAAAGTACTTGGGGTATTAAAGTCTATTTCTAGTGATCGTAATTGAGGAATCTAATTCTTGAAGACGACCTCAAGTGATCTCTAGTTCGATCCCGGCTCGAAATATTATTGTTATATTGTTAGTATATTGGTAACTAAAAATTTTCAAAGCGAATAATTAATTTTTCTTTTAAATTTGTATTTTCATATACACAACACTACAATAAAAAAATTCTTATACTTCAAATTGTAATTTTACTTTAGATTTAACCCTATTGGAGTTCGGAATTTCCAATTGGATTCACCTCAATATCGTTTTGACCCGTGTTAACGCCGCGTGGTTAATTTTCATCACTGCCGGCCTATCACGGTTTCACAGGCCACTATTCTACGCCTCGATGGTCATTGAGAAATTATAACACGGGTAGGGTCAACCATTTTCTTTATACATATGTTTATTAAATGCCCTCTCTCAAAATTATATGTTATTTTCCGAATCAATTTGGAAAAATATAGAGGCAGTGACCGCTTGGGTCTAATCTTTAACATAAGTGCGGTTTATTATTAAAGCTCTTTTCTGATTTTAGATAATGATATATACAATTAACTTCCAAATAACTTATTAATATTTTACGAACAAGCAACACTGATATAAGCGAGGGTCTTACACTGGTAGACAAGCAAAATCAGTACATTATCACCTACAAAGAGCACGTCCCACAATCGGTTAAACCACGACGCGACCGTATTGAATGCATTACTTAACATATTATCAATAAATCAGCAATAAATTCGAGCTCCAAATACGCCTATCTTTTAGAATTTTGACTATTTTAAGAGGTTACTTACGTATTAGTAACCTCGTTGTACTAATAATTTATAGATCTTAATATACAAATAATTGACATAATTAAAATAAAACAAAAACAAAAAACAACCATGATGGGTTCTAGAGATATCAAATGAACATTAACTTTGATACGGTCTATAAATGGATCAACAATTAGGAAAGATGACTGACATAAAATACTTTATTTAAATATATGTATGTATGTATTACCACTAAAATTGTTTACGAACAAACAACCCTGTTTTGTTGTTGTTTTATTCAAGGCAAATATATCAATATATCATCATAATTATGAAGTCTAGTATTTAATAGTTGTTTTAAGTTATTAACACTAAACAAATAAAAATAGCTTTTATAAATTTGTTAGAAAATACGAATCAAACTATTCCAGCCATACTCAAAGTGTGTTTCGCGCAAAGCCTTTGTGGTGGCCTCTGCCAGAATACTAGTAATAATGAGAAAAAAATCCCGATTCAGAGTTTTTTATGCATTCGATTACGCTTAAATACCTACCCATGTAAATATATATACTGAGTATTGATGTATTATAGTATACACCTACATTGTAACATTTTTATCTATTGTCAAACTTTAATAATAATAATTAAAGACTGCACGTAACTTCTTCTTTTAGTTTAGGGTCCCGTCAAATATTTCGCTTTTCAAAAGGGATCCGTCACCAAAAAAGTTTGAGAACCGCTGCACTATTCAATATACTTTTACAATAAAAAATATCGAAAATTTGTTAATCACCGATAACCATAGTGCTATAAAACTCGTGGTGGATAATATTCTTGTTCAAAATCGGCTCAAAATTATTCGTAGATATGTATTAATGCTTTCAAATAGAAATGATCAAAGTACAGATAATGCATAATCCTTAACTTAAATAAAGCCATCTATTGTTCACCAACATCACTTTAAAAGTTTTATTAAACAGCTTATAATAAAACTAAATGTTTCTCATCGTCTATTATCCCCAATTAGCCATATCTTTCATCGGACATCGTTGAAGACTCTTTGGTCCCTCTAAATTACACCAAATCACCACGAGGAGCAAAAAACTTGCATAGTCATTTCTTTATTCTTAGAGTAAATTCCTAATTGTGTGCTTAAGTATATTTTGACTGTGAGCGTAGAGTATATAATATGCTGTTTTGTCATGTTACTGGTAAAATAACTTAGTAATATTAACTTCACAATTATTCTCAATTAAACGACTTGAGCAATACATGATGCCGGGTTATAAAAAATATATAGGTAAATCAAAAATCCAGAACTTGTATTATATTCAGTTTAGGCACCTACAGAAAGTAATAAATCTTAAAAATATATCAAAAATATTTACTTAACTAACTCTTTATGCAGCTTTAATTGAAATATATCCATTATTTTTAAAATAAATAAACTTGAAACACGTACCTATTTATTTCTGTAATACCAATCACATCTCTATGGACCGCAGTCTACTTAAATCAGACAGTCTAACATATACATGCTAAAATAATAAAATAATAAACAAGAACATTTAACAGGCATTTTTTTAAAATTCTAACGAATTGCCGTTTAACTAAGCGTTATCTTTAACTGATAAACCTATATGATAATTTAATAGTTTCCCTTGTTTTTAGAAGCGTATTGCATGTCGTAAACGAAGCCACGATTGCATCGCATATCAAATCTGTGTGCAACAGCCCTAACATTTATAATTATAGGTTGTCACACAATATAAGTTGCTGTAGCGATCGTAGACGTAAATTAGGGTCATATTTCCCGTAAACCAACAAATATTATTAATAAAAAAATATGAATTAATGTCGTATTTAAAAAATATTGTGATAATAAAAGGAAGTCGGGTCACTAAAGTGTCCTATAAGACAATATATAGCAACATTTTAAACGCGTATTTAATTTTTTTATTCCATTTATATAATACATTAAACGTAAACCTGAACTGTCTGTTTCTATTTTGTTTATTCGTCATTGCAATGTAAGGTAATCTATTGTACACGTCGAGAAAGCTAATTTATTTTATTTGCGAAAAAAGAATTGTATCTCTTAAAAGTGATACGTAACAACACCAACAACCCTATTAGGTCTCAGGCACACATTAGCTGCACGTTATAGAATATTTTATTTTTAAGCAATTATGTGACAAAAGTAACAGCCAGTCAAGATAATAAACCAATTACCACGTACTTTGTAGTGTATTTCTACATGAAACAATAAAACTAGAAAACAAGTTGTTCGTTAGAAAATGGGTTCTGTTTTTTTTAAACTGTAAGAATTACAATAAACATTTACAGCGACTAACAATCGCGTTTACTTTGATTATTTGACGATACTAAGCCGCGTAAAATAAATTAATATAGTTATACTATTTAAGTGATCCATTACGGTTAGCCGCCCTAAAACATTTTTCATAAATTAATTTTTAGTCATTCGCATAACGAATATATAAATAGGTTCGTGAATATAAAACTACTCGTATATTAGAATACATTACTCAGAATAATAATTACTACTGAAACCTTTTAACAACGCGATATATTACAAAAATGCTATAACAAAACATTTTAATCTTGACCTCTTTGAGGTACCTTCAACTATCGCAAAGTCATTCTCTTTTCATACATCACACAAATTTGTAAACAAGTTCATTGACCGACGCGAACTATTAATAACTTTCCAGTCTATTGTATGAAAGTATCATGCAGCTATGTATTGTTTACTGGAATCGACAGTTATATTGAAACGTCAAAAACAACATACAAAAAACGAAACAAATACATGTGCTTATTTCATATGGAATAACAAAAATAATAATTAAAAAACATTCTACACATTCAAGGTATGCATACAATACAAAATAATATTGGATAATAACATTTTTAATTTATTTTTCCTAATAACTACAAATATTTGTTCACATCTAAATAATCAAAAATAATTGAAATATTATATTCAAAAATAAATTAAACATCAAATACGAGAATATAACGTATATTCACGACACAATAAGAAAAATTAAGGTCGACTGAACTGAGAGTCAATTCGGTTTAATTAGCCGAATAAAATTCGCAAGACCACACGAGAGCTAATCAGCAACACTTTGTTTTCTATTTATTTCATTCATGCTATCAATTTGTGTAAGGAAATAGAAAGCAGATTGTGATTAGATTGTCACCAATATTTGGGCGGAAATTAAATTTCTCTTATATTTTGTTCATAAATCGATTTATATTTGGCTACTATAAACATTTATATAAAGTAAAAAAATATGTTAACTACAATAATAAACAGGGATAGACAGAGACAATGGATGCCTTTAAATAACTTATCTCTGCTACAATTCAACAGTTTCACATCTGTAAGCGCATTTACATCCCAGCAACATAATAATATTCATTTAGAAATCTGATTGGTATTCCTACGGCCTACACAATAGTTTTTATAGTTAATTAAAGTGGCTGACTGACAATGACGACCGCACAATCAAAATTAAACAATATATTGGTTCTGATACCGCTATCTGATCGATATCAAGATCTAACTGTATCTCTCTGGGAATTGCGCCAATTATTCTCAACGCAACTGATTAGGACGTGATGAACACCTACGTGGAATTAACTACAGATGCTGTTTTTATTGAAACACGACATGAGGCCTTTCTTTCGTATAAACAATTAAAAACGAATAGAAACTCTTTGATAATAATTTAGCTCAACGCCCAAAGCGTGAAGAAGGAAAGTCATAAAATAACGCCCACATTTGAAACGCTCGCATTAATCAAATTGTATTCTATCCCCGATATATTTATTTCAACCCTACGCACTGAGAGCTCAATAAGATAAAATAATTAGCAATCACCTAAACAGCTCATAAGCAATGTTTTTGCATAAAGCCAGACAGCGATGCATATTGCCTCCCACAGGCGCAACTTGCAATAAATGAATGGTCATTAGAAGCATGTGCCGTGCGCCATGCGATCAGTTAGCCCGACATAAGTGATTGCAGCAAACTTGCAAAGTGCCATGCTTTGTGCATATACAGTTATTAGGGGTTATTGTTTTTCCCCCGCTAGAGGGCTAGTTCCACAAACTTATTTAAATATGGCGCCTGTTTTATGATTATACAATTAAATTAATTTTATGGCTGTTTTTTCATCTTTCGTTAACAAGCGATTGCGTACATGCATTTAAAGTCACACTCACGCCCTTCTTTTATTTTTCTTAGCACACATGGTGCGATCTGATATTTCTTGAACAGTTAACCAATGGAACTAAAACTTCTTTATTGGACAAAAAACATAAAATTGTGAACACAACCTAAGTGTATTACATATTAGATATGCTCATGTAAAATACCTAAACCTATGAATGTCTATATTTAGAGCCTAATAAATGATATCTGTACTTAATCTTCCATTAAATATAGTTTGCAATAAACAAAACCATGTGAAACTCGTTACATATGATTAATAACTACACGGTTGATCTAATATCATTTGTGACAGTCTTATTTCGACAATGAATCTTGGTGGTGGGTTTCGCATTAAAATATTTGTATGACACATAATTCATATACGTTTGAGCGAGCGCGATGTTTCTGCGAAAACATATTTTATTGCAACGATGGATATTAAGTCGACAGTAGACGTTTCGTACTAATGTTTTAGTGCTCTTCTTGTTATCCATTAAGAAATTATACGACAATTTATAAATAGATTAATGTTATTTGAAGTTGAACGCAAGTTTTAAGACTAAATTATCGACTCCCAATTGGATAAAATAGTTTTAAGTTTTGCTAAAATTAATAAGTAATATAATTTTTTCTTTTGTTATTTTGAAATCATAATTTTTATTTATGAAAAACCATAATTACAAATTGCTATCCTACTGTCTATTCCTATCACATCATTAATCAAGTAAGACTTGACAACGCGTCAGATCGTTTCCACCAGGATTACCGAGTGCCCTGCTCACCACCCACCCTCAATAACTATTCATATTAAATCACACTAATATCGAGCTTATTATATTGGATATATAGCCTAAATTTGTGTGTAATTTTGCTTTATTTCGGGGGCTGTGTACGGGGTTGGCGCATTCCCCTATCTGTCATGTCTGGATGCATTTTAGTTGACATATGAAGAGGGGACAATGTAGATTTGCAATATACTCTCTAAATATCAGAACTATTGTGTGAATGATTGTATGTATGTCTGCTATCAAAAAATATTCAAATGAATGTTTACTTATAAATACTTTTGCAACTAACTCTAAAGTTTGAATTACATAATTTGTTTCATCTCAAATACTCCTTCATGTCTTTTTATCTCCATACTTCTTCCGACTCATCTCTACTTCTTCTCACTCTGCCCACGCATGTATGTCGATCACGAGTTGTCCTCACCTGACCCTTCTAAACAGTTAACCAAATTACATAATTATAACAAAATTATCCGAGCCGACGCCTATAAGATACATCAGCGTATAAGAAAACTAAAATTAAAACTATAATTGTTTTAGTCAGCAAAAGTGCTGAACAAACAAAAAAAAAACTTTCCATATATTAAAGTTAGTACAGATCCCATAAGTTTTTTGCAAGGAAGCGTAACCGAATAACCGAAATGATTTACCTCTTCAATATTAAAACTCTGTGACTACGTAGTCAGGTGAGCGGCACTTGCGACGACCGGAATTAAACTTCCAGCAAAATATGACCCTTCTTTAAACTGCCATTAAAAATAATAGTGACAGGATCCACTTCTTATACTTGCACTATATTGTAAAGCTGTTGATGTTATATTCTTCTCCAATATCTTTTATCTTTAAAAGTGACTTGGAACAGGCTATCAGAGTACAAGATACTAAGGCCCATACTTCCCCCTCCCCAATCTCCATCTCTCTTCTGATGTCTACGTTTCCAAAACTATACATTATTAGCAAATTGTTTTTTAGATTAAACTCACAAAGTCACTACAAAAACGTTCAAGTAGTTATGCTTTTAAACAATTTCAAAAATTGCATAATTTCCTTAACACGCTGCAATTATAATCCCTAACAATTTTAACTTACAAAAAATAATTTTCTCATGAGACGTTTGTATGCTCGTAAGTCGCCGCAACGCTCCAGCTTTTATGCAATGCAAACAAAACTACAAACTCTCTTGCAGTAGAGTCGGTTTTTAAATGCAATTTTATTAAACTGAATAACATATATGTTTAAAATTCTCTGTTAGTTAAGTAAAAATAATTCTCCCACACATACGATCGTGAACTAGGAATTTCTCTAATTGTCAAGTTTCAGCGAACAGTATAATTGCTACTAAATCCTTGGCTCTAGCTATGCCAAGTGTCAAAACGAGCCATTAAGCTTTTCTACTGCAGATATAATAGAAACATAAAATTATAATTATTTTATACCAATGGCGAAGCGTTCAAAGATCAATTTTCCTTTTAAATTATTTCTTCTTCTATTCTTATTCTTTCTCTCTTGAAAGTGACTTAAGATGAATTTTGTATTAATTTTAATCATAATTACACATGGCCTAAAAAAATTTAATCAGCTGTAATAAGTCTTGAAGTTTTAAACATTAGTAAACTTATATAATTTAGAGGTAAAAGTTACGTTTTTGCAGTTTTTTGGCCCATACCTTGGAAACCATAATTAATATGGCTACAATTAATTCTACATAAATTAATTAGGTACATCAAATTCTCTACAAATTATGTTATTTACAGTTTTAGTGTCATTGTGTGATATTGCTTGCAGTTTTTTCACTTTTTATGTGTCGACATCTCCTGGCCAGTTTTAAACCCACTGAAACCCAAAGACTTATATTTCTTTACTATAAATAACTGTTATTCACGTTTTTGTTTAGGTAATAAGAGAATTGGCAGACCCTTTATAGTCTCAAAATTAATAGCATTTATCTTACATCCGTTATTCTATTTTGACAAACAGAAAAGTGTATTTGAAAAACTGAATTTAATGAAGTAATAAATTTATTAAAAAACCAACAAGATTACCATATTACTACGCATTGGGCGTAAAACTTTACCTTCAAAACAAGAATTTCCTTTTCAGTTTATAGTCTCGTCTTTCTTTATGGGATTTTAATGGTGATCATAAATATTAATAAAATGGCGACTCTCAGTAATTAAAAGAGTACTTAATTATATTTTTTAATGCACTGTTACGATTTTATTAATGTAAAAAAGAACACGTAAAACCTAGCTCAATATGATAATTTAAATTGAAATTATTTATTGCATGTTACACTGATGAAAAAAGATTTCAAAATAATTGTTATTTATATATAATAAAAATTAAATAAGGATATGTAAGATGTATTCAAAATTCTTTAAAATTAAATAGGAGAAATACAGATTTTATAGCGGTAACCTAGTTTTAAATAATTAATTAAAACCTCCATTAGCCGCGCTCAGACTTAAGATAATCTTTAACTTATCTTTAGAAGGTGAAACGTCGTATTAAATCAAGGCGACACCTCCTCTGCTGCTCACGATTATATCGCAATTTTATTATAATCTCTTTAACTAATGTATTTCATTTATAATTCACGATATAACATTAACTTTTATTTTGACTTATTTTTAAGTGACAAGATTTCTTTCTTTGAAGCAAATAATATTTTGTTTACAAAAAATGTTTCCATTTTTTAAAATTATTTATTATTTATCGTAATGATATGAATTTATTTACTAATAAAATAATCTCTTTCAGGCAACCAATCTTAGGGTAGAAATAACTCCTCCTGACAGACTCCTATTAGACCTATGGGCGTCAGTGGCTAGTCTAAAAACCACTAACTTGGAGTGGTATTAGTCGCTTCTACTGCAAAATTACTTGACACATCCATGGAGTAATTCTGTATCACGTAATATGATTTAAAATTGTATTAATTACTTTAGTCAATAATTATCTCACCATAACCCAATACATATACATTAGTTATGCTTCTAAAATAAAATTGCATTCATTATTAGAATATAAAAAGTAATGATGATTCAGCAAATACTTATTCAACCCCAAAATTTTACAACAGTCATAATCCGATGTCTGGCTAAGGTTTTGTTTACATACTATCCTAATAAAAGCTTTTTTTGTTTCAAAGTAAATTCGTTATCTTTTTCGTTTATTTATTTTTTATAGTGAACTATTTTTTTAAATTCCCATATATCAATTTATATTTATTACAATAACCCGAAAGATATTTCACGACTATATGTAAGCACATTTTAATTTAAAAAATACCAAAATACAATTACTTTTAATTTTTACAATTATCTTAAATTACATCCTAATTAGCCCTCACGTAGGTAAAATGTGTCATCCATTATTCTAAATGTATTCCAAAACTCAGGAAGTAGTGAAAAAATCTTAAAAGCCCCTAATTAACACTGGGCGCGACAACAAAATATTTCTACGTTGCTATCTTTGGCTTAAGGCCTTAAGATAAGATTTCATTTTGTTTTCACTTGCCACCTTTAAAACTGACGATAAGGGATGTCTTTGTAAAAAACAACGAACGCAGGTGTCTTTTGTTCATGAGTTAATTAACAAAGAAGATGTGAATAGAGATGAACCACGTGCTTTTAAAAAATATATAATTATATTCAGATTTTATTTTTGTTTAATTAGATTTATGTATCAAAACACATCTTATAATTATATATTAAATATTATGAACCTTTAAAAAACACCAAAGTCCAAGTTTATACTACATGTCCAGTCTTTGCTTCATTAATCTTTGACCAATATATCGTAGTGTCTCGCTGTCACATGGTACTGTGAACTGCATCAATACACTGCGACTTGGATACACCTGCTTCACGGATTTCGCTTTATACCGTGAAGATATTATTTTTCAAACACCTTGAATACGACGTCTGTTATTTATTCCTTAGGTTTTTACTTGCAACAAAGAAAGGAAGTGAAACAGCATTTTATAATTCAACAAAACATATATAATAATGTTACAAGTATTAAAAATGCACTTTACCTTTATATGGAGTTTAATCACGTAATAATTAATAAATTTCATTTTTGTGACGCGCGAATTAAAACTATAACTGTTTTCAAAGGACATAAAAAGCATATAGGTACTGTTATGAGATTGACAAAGACATCTTATTAAGATTTCTACTGAATACCTCATAACCACCTTTATAACACTAAAATAATATGTCCTTCCTCTATAAAATGCATAAACATTATTATAATAGTAATTGAAATAAATCGCCTTGTACATAAGAATAAAATGAAACCTCTATTAAAATTCCTTTTGTGACAATACAGCAATAGAAGAAAAAAACATCTTAAAACTCGACTGCAAAAGTTGTGCAACATTTTTAATTCAGAAGTTGGTTGGAATGGCGGTTTGGGAGCATATTTCCAAAAGAGTACAACCCTTTTTTGGTGAGAGTTCCTGTCGAATCGGCATTCAAGGCAGGTGTTTAGACATGGCGCCCTATTTAAAAAAAACATCGTCGCCACCGACTTTAGCGATGGACGGATGAGCGGCGAGTTGTCGCCCAATTGTCGGCACTTTTTATTCTAAAACCCGTGACTGTTTTAGTAATTTGATAGTGATCGGTTTTGAAAGGCGTGCGATAAAGACTACCTTTAACCTAATCCCATTCATTTGTACACAATCTGTACGAGAGAAAGGGATACTGAGATAACGCGGTTCCGCATAATCAACTTGCAAAGTGATTCCTTAATTACTTTGATTTTAGTTTATCTGTAGTCTTAAGTAAAACATTGGATATTGTTATCTAAACCATTGCTATCTTGATAGCTTCTTTTATCAAGCTAATTCTCAACCATTCACTGAAGCGTCTTACCATTGATACATACGTTATATATGTATACATTAAAATACCTTATTATACCCTCTTTAAACTTGAAAATAAGTACATATTATTTCATACATATAGGCATTAAATTTAATATACTTTACAGACGCTTCTCTCTAAGAGAATATAAGTAGCGCCATCTATCGGTGAGTAGTGAAAATAGTAGGGGAGTTGATTTTCTGTAACATATATAATTAGTTGCTTTATCATGGCCAACTAGATTACGTTATAATTTTTATTCTGAATATAAATATTATATTAAAACGACATTACTTAATGCTAACACGTGTTTGACTGTGGTTCGTGAATTTTTAGCAAAACACTAAAGGCTTTTGTTTCTAAAAATATAAAGTCATTTTCGGAAATGCCGCTTTATATCTATCGAGGAACAATTCGGGAACCTATAATCTTCGAGAAAACAGATTGGTAAAAGATTCAAATACCTAACACTTTCCGTGACATCCTTTGTAAATTTGCCCTACGGCGGCCATTACTAATACTGCTGCGAGTACATGCCACCACGTTATTAATTATACAAAGTAATTGCGAAAGCATAACTCTTATCGCTTCAGACTTAAAATTCAAAATAATATTTTAACTTTGAAGGATTGTATAAACATAAGTGCGATTGTCCGTCAGACCCTCCCAAATCCAGCTTGATCCCATCGTCTTTGACTCTCCCGTTTTCTAATATTTATCTTCTATCTTCAGCGAAATTGCTTATTTTTCGTTGAAATCTGAAAAACATAAGCGTTTGGTTTTATTAAAATTTCAGTATGGTTTGAGACATACATAATAATAAACTACGTGAAATTGTTGTTATTGTTTTATTTTTATATAAAATGCCGCTTCATGACACAAATTTTTCGTAAGCAAAACTTTCATGCCACAAAATATTATGTTGAGTTAAAAAATAGGTCAACCGTATGCACATTTACTTGAAATACTACAGCAAACCACTGAAAAAACAATCTCGTGACGTCACTCTCACACTATCATTAGATATTTTTAGATTCATTTGTTTTTTAAATCTAATTTGGACTAATTGAAAGTAAAATTTTTGTTTTTTTTTTATTCAAATTCTTTTGTTTATCTGCTTTGATATATTAAAACATAGGTTATAATTTTGTCTTTTTCTGTTTTTACAATATAATCAAAATAAATACGATGATAAGCCGTAAAAAGCCTTTTTATTTATTATAATTCATCCATCGACCATAGAATGTTTAAAAAATGCACTAGATTTTGACTTTATTTTTATTTTTGCTGAAATTTATCTCCAGAAAAAAGTTATCTACATTAAAATTTGTCACAGAATTTTTTCACATTAGTCTCCGGGTTTAACTTAATTTTCAAAATTCTTCCAACGTACAACACACAAATCTAATTTGTTCTTAAAGAACATTTAAATGCAAGACTTCTTTGTGACGGTAATTAAACTGAAGCAAAGCTATGAAAATATTCTTAATTATGTATACATTTTTTGTACCCTAGTTTCTCTCTCTGACACAAAAAATAACGTTATAATTTGTAATTAAATAAAGCGGACATGATTTAAGTAAAACACGACGTATTTAATCTGCCGTTTCGAAAGGTTTGCCGCTTTATCAAGACGACGATGCCTGCAAAGTTTTCGAAACGGCAAATTAAACTAATCAAACGCAATAATAAACCACATGAAGTAATTTAATATACGCACAAATGAACTTCCATTTTTATTGACCTAACTCTTTTTCCATAGAGTTAAGTTTTATTCTATCATTTCGAATACAAGTCGAATGCGCCAACCCTATCCTTATCACAAATATTAAACTACTTTTCTATAATAAAATGTCTAATTGCACAAATTGATTGGCCTCTTGTCACAACTATTCTCACTGTTCATGACGTGTTAACTTGCCATTAACATGCGCTGAAATTAGTAACCCGTTCATTATAATATTCTGACGGACAGGTAATACGATCTAGAGCACTAGATCTACGAGTAAGTCTAAAGGTTTATATTGAGGTCGGCTTTACACGAACGAATTTACTTGCCTACTACAAATAAACACTAGAATATAAAATTGTTACATATTTGTTGCTTTAATTTAATTCTGATGTGTTGAAATAGCAACACAATTATTTTTGTCTGTGGTATATAAGAGAGATGTCTGTGTTAAAAAAGGTTACTCGTATGATATACTAGAGAAATTAAAGAATATATTAAGAAGATTTTTGTTTCACTGCCAACCTCATCCAACATGATGCATTATGAAGATCACTGAAGTTTATAATCAAGAATGTTATTTTAAAAAAAAATTCTGTTATTATTTATTTGAAATATACCAATTGCAAAGTACGTTAAATTAAGTAGACACCATATGTACCTATATAATTCTACGGTTGTTTTATGTTTACATCTTAACTATATCCCAACTTAATATTAGTAATTTCATATGAAACACGCAGTTTAAAAGTTGCATTCTCTACCCCGACTTGAAACGTGTAAACACGCAAAATTCTGGTTCAATTGACAAGGGGCACAATGGTCTGTTGTAGATGTTCTCTATTGTAAACTAACGTACGAGCAAATAGGTGACGTAGATGGACTCCATACATGTGTTGTGCTCTGTTTATCATGTACATTTATTACATAGGCAAATACATTACGCTATAAAAGTGTAGTAGAGTCGGCATTATAATTAGATAGAAAAAATAATGTAATATAATTATTTATAAAAATGCGTTGATACTTTTTTTAAATAAAATATTTTCTTAGAATTCGGACAATATAACCATTGTCAAAATATAATTAAACTTTGTTCTTAAGATAATAAATTATATTTATACATTTAATAAACAAAGATAGTATAATATAAGCGTATTTTTTCTTGTTTAAGAGGAACAAAGAATAAGAAATTATTTTAGTTACAACTTTATTATAAAAGACAAAGGGATGTTGAGACTCTTCATTCTATTGAAATAGAAGCGTGTATGCTCTTCCAATTATAATTATTGTTTTATACATCTGTTTTGTTTTTAGACTTTCATTTATTCTTTTGTTTATAATACAAACAAAAAACTTAAAAGGTATTAATTTAATTTACTCAGACGATTCATTAAAATTGGAAGAAAAAATCTAAGTGGACTCTTATTTAATAACTTTATTCAATTTGAGCTGACTCTTCTCTTATAACGGACTATTTCCAATCTTCAATGACATCTAATAAATATATTATTAAGCTTAAATTGAATAATAATTCAGAGCGAAGGATAATTATTAAACTTGCTTGATACAGTCACTGATAAGATCACGTTTATGCTCCTTGCTTATTTCAATAACATAAGATGGACATTATAAATTACACAGACAATGTCCTCAGGCCAATATCCTTTATATTCAATGGCATATTAACCATAATCTTTCCATTAAAATTTGTAATAATTATTGTTTTTATAACAGGACAATTAATAGTAATAAAATAAAATCAAATAAAATATGATACCAATGAACATTATATGTTATCTTATTACGGACATTATTTGGACGTATTAATACTATACCTATAATAACGCTGTGTGGACTATTGTGTCAATCGTTTGTCGGGTGCATACAAGAGTACGGAACAATACGGAAGAGTACAGTATAACATGTACTGTATGTATATGCATGTGCTGCATCAGTACAAACTCAGTTGTTATTACCAAATAGTGGGGTTAAATCTTAATTATGTACCTCTCCCCTATGTTTATGTATTACGAAGGAAATACGTAGTAAAATTTAATTTGAAAATGGCGCCAACCGTAATGATAATACTAAACAAACTAGATCAACTTCAAGTCGAGAGATATCAATAAATACATGAGCACAAACAGGCTGCATTGCAATTTAATAAATTTACATATAAATAGTTAGTTACGTACACGCAAATAGGCCAGGAGCTAACAGACCTATTGCCCATATCTTATAACATCATACATTACAAGAGTGCAGCGAATGTTTGTAGGCGGAGCAGGAAAATGGGCTACAACCTCCGAGTCCCTTATTTAGATCTAGAGATACTGGTGGGACACTGCAATAGGCTGGACCGTTAACTCAACCGTTTATGGTAAATATGTTATTATTACACTCGCCTTTTATAAAGTGAGCGTTTGTGCCACGATATTGTCACGGATCATGACTACTAAGGAAATTTCACTCCAACCGTTCGTTGCAGCCCGACCGCATAGTTCCGTATTGATTTAGTGTCAAACTGCAAATTCAATCTGCTGCAACGAATCTATTCTTTCTTTGATATAAGAAGCCTTCTTTGTACCTGATATTGGAAATTCTCTACCATGCAAATTCTGCTAGAATTGCTTATTTTTGAATAACATACGGTTTTATACATTTTGGTATTAGGTATTCATCGAAATAATTAGTTTTCTACTACATTATTAATTAATAGCGAATTTTAAACATTTATACTTTAACATTAATTAGGGTCTTATACGCAAAATATTTAAACATAAAAAACAGTATTTCAGATTTGGGTTTTATACACATGTTTCAATTGTTCATAACGCGATACCCATATATTAGTTAGGAGTCAGAATATTCTACGTTTTTCTATGACTTATTTTTAATCCGTTATTAATTAGTTTTTTATTAATTAACTAGAATTTTAGCAGCATATGTTGTGTAAAATGTAAATTCCAATTCAACCATCGATTTTACAAACAATTTGTAGCTTCAAGTGTCGACATATAAAAGTCCGCATAATAAGAACAAAATGTTCAATCTGTACGAGATCTTCAATTGTTTTACAATACAATAGTTTCTAACTTAGACACTGAGAGATTCTTTTAATTTATACTCCGTAATGTATAAAGTCCTTCCTTGTAATAGATGTATAATGTATATCTATAATAAATCATGTGTTAAAATATAAATATAATGGATTTTTAGGTTATAAAAATGCACATCTTTTAGCGGAAAATACTATTACTTTTAACCGAACATAAATTTTCTCCATTTTGACGGCATACATAAAGCGCTGCCACTGAACGCGTAAATTTCCACATGCGCTTCGGGATCAACTGCGAATACAAGCAATTTCTTCATAACAAAAGTGACAATAAAAACATATTAAAATTACTCTTGACGCGACTCAATTCCAACTTTACTATCGTCGTTACTTTTTCATTCCATATTGGCTCAATCAGACAATAACAAAAAGATTTGAAAGTGATAAATTCAATAGATAAATATAACTTCCATTTTCCCGGGAATCAAACCCAAATACATAAGTCACTTCATCGAATGCTCCCGAGGGACCGCGACCGCTTCCCTGATCTACGGCCGCCGTAACTCTGTCTTTTTACCAAAATCTGCTTGGCTTGCGATTCTGAAGACAGCTGACTGTATCTTTTGTTTGAATCAATTTCTTTTATACTTAACATTATTAAGAATTTCTTCAATCAAATATATTTCAATGTATAATCATATTCCATCTGAAAATTAGTTTTAGCGTGTTTATCAATTACAGTTTTAAATTATATTATTACATTCGTAACCTACCATAATCGCAATAACTACAAAGTTTTTTAAAAATATATTGCTTAGTAAAAATCTCACTACTTCACTAATTTTGTTCGCTTTTGTTATTTGTTTTGACCTGGTTGAGATTCGGACTTGACTGTTTTGCATGATAAATAAATGGTACCTACGTGATGTAGATTATTAACTTGATATAATCTTTGCTTAGCCAACAATAAATGTTACAAAAGATTCATTCATTATAGCCAAAGAATTATATTATTTAAATTATAATTAAACATTCATAGCAAACCCACTTGCATCACCCCCCGCAGTTACGTAGTAAATCTCGCGACTAACTCAGTTATTGACAATACAACGACCAAATACCAAATTAGACTTCTCGTTTCACAGGCAATAAATTTAATAGACCCCAAACTGAGTTACAAGGCGAGAATTTAGATAAGATTGTATGTATTGACAATTTTATTGATCGACTCACCTACTATAGGTAGCCAAATAAACAGTGGTTCTGGGTGGTTTTATATTTAAATATAGATATAATAAATAATAATTTAATTGCTTCATTTATTTTGATTGCAGGAACAAGTCGGTAATTGTAAAAAATGTTTGTTTATGATATCGTTACGAAAAATCATGTAAAAAAGGTACATATTTTATTCATCCCAACCGTAATAGTAATATTTTTTATTATTATTTTTTATATACTTGTTGTATATTATTTTCTGTTCATTTCACTAACATACTAGCTTAAAGTAATAGTAAGCCAATATAAAATTGCAATTATACAACTGCAATTTATGTGTTAAATTGTATTAGTATTATTATTTTTAAAGCAATAAAGGATTTGTTATTATTATTATTATTAAAATACATAAATATTAATCTCCAGTGCAGTAGCCTAAACCATGACATAGTGAAGATCATCCGATGAACTTTACATCTTAGTAAAGTAAATATATTAAAATAAAAAATCACACTAAAACTAATCTCTATATATATAAAACTCAAAGGTGACTGACTGACTGACTTAGTGATCTATCAACGCACAGCCCAAACCACTGGACGGATCGGGCTGAAATTTGATCAGGTAGATGTTATGACGTAGGCATCCGCTAAGAAAGGATTTTGATCAATTCCACCCCTAAGGGGATAAAATAGGGGATGAAAGTTTGTATAAATCTTATTAGATTTTCGACTGATTGAACTGAAATTAAAGATTGGACTATGATGAAGACGTTTTTAAGCACGCTAAACAAAAATAAAGCCGCTAAAACTATACCTAATTAATAATAATACTTTTTAACGGGAGCGAAGCCGCGGGCAACAGCTAGTTAAAATATAAAGTTTTCTCACCATATTGAAATTCCGTTAAAATAGCTTTTTAATAGTGTTAATACGGAATATTAGAAACAGGTTCCCTAATTGGAGCGTCTTTAATTTAAATTATGTATCTAGGCATATGCTGGAACACCAATTTAGATGTAAAATTATTTGCATATTACAACATGTTACATAGAATTTCAAACTTAATTATAGATATGTTGTTTTTTATAAATATTAGGATTAATTAAAAGTATATATCAACCTATAAATTCTTTATTAGTACATTGCAATTATATTCAGAGTAAAAGCAAATTCAATTATGAGTTTTAGTATTAATTTCACGGTATTATTAAACAGATTTATCTCGAAACCTATAAATTTATTTCCATTTATAAAAATAACAAACAACGATACGCAACTGGCTATGAATTTATTACAATCATAAATATTAAGGTAGCTTTAATTATATCGAGCAAACAAAAGATGAAATCAGTTCACGGGAGTTTTGCATAATTTGTGGGTTGGTCATGAAATATGCATCCTTTGGACTTCATACACGACTCGCTCGTGTTTTAATTACTTAATATTATATTATGTCTTTATTAATGTATGCGCTGTTACATATTCAGAGAGTATTCTTTCTTTATAAATAAAATTTTGACGATGTTATTCTATACATAATTGTTCATGCAAACACACTGCCTAATGTTGAGCTGTGTGTGATCAACGGCTGCTAATTATTACGCATTGTCCAAATTAGCAGGGGAAACGTCTCTCCTACTTTTATAAAATTATGCTCAACAAATCTCTTCGTCTTTCATCATTCCTTCTTTGATACTGTGTTATCGTTACCATAAAAACTGTTTCCTCAAAATTCAATCTATAGGTAAACAAATAATTTAAATGTAGGTAAATAAAATTAGCTCGAAACCGAGCATACATGCCTGACTAATTATTAATTCCACACTCAGACTTTCTGATTAATTATTCCCAAATGTGTCTCTGAAAGCCGCAACAGATATCAAGTGACGTCTAAAATCGAGATAAGCTTCACTCACGCGTAGAATATAAATTGTTAATGATTCCACGTGATGTAAGAGTGGTTGTCGTGCCAGTCCCTTAACCACAAAATCAACCATGCTAGGAATCATTGTTATCATTTTCTTTTCTATATTAATCTCAAACTTTACTCGTGTGAGTGTTCAAAGTGTCTCAGTCGAAATTTGTATATTTCACATTTATTCATTTTTGTATATTGTTATTCACATTTGTATATTTCACATATATTCAGTGTATACGCATCATGTTTTATGCTCTAGAATTAGAAATAAAAGAGGGTCTTATTAAGAGAAAAATATCCAGTTCCTTTTTCAAAATACTTCAATAAAAAATAATAATTCCTTTGTTTCGCTTTTAGTAATATATTCAAACGTCTAGATATTTCATGTGGTAAAACTGGCAAATAAGTCTTTTGAAAAAGATAAACCTACTGAAAACTCAAAGGACAAGCCACAACCTTTATACGATTATGGCTTTGATACGAGTTCCAGATCATTACAACGTTTATAGAAATAATGTTTTACTAATGTTATTTTGTATAAGATTAATTAATATAAGTTGAATTATATTGTGTTTTTTTTAATGAATTAAATTGAGAACCAGATTTAAATCCAGCAACTAAGACACCAATAACAAAGTATTTTCTGTTTTTTAGCAACAATTAAGTTGATCCCAAAGATCCTAATCTAAAGACCTTGGGCAAATCAAGACTAAACTGGCCGAATGCAAACCAACGTATAATCAACGTATACACTGTTATGTTTGTAATTTCACTTAGATAGACCGAGACAATGAATTTTACATATCCCATGACTTTGGCAGATTTTTTACGCCCTGATGCAAACAGAAGAAATTAGAAGTGAGAGTCTCTACAGGCCTACTTACTATATTCTTTAATTTACCAACTGATTCCGAAAGGCGACTTCATAAGTAATAATAAAAATACAAATTCGTTGATAAACACTCTTCTACATCTTCAATTTTCACAAATTCACAATCATTTTACACAATAGAAATAAAATAATAAAATCTAGGGAAGCCTCACAAGTGTCTTGTTCTTTTTTAACAATATATTTTGTAGTAGATATCCTTTGATCTAGCAACCTTTGGCTGACCGCAATAAATGCCTCACTAAAGAGATAAAAGACAGTTCGATTCCTTTGTGGTGAAACTCGGTCAAGTTGCTTTAAATGTAATGAAAATGTACCAGAGATAGGGAAATTACTTCTTCTTCAATTTTTATTGCTTCGGTTCAATATTCGAAGTCATTTTAAAAACATTATCTGGTTTACTAGCCCATTTATTTTAAAGATTATTGTAATGTGATGCCAATTTTTTAACCGAACAAAACTACGCTTGATAGGTAGCTTTTCTAATTTGATTGTTCAGTGTTTGACCGTAGAACGATCATTTTGTGAAATTACTACAACTCTATACAATGTAATATTTACAAATAAGTGTTGAGTATCAGCGTAAATTCTAGACCCTAAATTGCAAAGTTTTGAAGGTGGAATGCAAGTTGTAAAACTGCCATAAAGAATTCTAATTTTGAATTATGAAAGTTTATTAATTTCGGAGAGTTTGAAGGAAATTTCTTAAGGTGAGAAATTCAAGAAGAAAATACGTACATTTAAATTGAGAAAACACAATGGAGCTCTTAAGACAATGGAATACATATATTCTATTGAATGGGTAGATATATTTTTCTCTTTAAACTAAACTTTGTGAGCACATTTTCTTATGTCCGCATAAAGTTGAAACTCATGAGCGTTGAACCATCAACTCCTTTCCGCTGTCAGCATAACAATTCAAAGAGTAAAGGCACTTTATAAACGCCAACTGCAAGGATGGCAGCTGGAAAGTGGAGAAGTGTCTTGAAACTTATGTGCGATGTTAAATGTCCCGCTGCATTTCTTTGTTGAAACGAGATACGACACTTTGGAAGTGATGTTTCTGTCCTCGGTTAAATATTCAATTTTTAACAATAAGAAATATCTATGAACGATTTACTTTACTAAAAAATATAACAAAAACAACGTCCAATTACATATGATCCGAAAAGTTGAATTCTTTTGTTTTCAAGTGTTCTTCATCGTAAGAGCACTTGTACCTTTTTTTAATAATAGCTTGGTTGATCAAGGCACAAGCTTAGTAGCTAAAAATAGCGATATATCAGTAGAATGACGAGGGCAAGCAGCACCCATTCATTACACGCTCCATGGTACCCACACAAGTGGATTTGATACCATCACGACGCAACCGATATAGTCTGATCACTTCATTTGAACATTAAATGAATAATATTAACCTACATATTTCGCACAACAATCAACAATTCCGGACAATCGCGTTTATTTATTATTTTTATGCGCTATTTCGAATTTCACAGATATTAAAGATTTGTTTAAGTTCAAAGTTTCACTTTATTATTAAGTTGGAAACAGTTGAATTAAACGCAATACAATACCTTATATACTGATCACGCCTCATCCACGCCCACCAACATGCAGTAGTTGGAACACAAAGGTGCTTGTCAGAATGTGATTCTTTCTGATTGATTTGTGGTCACATACATCTTTTTAGAATTTTCATTTTTTAAGACGCAAATATAGTTTTTACATAATTAAATCCCACCCGTGTTAACTTTGAATTTGCCTCGCACATTTTAATTTTATCAACAATTGTCATTATTCAATTGTTTTATATGTCACTGCACAGACGTCAAGTTCTCATAATTCTAACGAACAAAAAGACAAAATGCCTTAAAATTCAACATTTATCTTAATTGGCTTAATTTTTTATAGAGCAATAATAATCTGTTTTTCCGTTGTAATTAAAGTAATTGTTATGAGCAATTTTCTCATAATTATTTTCAACCATTAAAAGTATAAATACTAGATGTCTAAAATTATAACTTTTTTAATTTTAATCAAAAAAAAAACGCAATTATACTTATAATTAAAAGTCTTCGCAAAGGGTTGGAATTTAAGTTATTCGTCAGCGAACTACGAAGTATGCCCACTTCTGTAACTCGAACAATTACACTCGCACCAGAATGTGAACCAATCAAAGTAGTCACCGTGAGAACATTACATACATTCACTCACATGTTGGACGCAGTTAAACTGAGGAAATCGTAAACTAGACTTCCCTGTCGTCATAATTCTTGAAGATAGATTGCTATGACAACTTATGTCTTGTAAGGGATTTTTTCAACGTTATTTAAAAAAGTATATTTTTATATTAACATATATTTTTAAGATATTTATCATGCATATATACCTATTACGTATTTGCTATAAGTAACAATTTTTATAAAATAAAAAAAAAAACAATCCATAAATTATGGACTACAAAAATTAAAATTAGAAAGATAATACTTTTACAAGTATATATCCAGTATGAAGTTTGATAATGCATTAGCAGGTGGGAACGCAGCAGAAGTTCGTATGCGATAACTAATTCAGACAGTGTATGTAATTAAAACGACAAGTTTCGTTAAGGCGAGTGCATCATCATGAATATTCTATCAGCGAAGTGTGTGGAATAAAACTTGGATGATATCTCCGTGTATATAAACTATCTTATGTTCTGCCTAAACGTCTTTGCACTTCCCAATTCACGTCGCTCACTTTCATCAAACAGTTGATTATTTGTATCGTATTTTATTCAACGAAGTTTTTTTTGCAAACAATATATGTTATTTCCACACTATTCTATTAAAATTCCACTGGTAATAGCAATATAATGAAGTATTTACTAAATTCTCATTTAAAAAGAATAATAAATATATATATTTAAAAACATATAGGTATATAAAATAATAACAATGGATATATACTATATATATACATCATGCCCTTAATTTGTAAGTGATTCATTGAGGTTATAAAAAAAAGTGGAACGGAAATATAGCGCGTTCAATCACACTGACAAGGACCCCGTAACTATTTGTACGTAATAACAAATCGTTTTCTTGTTTTAATGTGATTTATTAATAAAATGAAGCTGTTACGAGATATAAGAAAGCAACACTTAAGGTTTTTCGTAACTTCTTTAGTTTAAGTACTTGAAGAAAATTTAAAAACTTTCAACGTTTAAGTTCGCCATTAACAAAGTGATATGAAACTCTTTAGGTTATAGTTTTATGTAACACGTATAGTTGGTTTTCATTTAGAAGAGCCCCGTTTATTTAACTTCGAGCTTGAAAGAATATATAGTAGACCTTTTAACATTTTTTTTCACTACACTAACAGTCGACCCACGACATTTGTACTTTTATAACACTTACGTAACCATATTGCCTTATATAATTAACCTAGGCCATTTCGAAAAGTATTAATACGAACAATTTCAATTGTTTTTTCCAAACAATTATCGTTGTGCGATAATAAATAAACCTTTCTTGCGAAATAATATATCTAATGATGGAAATCGCATGAAATTCTACATATTCTCTAAAATTACGTAGAGACAGGCGCAATAGACTACTTTTTTAATACTATAATTTAAGAGGTAGTGCCTTAAGGTCCAAGCCTTGGACAAAAAGATGAGTCAATTCTCAATCCCGATTAACATCTAATCTTATTTTAACGCATAATCGTTTTAAAAATATATTCGCCATTAATTAAATTTAATTATAATACATCTAAAACGCAAATCCTGTTAATTTGCATAACACGTTATTTAAATTCAATTCTCACAATAAAAAAATCAATTTGGTATCAACTTAAAAAATAAGGTTATAACAATTATTTAGAATAAACATTTTTGCTGGTTGCACATCCTTGTTTGGAATGGTTTTTGTTGAATACCATCGATGTAGAACGGAAGATATATTTGTCGTTATATTATTTGAATAGATTCATAACTAAAAATAAATTACGTGATAGGAATCCCAATTATAAAAGCAGTTTACATATTCTGTGAACGTTTGCGGTATCTGTCTATCCCTGTTTACATTATAAAGTTTTGTTTAGTATAATAATTATATCGTCGTGATCGTATTACGATGTATTCTAATTTCAATTTTAAACAAATCCATCAATTTTAAACTTTAGAATTGGTAAAATGTATTTTGCCATTGTTCTACATAATACATAGAAGAAACAAGGAAAGCCGCACAATTATCTTAACATATATTGACAACAAACATAGATGTTAACCGCTTTTCGCATGAAATATTATTTATGCGAATACCTGCATACGCATATTATGTATGAAGCTATAGTTACAAAGTTCTCTTCTGAAGACAAATCCTTTATATTTTAGGGGATCGACATTGAGAGTGTACTTCACGATAATGACACGAAGGGTGATTCCTGGTGACACATTGTCAGTTACAAACACAATGAAGGGTTCCCTTTTAAACTTTATATTTAAAAAGTAACAAATTTAATATACACACAACTATAAATATAATAATAAAATTACACAAACAATATTATGTAAGTGCAGTTATTAAAACCATTAATGAACGTTTAATTATAATAAATATGTATAGGTATATGCATGTACCTACACATTAATTAATATTTACTGTACGAACACACGTTAATGTATTTTGAGGCATATATACACTCAATAAAAACGTATCGCCAAGGAATTTGTATTGTGTACGAGCTCACTGATAAACACCGAGTCAAGACAGAGCTTAAAACCATAGGATTACATGAGACAGAGATAGCCCATCCAAGTAATGCCGGGGGCAAACTACACTCCCGTATGAAGAGGCTAATGGTCTTAACTATGCGAGAATACCCAAGATAGAGCCCAAGGAAGAGATTAATTAGTGAAGCTGGCCCCATTCGAAATAATACCCCAGTAAATCACGTCTAACAAAAACTGACATATCATATGGCCAAATCTTTCAAATTTCTCAAAAATCTCAGTCTGTGTCTACAATACAAGCACTATTTTTAAATAGGTAAAGAATGATAATGTCTGAGGTTATTTTATAAAACTAAGAAATAAGTCACTAAATACCAAGAACTTTCTGAACAAAACCACTTTTCATGGAGGAAGTCAAACATAAATTTGCATTCTGTAGTACGCTGAATATCCTTCAGGTAATCTAATATAGCTTGTTGCGTTACATAGAGCAAATGATGTAAACATCGCCTAACAGAGTAATATAACCACGAGCCGCAGGTCCGATGCATTTGTATGCAAATGTGGTCCGCCACCGGAACACATCATATGTCACCATGTCCTGTCTAATCAGCTTTTACACGCAATAGTGTACCTGTATGTTCTAGAAATTCACTAATATGCTAATCAAGTTTAGTAGCGCTGTGCAGTTTGTGCGCAGCTACGAACTATTTTATGAACTCGTAGTATGAGATTAAGTGAACTGTTAAGATTTTCGTAATTTTGTACATTACATATGTACCATCGGAAAACATTTCCTTACTTACTTTTTAATTGTTGATTAATTCACTTATTTATTTTCTTATAATTAACTTTTTACTTTTTCATTTATTTACTTTTAACTTATTACTTATTTACCTTGTAAAAGGTGAAAACAGGTCTTAATGTAAGGCGGCTAACCTTTTGCAAATTGTACATTGGAATATATTTAACCTAAAATTCAGCGCAGTCGCATAGTGTCTAAAGTTTATTAATAAAATAGAACATGGCGCACATCTCAAAGGTAAAATTTACGGTTTAAACATATTTGTTAAAATTTACATCAAACATTTCCCAGTAGAAATATTTCAAAGCATCAATTTTCAAAGTAATTCGTGCTTTTGGCTTACGTTACGTGAGCTGCCATCACCGTGGTCGATCTTCTGGGATATAAAAATTTAATAAACCGAAATGTATTTGGTGTTGCAGAAAATTTTACGTACAAGAACATCGATATTTTATTATAGTGTAGTTTCAAAGTATAATGTCTATAAAGACGTTATTTTTATGAATTATTTAAATAAAATGATACATACACGACGACAGTCGTTTGTTTTTTAATCTTAATTACTTACTTTTAGAATTTTAGAAGAACATCGCACCCAAAATGCCAAAACCAGCATGATTAACTTAAAATCTAATTACATTAGGAAGTATCTAAAAATAGAACTTTATTTCCTGAGTGCAGAGCCCCGTATGCAACCAGAAAGATGTACGACCGATCTAAACTGGGGAAACTTTTAAAACTAATGCTCCGCGAGTGTCGTGCCTCTTGAATTTAAGATGAAATGGAATGCACGCTTGATACCAATATTGTTTTTTTATAGGATTGCCTGTTCGATGCTCAATTAAATCAATCATTCTTATTTTCATGATGGCATTTTAACCTATTTTTTTAAACTGATAGAAATCAATTTTTTATATAATTTAACTTAGTTTCTGCATATATCTAAAAATCAAATAATTTAGTAATGTAGTGTATGAAATGTGTCATAAACGAATGAACTCTCCGTTAAAGGATTAATCGTATCATCATCATCATCATATCAGCCATAGGACGTCCACTGCTGGACATCATACAATACTTATATATTTACTTCATAAAAGTCGGCAGTACTGAAAATAATACACATTTCTTATATCATATGCAATTGTATCTTCAAAACGTCGAAGCATTTGCCATAGCGCACCTTCACTGCAACCATTTAACGTATCTCACGCGTCCGTGGTCTCTGTCAAACGCTTGAATGCGAATAATTGGATGCACAATGTAGTGCACCTATCCCAATCATCTCAGAGCATTGACAACTATGTGTGTGGAACGTGCTTTCACACCACATTTCATACCCAAGCTCTCGATATGATCACGCGACTTTAATAAGATACTCCTAGCTGAATACGTAATGGCTTAAAATTAAAATTAGTTTTGAATGTTGGATTAAAAATTAATTACTTAGAAGAAAAACAACGTGGCTATTGAGTCGAATTTTCCTTCTTACTCTAATTAACAATGATGTCTAAAGTCAGCAAGCGTTTTTTAAATGAGGCACCACAATTAACTTTTAAATTCATTTGTTTTTATTATAGACTCGATAGTTAAGAGAAAATTGTTTTTATGAGTGAATTGTGGATTAAAACTTGTTGGTGAACATTTTTTACATTTATTATTTGAAGACTTATTGAAACTGAGAGAGACTATGGAGCGTTACAAATATTTCTCTCTACATACCAAATTTCCAAATTCATTACTTTCCTATATATCCACCCACTTTCGCATGATAAATAAATATCGTTAGTCACGAACACACATAAAATAAAATACAGTGTAGGCAATAAATAAATTAGTTTATTGATGAATTCCAAAAACTACTGGCTGAATTATAAATATCGAAACATTTTTTAACTATTTAGAATTTATTTAAATCACTATTTTTATTGCCGTTATAGATAAGAAAAATGCCGTATATTGCCAATTTTATTTACAGAAAAAATGAAAATATCTCTTGATATAGACCTAGAGACGATAGACAGTGTCGTCGGCAAGAAACATTGGCACTTCGCCAATTGGGAACATACATACGATCCTCTTGAAAAAGTTCACATAGATCCGGGAAACTTGTTCAATGGAAACCATAAACTAAGTAAGTTTTATTGACCAATTGTGTGCTACTTTATCACATAAAATTTTCTTTTATTGGTACTTCAATTCAACATTCAATAACTCGCAAATATATCTCTGCCTATCTGTAGCGTGGGTGGATTTATACTGTAAGAAAGCCAATGTACGAAATAAGTTATAGAAACACAAAATATTAGTGATTGTAATTTTAACTATAAGTAATAGTACAGTTAGCAACGATAATATATCTCAGCTTTAAATTAATAGAATAAAAATCATGCCAGAAACTGTTGTAAATTTTTTGTTTGTTTGTCTGACCGTACAGCGTGAGAGTTAATCTTTGTTAAATCCTTTATTAAATTCCTATACGTTTTTATTATATATTTAAACTGTGTTAAAAGGATAGTCAATAGCAACTGCTACTTTTCCCTTTTTAATCCCTTATTTCAAGCGAATCTACTTTCCTTAACAGGTTTTGGAAGGAAGTCACACTAGATTTTTGACAAGTAATTGTTTTAAGGAACTATTAAGAAAAGCTGTTGGTATAGTTACATAAAAAAAAATATTAACATACAATTTGGTATAACTACAGAAATCTATCCAATATACAGTTTTTTAGTAGACCACACTAAGCTTGGTATTAGGCTAGTGTGTTCCAGTGGAGTAGCTGCCACAAACAGAAGTCTGGAAGTTATTATTAAATTTACTAACTCAAAGGTTAATCTCCACCTATAAACAGCTTAAAATATGGTTACATAAATTGATAAATATTTACATATTAAAATTACGCCGAATAATAAAATATAATTAATAACATAATTTATAGAACGCATTTTTCTTAGGATCATAAAGTGTTTTATTATTGGTTACTGCCGTTCACGGTGTTCTCTCACCGCTGTTCCATGTTCTCGGGTAACTTTAATTAAAATTAAGCTTACTTTTTAATAGCTCAATTAAATTAGTATAAATATTAATTTACGATTTAAAAATAATTTAACAGCCGCCACGCCACCTACCGGGAGTTACGTGAAATTAAAAGACTAATTTTATTACCTTTGCTTACCGAATGGTTCAATTAATGTACATTCTCGGTCTTATTAAGAAGATTTACTGCATCGTTTTGTTTTCAATGTAGGTACTTATTAATACGTAGTATGTTATGTTTATTAACTTTATGTTCTGTTTATAAAACTTTTATTTGAACTAACATACTAACCAATTTTTGTAGCTCACAATGTAAAACCATATTTTTACAATCTAACATTAAAACGATAATATTCGATGCATATTCTCAAAATACAATAAAAATATTAGTTCCTCCAATTTACACAAAACCGTCTTAAGTTATGTTCCTTAATATCCCTCATGTATTAATGAAAGACAAACAAAAATCTATTAATACATTTTGGGATTAACATGTACGTACATACCAAGAACATACAACTGCTGACATTAATTTGTACTATGCATTGTTAATATTATAATATGTAATAGATAAGAAAACCCCAATTAAATTCAAATTTTCTAAGTAATTAACTAAAGTACCTGCATTTGTTTCCATATGTCGATTGTTTGCAATTACGTTGATCGACAAAGAGACCAACTACAAAGCTATTTAAAAGATCAAAAAGAAACATTTTGTTTTTATTGTTCTCTTTCAATTTACTCTTTTGTTTTAGTTTGTATTTATAGTATCGTGTTCACTTGTTTAAAAAAAAGAGTTTATTAATTGACGTTCTCTGTGATAGTCTATTAGGTTCTTAGTCGAAATAAAAAAATATTTATGGAAATAAAATATGTGTTTTTAATATAATTAATAATTCCTAGTGTGAAAACAGTTAAATAAACTCAGAGTAAAACCAAAGTACTGCCAATCAAATACAACTTAAAAGTATTGTACATGGTTTTCATTTGTTCACAAGCAGAATAAACGAACGGTATCTCATTAAGGGAGACCTGTCTATACACGGGCGGTCTGTCACAAGAATTAATGATTTGCCAACAAGAATAATGGGGTTCAATACTTAATTAGGAGACGAAGGAACGGCGGTATAACTATTTATGTATTCATTTCATTTCACCATAATAAACAGAGACGAGTTTTTCACTCTATTTATACCTACAATTTCGCATTTTTGTACTCTGGGTACTCTATGTATCAGAACTCATCATTCATTGTAGAATAACATTAGAAATCGCTTTAATATTTTTATTTATACAAATAGGTATTGATTTTTATTTAGTTCACTTACAAGGTCATGATGAATGGATTTCAGCGAAATTTGATTTAATTCAAAGCGAATGCATTCGGTCTTAAATATACCTACTCATATGTAGAAAATTAATAAAAGAATATTAAATTGAATCACATCTTTATTTCATTTATCTATGCTATAACTTATAGGTATTAACTATATTATATCAAACTTAAGCTATCTCGAGCTCGTCAGCTGGTACGGCAGCAATGAAATTGCTGACTACATCGATAGCTTTCGAAATGAACTTTTCCACGATCGGTTTCCCAATTTCTGCAGTCAATTCTTTCCAATTCTCGTCCAGCAATTTTTCTACAGGAACACCTAAATAATGAAATTTTAATAGAAAATCGCTCGCTCATTAGCGCAAGTCTGGATTTCTGATCAAAGAAAATATTTATTAATATATATTCAATATATACACTCTTTAAATTTGCAAAATATTATTAAATACAAATTCTCTACGAACATAATTCCAGTTACCTACACCAATATGTATTTTTAATGCCAATGATTTCTATGTGTAGTAACTTGTGAATGACTTTGTGAACAAGAATAGTATTTTCTAACATTTAAAAGAGTTAATAAGTTAAATTTTAAAATTCAATTGTTACGTAATACAAAAGTAGTAATAAAGTACTGAACTCTGTACTTACTAAGATCTTTGTTTCCATTGAATAAGTTATTCAACTCGATATGAACTTTCTCTAGAGGTTCGTAAGAATGAGTCCAATCTTTGATGCTCCAATGCTTCTTTCCATCTTTGCCGTCGACTGTTTCCAGATGGGCTTCAACTGATATTTTAATATTATCTGTAATAGAAAGCTTATTCATTATACATACATTTTAAAATTGTTTTAATGGTCTTATTTAGCTTAACTAAATACATGAGCTGACTCCACTGTTTACAATTCAAGCCTTTTCATTATATCTGGCTATTTGCCTTATATCCTAAAACGGTCGCTTCACGCTTGCTACACTCCTACCTACCAGTCACTTGTCAAGTACATTTTTTAATTATTTATTTAACTAATATAAAAACATAATATATTCACCACTATGAATCCGGAACGTATCTTTTCCTTCAACGGCAATAACAAGAATCTTCCCTCCAATTTCGTAATCACCGACAACTGTCAATGGGCATTCCACTTCAAACTTAAGCGTTGATGTTTCTAAATCACGTCTGAAAGTAAACATATACGCAAAATTTTATTCAGATCAGGAAGCAAACCCAAGAGTAGTCGCATAACATACTAGCTAGAATTACTGGAGCTCGTAATATTTAAAGTATTGTTTTTTCCTATACAAATATAAATGCCTATATATTTTTTTACAATAATAAATGGTCACTTTAAAATAAATCAAAGCTACTTACTCAACATTAATAACTTTGCATTTACTCGCTCCGGTGATCGTAATGTCGGTAAACCTCAATTTTAGATCACCTTGATCACCAACGGCTTCATCTATCTTGAGAGGGTCTGCTGACTCTACACCAAGTTCTGGTAATCCAACTGCGACCTTTGGCAGAGCAACTTGGGTCGACTTGATTATACATTCCTTATCGGTCCCTTTGCATGGTGTAATAAATGGCACTAAAAATTACATCAATTGAAACGCATCGTTATAAAGATGTACATGAATCCATAGCAATAAACCTTGTACTTGCATATTATTGTTATTATATATCAGACCAAGGACAACATAAACATACAAGAAAAAATAAATATTCAGTTAGACTGGGAATAGAACCCTGGTCCTCCCAGTAATAGGCCAACACGTTAACCATTACGTCATATAATCCATCACAAGTTAGTGCATAAAGTAATATCGTTTCAATCATAAAACGAATTCTTATTTTACGAATTAACCAATAGAATGCTGCGTTAAATTAAAATTTAAAATGTTGTACTCTCTGTATATCGAATTGTATAAAAAATTGCTAATTATTTAGAATATCCGCGTATTTTCTTAATCCGAATTGAGCACTGTCATTGGTCTATGATCGCGACGATATTCGTATAGTTAGTTGTTAATAGGCCATTCAAAAAATATTTTAAATATTTATACAAGAAAAATTAATAGAATGTCATGATTATAATAGCATCAAAGTGTCTTGAAACTTTTACAGCGAAGATACTATCGCGTGGAGTTGTCTGCATAGTTTTTGCAACGTCGAATTAAAATAATATATTTAATTTATTATTTATTAATACAAATTATGAAAATGTTAGGATTTTGACATTTCATGTCATGTTTCTCTTTTGTTCTTCTTCCGTGTCTTTTTGCATTGTGATAATTATATTTTTAAAATCCATTTTAATCCGCAGTATTATTTTACATAAGTTTCTCTAAACATACTTATTTCTTTAAAAAATGCTATTAACTTACCAACGTTTCCACTAACAAAGCTCACAAATAGAGCACCAATCAAAAAATAACTTATTTTATACATTTTACTAGATTACGGATGGTATGGGTGCCTTAGACCCAAAAGCTAGTACAATACTGAAGCATCATCCAAATTGTTCCTATATATATGTGCATAAACACTCACCATGAAGGTTAAATAAGGTTTTTTATACATCCTAATTTCCGAGATATAAAGTAAATTATACAAAAAAGTAAACAAAGGTTTAACTATGTCTCATTGTTTAAAGTAAAAAAAAATTAATACAACATTAATTTAATATGTACATAACTTGAGAATAATTTAAAGTTACTTAATATATAATACGAGGAAAATTAGTATACTCACACGCATAATTTTAACAATTAATCTTCCAATTAATTCTTAATTTTCGGGTATTTATAATAAAAGAAGTTCATCTACCTTACTTGCAGTTCTTAACACACATAATTGATTTAATCAATTTCCTTAGAATTTCCGCGTTTATTCATGCTTGAACCTCCATTCTCATCAGGCCGGCATAGAGAAGGCTATTACTGTCTGTTATTTCTTGTTGTAATTGTATCTGCAATCCAACCAAAATCAAGCAGACCGCGCTACTATTAAAAATAAATTTATAGGTATAAACTACAGCCAAATTAATTTTAATATTTTTTCTGACTGATTAGATCTAATAGAATTCAAACTGGTTTAATCGGTGATATGAATTCTTTTTATTCTAAAACTAATATAGTGGATATATTATTATGAGGTGACGAATGCAATGTCTGTCGAACAAAAAACTTGATCCAATCCTTTTTTTTCAATATTAATAAATAATCAATCAAGCTCCACCTATTGGTAATAGGAAATATACAAAATCAATTAAACTATTGCAAGAATAACAACTTGACG
This sequence comes from Tineola bisselliella, assembly GCA_028551675.1. Taxonomy (NCBI): domain Eukaryota; kingdom Metazoa; phylum Arthropoda; class Insecta; order Lepidoptera; family Tineidae; genus Tineola; species Tineola bisselliella. The sequence goes on along the minus strand of JAPWLS010000281.1, from coordinate 21,511 downwards.
TTTGTAACAAAAAAAAGCTATAAGATATATTTAAAAAAAAGTGTATAATCGAATATAAATAAATTCAATCTTCCATTCATCTTCCATAACTTAGGTATAATAAAAACAAAACACACTCGTAGTCCATATAAAGTATGCGGATCATACAAGCAGTACTGGTTTTATAGACGACATTTATTAAAAGAAACATGCCTCTAAGTATGTTCTAATGATAGTTTGGATAACACCAAGAAGCCATCACAATTACTGGTTCATATTGATTGCAGTTGTTTTAACTTGAGTTATTTTTAAATGAATGCGTGTTTTAGTAAATATGCAGTAAACTGAATATTTAAATTATTATTTATATATCTATATAAGTAAAACCGGAAATTGTACGAATTAATGATACTAGGAATGTTATTGACTTATAACGTAACGACAGGATGTTGGATCACGTTGGTGAAAATGGCTTGTAATTAATTATTAAAGATTTAAGAAATTGTACCTACTTATGTACTATATTGGTGTGCTTTGTTAATTATTTAGGAACATTTCACTAATTTAAAAAAGACTCTCTGCGCGTGAGTAGCACACGGTTTCTTAGTTTAGAATTACGGAATAGAAGCCCGATTCTTCTATAATATATATTATAACTAAATCGATATTCTTATTAAATATTAATTCTTTACATTTTATTTGTTGTGTGATTATTAATACTAATACAAAAATACTTATTATATCTATTACAATATCTATTATGGTTAAAATTATAGACATATAGAAAATATAATAAATACAAACATGTCATAAATATTTACTGTTTTCATGCTAACTTACTAGCGCTAAGGTATAATCCAGCACAAACATACAATCCAGACCCTAAATAAATATACAACACAATTATTTTTAAGACTGGGAATCGATCTCTGAAGTTCCATTTAACAGACTGATGCACTAACCAAAATGCCCGAGAAGCCATTTTGAAATAGTATTGTCTCCATAATTAATGCAAAACTTTATGATCAATACATGTCCTGAATGGTGTTCGCAGACAAAAGTAATTAAAGCTGTCTCGTTACAGACGGGCGATTCTCCATAAATATTCATTTCCTAACTCGCTATGTGCAGTAACAGCGAGAATCGAGAAAGGATTCCATGGAATGCAAGGGCGACCTCAGTCTACCTAAATCGTGATAATGGCCCGGCCGCCTACCACTGTTCAAAATGTTTCCACCAAATTCAGAATTTTCCTTATTAAAATTTTTTTTAATTAGATGTTTAAATTCGACCTCCACGTTTGAATAGATAGTTATTTTTAGAATTGAATAGCCACAGTTTACATGCTATTATAGATACCTATGTTAATTATTTACTATAATATTTTGTTCTAAATCGTTGAACATGCATTATAAAAAAGTAGATTTTTTCGAAAAAACTTCAGTATTCAAAGAGCCAAAACAAATACTAACTTTTTTATTATTATATTTATAATTCATTACTTTCGACTGGGAAATGAACCCACTTTGTCATAGAAGTCATTTTGCCCATTTGATTCGGATTCGATTCGGATTGTACTAATATTTACAAGATTCTTTATACTTTCATTAGTTTATGCATTTAATGCCCTGCAGCATGTTCTACTGGCTGTCGAGTCTAATATTTAGGGGAAGAATTCCCATTTTATAAATTGCTTTGCTATCTAAATCTGAAAGATAAGCGAGCCTCAACTTTCCAATTTCGCTACACATCAATAACACTGACAAACCGTCTCTTTTGGCACAGGATAACAAATCAAATACAACTAGGGGGATGCAGCATGTGAAGTATGGTGTATTTGACATAAGATATGTCCAGATTACGTTACGGTTTGATCGAAATCCTGATATACGCAGAAGTTGAATTTCCCTAGAAATTGCTATTAATACCTAAGTTTCTTACATTCAGCTTTGCATATTATCCAACCCCATAATATTATATAAACGTCAATATTTGTCCTGAAACGTAAAACATATATTTTACTTACCCTAAAGTGAGTTAGCGCCTGTTTATGTACGTATTAATTTATTTTACATTTAATAAAACTGTATTCATTAACTTTGTAATAATAAGTTTATTTATTTCGTCTCAATTTAATTACAATTGAAAACAATGTAAATAAACATAAACAAGCTACGACTAAAAAACAAAATACAATCCTTATAGAAGAAAAATTCTATTAACAACTGCATATTATTAAAATTAAAAAGAGGAATTAAATACGCGAGAATAATACTCAGAATGAAACAAAACACTGCATTGCAGTGATTATAGGGTGGCTCTGACATTTACACGTAGAGACGCAGGAATAAAATTTTTAGACGACGTTTACACTATTTGGGTATTTCAATATTTTAAAAGGAGATAAAATACAATAGATTATAATTAATATAATATGTTATATTCATAGACTTATCGAGTTCATAGAAATGTTAGCAACAATATAATATTATTTAATAACCTAATTATAAGCCAAACATTTCTTAAAATAAGCTATTATTTATTATTCCTCTAAAATAAAAACTATAAATATACAAAATTTAAAATGTTCTAATCTAAGTACAATTCGAAAGTAATAGTTCTCATATAACATTTAGAATTTATACAGGAACATATATTAGCATATTATAATAATAGGAAATGCATGATAGCTATTACAGGGGCCATAAATTCGTCACGGTGAATTTGATAGTACGGGCGCGGTTGAATGATTTAACTGCGAGCTCAATCAATTAGCTGATGTCAATACAAATGTATTATCAATTAATTATCTTACTTATTAATAATGCGAGTACCTACATCACTAATTAACAGATAGATTTATTTGCATATAGGCATACATATATGTTTGAGCGATTATTGTATTATTCGTTCGATTCCTGATCGAAACGAATATTCGTTTTTACATTAAAAAATGTTTATTTGTTTCGCATGTGTATTGTGTTTTTCAGTTGTTTTTGCCCTGATAACCACATCATTAATTCTAGCATAGTTCAGAGTCAAGGCTTTCTATGGATTGTAATTATTCAGTTATGAAAGTAAGTAAAATCAGGTACAAATATTTCTACCCACCCAAGCGCGCAGTTTTAACTACTACTCCTTATATTTATTTAATTTATAAATGAATACATCATCAATAATTTTGATTTTATATCATATTGATGATCGATTGTTTTCTTATTACCATAGTCTATTAGTTCGCTGACGTTAGTAAATGTATATTTTAGAACTCACTTTAGGGAAAGTATAGGAGATTAATGTATGCTTTTATTATTTAATTTACATTAAAAAAAAAACAATTGTTATCATCGCATTGGATCCATGAACTGCTACATGAGCTACGCAATTAATGATAGATGCAAAGCTTTTGAAACCACGAACTTGTAAAATAAACAAAACAATTGCGATAGCAAAAAAAAATTAGTTTTAATTTATTATTAATTCATAAATTAAATGTTAACGTTAATAAAACAATAGACGACAGTACTTTCTAAAATACTAATACCGTTCGTATTAAACACCAATTTATATTGTTCTAATTTTTTAAAACCATTTTCATTTACAAACAATAACAAAGAATATGGTAGATCCCATCGCAGCACACCAAAACTATTTCGTCAAATTAAAAAGAACTAGGACAGTTGCAAAACAAAACAAAAATAACATCGTTTGGATATACATTTTTTACACAAGATATGGTGAAAGTGATAACCATTAATTTTAGGTGTTAGGAATATTTCATTGATAAATATATTCTTGTATGATTAAAAAAATTAATTGTAGTTTTTTATTAGTTAAACTGCACGCTATAAAGTTTTGCAGCAAGGGATTGTGAATGAAGCTAAACTCGCTAATAGCTGTATAAAAAAAATATAAGCCAAAAAGCCTTTTAGATTAATTAAATCACGTACGCGAATAACCTAAGACGATATCATATGACGATAATATGTCGTTTATTTCTTTTTATTTCCACCAATAATAACCACTGTCTGTAAAACTTGTTAGGTATTATGTAACAACGTTTGTTGGGAAACATTACAAGTTTATTGGTAACTGGAACACTACGGTTAAAGTTTTAAATGCATGTCACATTCACAACTTTGAACAAAAGCTTTTCATTGTAATATAGGTCAGTACCACACTGATAATATTAAGATAGTAGGTATACCCTTAGACATAATTCCTCTCGCATTAAATAAAAAAAGGCAATTTGTATACATAATATAAATTATAATAAAATGTCTCAATAAAATACTCATGAGTATCGCAAAATAACAGCTAACGAGCACATATTGTAGTGAATACACTAAGTAAGCGATGTTAGCTTGATCATATATATTAGGCGAAACCCGCCACAATGATTATTAGCTAAACACGAGCTAAAATTATATTCAATACACACTTAACGACAATATCGTTACAATATATTATTTTACAATGATTATTAATTGCAAGCGTATCGTTATTCATCATAAATTTATAAAATATACGATGATATCATTAGTTGTACCCAAAAAAAATTAGTGATATTTCAATCATCATTCATCTCTTATCTCGTTAGTATTTTAGTGAATACCACCACCTAGTTTTGGTGTAAGCAAAGTTGACACTGCCCACAGTGCGGTCAGGATGTCAGCAACTTACATTACATTATGACGTAAACTTCGACTAAAATCACAAACTGCAACAAGATTTAACTTCTACGATATTACGTTGTTTTGTATAAAGTAATTATTTATATAATATAGAAATAAAACAGTATTATATATAAAAATTAAGTATTTTAAATAAATAATTCTTATATCAAATTACATATATTAGGCCTACAATTTATTACTACATATATTATATGGTATATTCGTTTCGACCAGGAATCGTCTAATGCGGGAATCACTGCGCAATAGAGGCCTGCAAATTGTAATTGTACCTACATTTATTTAAATACATTCAAATAATACAAAATATGAAATAATTCAGTTCAGTTTCTATTCACGGTTTTTAACTTAAAATATGTTGTATTTTATTATATATTTACTCGCAAATTACATCGTTTGTAGTTTACGATCTGTTTCCTCCATAAAAACATTCAATTGTTAGACTTATGTTTATCTGTAAAGTAATTATTGTTTGTAAGGAAGCTTTCTTGGAGTACCTACCAATTAATACGCGTCTTTCCGATAATTATAAAACAGCTTGCTTCAACACAGATTAAAGCCGAAACATTTTGAAACATATATATATTTTTAATTTTATTATATTATATTTATTAGTGTAACTACTCATTAATAACCGAAATTATTCGTACATTATTTTGTTTTTGTATTTTTCTGCACGATTTACATCACCGCTCACATCTCCCAAAGGTTAACTGGCAGAAAATGCCTAAATGCAATAAAGATATTATTATTATTATTTATTAATTTTAAAGTATACGCCTTTAATTTGTCGTTTGATATCTAATTTATGTTATAACACTATTTCTAATAATAAATATTGATATTAAAATATAAACATTAAGTAAGTATATTCAAAAGTTATATACAAATTAGAGGAAATTTACTTTATATTATGGAAAAATACTAATAACATTGGAAAAAAAAGGAAGTCAAATAACATTATAACCTCAATACTTAAATAATGTGTTCAAAACAATAAAAACCAATATATCATTAGAATATCATCATCTAACATTTGAATAAACAGATTATGTTAAGTAGACGAGTTGTGTATCTTTTATAATCCGAATAGGCGCCTAAATCTTAGAATTAAACATGAATTACGAGACATGCGAATATTCGTCATGAGTTACTGCTGCGGGAGTTGTTTATTGTGGCAATAAACCAAACGCATCAACTTGGAATATAACTTAACACATTTTGTAATTCATTCATTCATTATTGAAGTTTTTAATGACACTTTTCTGTTATTCATTCTTTTTAAAATACATTAAACGAAATAATACAAAAACACGCCTATAATCTTGTTCATAGATTAGGTATTGTATAAAATATAAAACATATTCATTATTATTACAATTAATATTTCACCGTCGAGTCATGTACTCCATACTCAGTCATCTCTAACAGGAATAGAAAAAAGAAGAATATTTCTTTTAGTATTCTACAAATTACATAAAGATCCTATTGTCTATACATATTAGATCTTTAAAATGCAAACAACTCATTACAACTTTAAGAATATATTTTATGTTAATTTAAAATAAACAACAACAACAACAAAAAACAATAGTTACACAATTATTGAAATAATAGATAAAAACGGAAGGACAATCAACAACTTATTCATCTTAACTAAAAAAGTACACCCAAGTAATTAATTAAATTTAGATTCAAGACAGATTTATAGCTAATATGGATGTCGTGTGTGACTTACACATCCATACACTTATAAAGGCAGATGTACGTCATGCGGTTATAGTACACTTATATGTAATTTCATTTATAAACTCTAAACCAGCTATTCTCAAAGTGTGTTCCGCGGAACCCTAGGGCTAAAATACTGTAAAAAATACCTACAAAGGGAGATTATAAGGTTACATCTAAATATTCCAACTAAATATTACGTAATACTACATTGGAATATGATTATTCATAAATACATATAAATCAGTTTTTTATAATTATATTAAGGCTTTTTCCTTCGTCAAAACTAACTCCTCAATCTACCTATAATAATTTGTAGGCGTTTTATACGTAATGAAATAATATTGGATGTCGTTATGCTATATGGCGTCATGAATAATATTGTTGGAAGTTCTGCCACGTACTCGTATATGATTAATAGATGTATTTGAAATTAAGTTCACGCATGCCGCTTGATAGTTGAACTAGGTCGTATCGGATTCATACCACGAAATAATCCGTAATGTATGAGTAAATTCTAAGAAGATAGTATTCAAATACATTTAGATTAATACCTAGGTGGTCTCATTGTAATGAGTAATTTTAATATACTATCGAATTACTAATACACTTGGTTACAAAATAAATAACACGATGGTGATATATTTTTGTCAAAAGCTACCTACACATTATGCAAAATATATCCGATTACATCTTTTATTTGTTCTGTGTAATCGAGAATGTTTGTACATGATCGATAATTATAATAAATACAGCTTGGACGACCTGAAATTAAGACAGGTGTGTTTTGTTTCTTGCCCTTAGGAGAGGATTTGGGCCATATTCTTGAGTATTTAACTTTCTATTCGTATTCATTTTTGATACCAGAAAATATATTTATATGATAAATGTAGAATGAATCCGGGTAAATCCTTTTATCGTCTTGAAAAAGAAATTGTATGATACGAGTTACGTAAAAGTTGGCCTATTTTTTTAATTCTTTTTAACATTTTAAGATGATCCTATGTATGTGTGAGTGTTACACAAGGAGATTAATAATGTGTTTAAAGGAATTTTCATTTCATGCAAAATAGATGCGGCATCTTATTAAGGGAGTGCCAGACGGTTTAATTGTTTACCTTGGCAAAAATACTGCTTTTTTGCATGTATTGCAGTTGTGATGGTCTCGTGTCATTGACCTTTTTACGTTATATAGTTATTCCGCGTTACTGAATTAACCATGCTATTAAATATATTAGGGTTTCTTTTTTGTTATAAAACTGACTATTAGTTAACTACTAATGATTTGTGTGATTTATCTTGGTTTTTTTAAAGGGGATTCTCGGTATACACTACCTCTCTGTAATTTTCTATCAGAAAAATGAAAGCCACAAAACCGTAAATTTTATATTCCAATAAACAACAAACAATTTGCGTATAACAAATGTTACATTAACATTGCATCGGTGAGAACATAATAACTCTATTAACTCACCATAGTGAGTAATTCCGTGTGCATCTCGTAAATTGAGATAGATAGCAATAAAATCTCTACCTCTTGCAGTTTTATTGTGCAGCTTGGCTCGAGTTCCTTTGATCGAGTGAGTTTGAAAAGGCGCAGGTGTAGAAAGATAAAACTGTTAAAGTTTCTACACCAATACTGTGAAAAAACACATTAACTAAACTAAACAAAAAAGAAAATAAACCAAAAATATTTATATACATTAAATTAAAATTACAAAATATTTTATATTTAGTCGATCTCTATCGGGGAGTGTAAATGCACCAATCTGTTACATAAAAGTCCCAAGTTTTATTTCTAGTCGAGATGTATATTTACACATTACATATGGAAAATTTATTATATTATTTTATAAAAGTATTTAGGTTGTGTAGTCATTGTTTATGCCTATCATCGCGACCCAACACAAATCAGAACATCTACCAACAATTTCCTATAGAAGATTTTTTACATTTTTAGGTAAAACGATTTTCACTGGAAACTCTAAATAGAGATGTTAGAAACTTTGGTTTTACGTAATAAAATTGAATAGTGAAACTATACATTTGAAACTATTTTAGTCCGATTGAACTTTATTGTTTCGTATTTAGGTTGTACAAACTAAAGCTGTGTATCATTTCATTCATGATAAATTGAAATGGTACTCTTTAAGAACAGAAAACATACTGTTATCTTGTTCGATTTATACTTTATTATTATTATTTTCTATATTGGAGCTTTTATCTGGCTAGACATATCAGGCCCATCGTGCCTTACCTAAATTTACAAAACTTAAAATTTAAGGAGAGGAGCCGCCGATGACCCAGAAATCTTGCAGAAATCCCAACACGCATCCGATGCCGGTTCAGTCAGAATGGTCCGATTTGTACGTCTAATTTAATTTATATTTGAAACTTGTAAGCTACTTTAGCATTCAAAAATACCATTACAAAAACTAACCTAATATTCAACCCATATCAACATTTTGGGTGAAAAAGTATCGCAGTACGGCTTTTCGGTTCGATATTGTCATCGGATAACGTGTGTATTTCCACGCGGATGTTTTGACATTTTAATGTGCTATTTTGTTCAATGGTAGTTTAATACCGTCTCTTTGTATTGCGTACTGCATCTGTATTTATGCGTACAACACTCGATTTATTAGTCTGTTGTTTTGACAGCGTGGTGTAATTTGTTTTTTTTTTGTTGTTACTTCCTTTGACGTAAATATGTAACATATAAATCATAAAGGTAGGTTATATATTTAATAATAGGCATAGATAGGTATCTATATAAAATTTCTTAGCATTAGATTATATTTTTAAATCCTCAAAAGGATTTCTTTAAGGAAATCCTCCTCCGTAGAATCCTGAATTAAGATTTAATAATCTCACCGATGGAAAATTGTATTATTGATACTTAGCAGCTTCATTCAAATTCAGCTTTGATCACGGACCCTCCCTCCTGTGGAACGCCTAAAGATAAATCATTCTCAAACATTTTCACATAAATCGTGAAGATATTAAACTTGAAATTTTTGGTTATCTGGCGTTTCTAACTTCATTTCTATTTACAAAAATAGAATATTTTTATAACATTTCCAATTTAAATTCAATATGATTTTGTATCGTTATCCAATTCACCGATAAATGTTATCGTCATTACAATAATACCTACTTATCATTATCTATCCCTCAGGAATCTTTATCCAAAGGTCACTATCAATTTCAATAGCCTAAGAAGGTATTTAATAAACACAAGTTTGCAATCAAGCTGCTTCCCTTCCGGCAACTGCGGCAACTGCGGTTGTATGCGAGGAACACGAACTCATTAGGCGAATATTATACTATCAGCAATAGACCTCCCGATAACGCAATACATTTAAAAGCTCGCCGTCCTCAAACAATAAAAGCCTTTATCCCTCTTTAAATTAAAAGTTACAATTCTGTGAAGAGAACTGTGACTTAGTACGTTTTCATTGTTATTAAAGGGTAAATGTTTCTGGCTGATTTAATGTCGTACATTCGTCGTTTAATATTGAATCTTCGATTTGGAATGCCAACAGAGTTGAGCGTCATGATACGCCATTATCGATTATGATTTCTCACCAAATGCCTTAAGTGTTTGAACTTTCAATGCAAAGATAAATTTTGTTAATGGTAAAGGAAAATAACATGATAAATTCGACGAATAAACTCCTAAAATTTACTGATATTGTTTCGCATTTTACTGGAAAGACAAAATACAAACAAAAGAAGTATTGCTTATGAATTTAGAGCTTTAATACGAACTTCGTATCACTATATCTACTGTCCTTGCCAACCTAACTGTAGTTTGTAATTCTATATACAAGCTGCAGTAGCGGTTTATATGTTCTTAACAATAAAATACAACTAACTAGGCATTAAGTAGTTGTAAGTAGTATTATTAGAATGATTTCCGAGATCGAACGTGTAATGAGCCACAAGCACGGGTCGGCGACGTTAATTGCTGCATTTGCGCCGATTTAAATATATCTAAGTGCATCGACCGACGCATTCGGAATGCTTCACTCTTGACTACTGGAATCTGCGTTTTTTCTTGTATACACAGAAAATATTTCTGTATTTTTTATATATTGGCTGGCGTTGTATTGTAAACAGCTTTAAATATTTATGTAAATTATCATGCTTATTCGTTTCCCAAATTATTCAGATTTGATTTATTGGGAAGCCTCATAAAAAATATGCAATGACAATCTTATGACAATCTTACAATTAGTGGTTCTTATTTATCGCATATGCATTCCTATACTATTCTGTGTATACTAAACTGTGTTGAATTACGAATAGAACTAACAAAGCACAGACATTGCATTACACATGTGTAGACTAAATTCGGACCGTGAACCGTGCTTCTCACATAAACAGCTGTATGTAGTCTACTGAAGCGCCGGAAAACCTTCAGATTTATTCGTATACGCACCGGATGGAAAAACAATAAAAATATGCATTCAAAGGCGCTTCAATAAACCAGCATCATGAATGGCATCACAACACATGCCGAATACACACTAATATAAAAATTACTATTCAACGCTTGAAATCTTAAGGCATGCATCTTTTGGCATGTATTAATGACAACAAATCGTTATGTACAAGTAATTATATAAAAACAGCATAATGCAATAATTATGTTCGTAACATCCAATAGACAGACATCTGTCTCCCATAACGAGACAGTTGAAATAATTTCATATTTACAAGTGAAACAACTCCAACAACAAATTACAAAAAAAAATGCCGTCTTACGTCGTATTTTCAATTTTAATCTAATAGGAATAAAGTTAAAAATGGGTAATAAAATTAATCGGAATTGTATAACTAAAAATGTTGCTTAAGGCATTGTTCTGGCAACACCAGACAGCTGTCCTTACACCGGACACAATTAACACTGATTACGCTAATTACACATTTAGTACGTGAATTTTTTTTTAAAAAAGTACTTCAGTATTCATACAATGATATTGGAAGTAAAACCAAAACAAAACGTTGGCGCAGAGAATAAATTGATATTAAATCAAATTTAAAACGAATTGAATAATAATCATATGACTACTCATATGTAATACCTTTAGATTGTTAAAAAAAATAGTTTCTTCATAAGATTTCTTAGAACAAGAATCTAGATATATAAAAATTATACCCTAAGTGGCTTAGTACATGAAACCGCAATGAGATAAATAATCATTACGGATTTGGTTAGTGGTTTCTAATCAAGCCTATTGTACAATTAAGTCCTTTGACTCAAGTAGGTACTACTTAAACAGAAGGTACATAGGATCTTTATAACTATACCACAAATTATGAATAAATAACCAATAATATTAAAATACTAATTGGATAAGAAAAATATGGATAATATATTACAAGCATAAAGAATAAACCATAAATCATGCTCCACTCGAGACTAAAACGATATTGTACCATAAATCTACAACACATATCAAATCAAAATTCTTTTGATTGACGATTTCCCGATTACATCGGTGCATAAATATGCCATTTGTTTTGCATACAAGCTATCGAAACACGTACTAGGAACCTTAGATGTTATAACTTATTTCGATGATCGGTTTAGAGACCCATAACCACAGGTAAGAATTGTGTCATGTTTATAACTTTGTGAGTTACAAGTTCCTATACGATTGTAAATAGTCTGTGGTTTGAATATAGTGTACTGCTAAAATATGCACGTGCTGTAATAGCTTTATGCATTGAAGGCATTCAGTTGTATTGATTTACGAGCGATCTTCGAGTGGGCGGTGATATGTGTGCTTTCGCCTATTTTCCTACTTTGACTGTTCGTAATAGAGCAAGGTAAATTTATTAAGCCAAGTACCACCCGTGCCGTTTCGTTTGCTATAAAATATTTATCCATTTCCACCATTGAGTTAAATGCGCTAAACTGACACGAAATGTATGCGAAAGCCAATAATATCACATGTGGCAAGCATGCCTACTTTCGCTTAGCCGCTAAAAATATTTTGACTGGACCAATCCTTGTAGAATAAAAACTTTGTCCCTGGCAGCGGGAGAAATAAACAATTGAAATCAATGGTTTCTAGGCTCATTCTAGTTATAACTTTATGAACTACTTATTTATTCGTGTAAGTTGTCAACACATTTTTGGCTTAAGTAAGAAAGTAAAATGAGTTATTTTCACTGCTTATATTCATTCGCTTTCAGTGAAAAGTGCATCGGATACAAAAATGCATTCGATTGAAAAATGTTTCTGACGGCTTATACACTTTGTATCTTCGTAGCATTGAATACAGAATTTTTCAATTCAATATAACATCACTGTATTGACATTTCGTGTTACATATTTTATGTCATTGGCGTCACACGTCGTATTTGTTGTTACTGCGCAATTTTCAGCTTGTTTTCAACAATTTTCAAGTTTTACTTGTGTTCAAGTGTGTAATTATGTTTAAAAAGTGTAAACACAATAAGGAAGATTATAAAAAGAGGAGGAATACAAGGAAATTTATGAAATAATGGCAGATTCGACAAACGAATCTAGTAGTGTGGCCGAGGCGATACTACGCCTGTAATACTTATATATTTTTAGGTTTTTAGGTAACAGCTGCATTATATAACCTAGGATATTCTGCGGGAATATACATGGTTTTCTATAACATGATTCATATATTGTAAAACAGGAAGAGGCACAACAATATAACCTAGGACATTCTGCGGGAGTGTACATGGTTTTCTATAACATAGTTCATATATTGTAAAACAGGAAGTAGCACAACTTTGCACAGCAATGTAACCTAGGACATTCTGAGGGAATGTATATGGTTTTCCATAACATAATTCATATATTGTAAAACTGGAAGTGGCACAACATTGTGCAATATTGCACAACAATATAACCTAGGATATTCTGCGGGAATATACACGGTTATCTTAACATAGTTATTATGTTCTGGGAAATGGAAATATGCAAGCAATAAAACTGCAACTAAGGGCATTCTGAGGGAATGCACACGGTTCGTATTATGACAGATTCATACAAGCAAATATTGCTAACTTTTGAACCTAGAACTTTCTAGGAATCCACATGTTTTGTCTTCTAGCACAAATTTATACAAGCAAATAATGCTAACTATTGAACCTAGAACTTTCTAGGAATCCACATGTTTTACAAAAAGTAAATGTCATAGAATATGTAAACGACACCTCAGAGATAATATAGTAGGTATATGACTCTTTTCACACAGACATCTTTGCCAAAGGGCAATTGATATCTTCTACCTTGAATAAGGAAATGAGAGAGTAATTAGCAGAGGACCGAAATAGCTTACTATTTGGTAAAAACTTAAATGAGAGAATTAAAATTACTAGAAAAATGCAAACAGTCTCAAACCTACTGTGGTATTATCCCGAATCTAGTTCAGCTATCTTTAAGAAGGTAAGTTTAGCTATTGAGCCCTCCCCCACTGCGTAACAAAGTTGGTAGTGTGACAGGAGCAAGATTGGGAGCACAACACAAGAGGGAGGATAGGAGGCCATCTTTCCAACAGAGGCGTCGCGAATGAGGGTTATAAAATACCGTTTATAAATTCACCACACCAAATGAAGGTTAATTTGATTAAATATTCAGGTAACACGTGAAAAACTAACTCAACTGCTGTGAGTATATTAACATTGATCCTATTACTGCAAACATTACAGTTATTATAAATTACCTAACACAAAGTTTCATGAAAGAATGTCATATAGAGCCATGAATTCAATTAGACATGACTTGTCATCGGTGTTAGGTCCACATGTGGATAAGGATCATAGCATTAAAAGGTTATTTAGGGGATTCTATTTATTAGGACCTACTAAGCCCAGGTTTCATTATAACTGGGATATAATAATGATATATATTTTAAATTTTATTGAGAGTAATTAGACAGATATTAATGACCAATATAAATGTACTAAAACCATTAATTCCATAAATATAGATAATATTAAGATTTGTTTTAAGCATTGAAAGCTTTAGGTTCCAGTAAAGATCATCCCTTCATTGGGCTACCTTTCTACAACCATTTTACTGATTTGGCCTACTACAACTCTATTGAGTTATTTAAGGATTACAGAACCTTATAAAAAGGTGACTGATCTATACAATCAACCGATGGATTGAATTAGGAGAATTACATAGGTATAGCTGTATTATCAGCTCATAGCTCGTAGGACTGATAATTCAATTTGTTTGGGAGGTTCTAGAACCGTCCAATAGAGGCGGAACTGAGCTAAATAAGTATCTCTGATTAAATAAGAGAGTAAGTAGCTGATTCTAAAAATTCTCTTTAAACATCTAACAGATAGTAGTCTTTCATCGTCGAGGAAGAGACAACACGGATATAATTGTACAGTCAAACGAACTTACCTGTAAGTGATGTTCGACTGAAATTATTTCCGTGTTGTCTCTTCCGAAGACGATGAAACCCACCCTTCCCTGGGGTTTCAGTTACCTGGTTTTTTCCCAAGTTTTTTTAGAATCAGGAAGTCTTTAAAATAAATGAAGAGCGAGACGCGTGCGCGACGGAAGAGGGATGCGTTCAAAATTTTCTTTCTTTAAAATTATGTGATGCCAGTGAGTGTAGAAACGAAACTAACAGATAGTAGTCTTTCATCGTCTTCGGAAGAGACAACACGGAAATAATTTCAGTCGAACATCACTTACAGGTAAGTTCGTTTGACTGTACAATAATAACTCAATAGTACAGGTATAAACCTTGTGACACATAACTACAATTGACAGCCATGGTCTTGTTGATCAAATGATAATGGCTTTTATTTTAAATAGGACGATGTGGTGGAACATTGTCATTAAATGTAGGTACCTGCTGCATTTGATGAGCATTTTGTCAATAGAATAGGCCAACCGTGAAATGTTCATACAAAAACAAAAGAGTACTCGGATGTAACCAAGGTTATTTTGCTACGACAATAACAAGCATATTTTGTAAAATACATATATATTTATCAAGTTTTTGTATTGCTCTTAGCCAAGAAAGGATCTTACTCCGAGATACTGTTTGTGCCCACAAATTACGTCACCATCATATTAAAAATTTTACATATGTTCCATTTCCACATGGACTAACTTTACTGTTATATCACTGGTCTCGAGCAAACATTTTGTAAACAATTTTCATTTTTCACTTATTTTGAATATACAATCATGAGATGTTCTAATCACGTTTCAATAGCACCTAAGTGAATGACTGCTGGCTGTATAACACACCACAAGAAGATAAACACTTCAGAAAAGAAAAGCATATGTTGGTCATTATTCGCGTACAAGTAAAATCAAGCTTTTCCTATTTCCCCATCTGACCTATTTACCTGAAAAATATATAGGACACCACGTGTTCGTCATTTTTTATCGTAAAAACTTATAACTTTATAAACAAATCCAATATAGATACTTATTTATAACGTAATTTGTTTACATAATCGGTTCAGTAGCCCCAACTGTTTTATTTATTCAGTGTGAAATGTCGATTATGTTAGGGCTACCATTTTCACTTACACAAGCTAAAATTATGCCCATTGTGACGTCACCATATTTTTCTTCTGCTTATTTTTATTCTTATTAAAATAGATCATATTAACAATTACCTTAATTTTTTATCTCCATTTATCTACCTATGTCTCCATAAATATCATTAGAAGAAGAGGTTAGGACTAGTATTACAAGAATTGTAAGCTGAAATAGTCTCTAAACATAATGGATTTATGGCAACCCTACATACTCGTGCTACTCGGCCACTCCGACGTCTTGCCTCATTTCTATGCAAAATGCTCTCGGATGTGAAGCAAGCGTGGCTGCGTATGAGCGTAAATTCTGAAGTGACAATTCACTTTGTTTAATGGCCGCAGTTTAAATCCATTAAGTTTCGAGGAACTTTACAAATTTACAAGAATAGTGTTCACCATTACTTCAATTTATGCCTTTACTAATAACTCATATAAGAAAAAAGTAATACATAAAAGATTCAAAACAAACGGCTTGACTTCTAAGTTACTTTCTTGTTTCTATTAATAAAAAGCCTAATTCTTGATCTAATGTGCAGGCCTCACTATCTAAATTTAAAACTGTTTAGTTGGGTTGCTATTTAAATACTTTATTTTCAATAAACTTGTGGCGGTTGTCTCTACAAATTTTAGGATTTTGACATTTCATGTCATGTTTCTCTTTTGTTCTTCTTCCGTGTCTTTTTGCATTGTGATAATTATATTTTTAAAATCCATTTTAACCCAAAGTATTATTTTACATAAGATCTCTAAAAACTTAAGTTATCTTTTTAATACTAGGAAGATGGTTGCTTATAGTCCGTTTAACACAGACATAGCGAAGCATTAAATGACCGCACACATTTATTACGTTTTTACATTTTTTTATAAAACTACTAAAATAAAATAAAACCGTGTAATTTTCTTCGAATGATCAATCTTGTCGTTTTAGTGTAAAAGAGTTTAATACATTCAGACCACACAGACAGGCCACACTGCCACAGGTGCGTTACAACATCTTTAATTGTGCATTTAAAAACAAAAACCCATTCGATACATATTGATTGAATTAAATTTCTACTAATATTAATAAAAAAAGCGTCGAGTATTCGATTAACAGTCAATCATATTAATTTACTAAAATAATTTTGTAAAAATATCCACAGTTTAAATTAAGAACACAAAAAAGCAGTTTCCATGGCAGCTAAATACTAATACAAATCTTCCTTAAGATATGATAAGGGCGTCTTACGTAAAGCGATTTCATGACTCAGAAAATAAATGAGAAAACCATGTGAATCATTTATCACTAGACGCGAGACGAGTTTTTCATATTTACATTCATTCACTAGGTATGAACCCCGGCCAGCAGTGGTTCTATTACGGCACAAAATTATGGACTATCAAAAATAAATTCAAAATAGACTAAACCAAATATAATAGAATGTCCGTAAGCAAGCTACTGTATAAACAATTAAATAAGATTCATAATCATCAACATTTTATAACACTTCCACTCACTTTATGTATTTATTATTTTTTTTAAACTGTGTTGCTACCTCAATACTTATCATTTCACTTCTAGAAGCTTCAAAACCAATTGTATTTACATTATTAAACATTAAATTTTGTATTATAAAAATATATAAGTGCTCGTAAGTATCACAAATAACACATTATTAATATTTAACGAAGAACAATAACTCGCAGCACGTATATCAAAAGCGCACTGATACGCGACCCCACCCATCCTCTCGAACTCTCTCTAGTGTTGTCCTCGCGCGTAGTGAGGTGGCTTGTATTCATTAAATTAGATTTAATTGATCTAACAGTACATTCATTCATAAAGTTCCAGACACATTACGGTTTTATTTTTGTATGTTTTTGTGCCGTCCTACTTTCGCATAGCTGCGATAAGGTAAAGTAAATAGAATTCCCCAACACCCTGATGTTCTCTTATAAATATCAGCACAACATACAAAAGCGATGTCACCATCAATATGACATTATGGGGACCTCATGATGGGTTTCATCAATTTACTTTATAGGCACTTTCTTTCCGCCATCAACACTATCTAACGTTGGTCGAGACATAAAATTTTATGACACTGACTCATTTAAGAAGTATAATGAAAGTACTGTTAGTCATTTAGTCAATTTGCCTCCGCTTTCAGTTTTGTGGCGAAAATATTTGTTAAACTAGATCATAAAGCCGTCTATACACGTTACGAAAATTTGATAAATATGTTTTTATATAATATTTTTGAAGAATTTTATAGCCAAATATCAGATAATAATATACATCAATATTTTTTTTCATTCAAATATCTATTTACGTTTTTGATTATAATTTACAAAATAGCATCTACTAATTAATTAGGTGGGATGTTGTGTAAACTCTGCGGTTAAATTCAAATATTTACACTTACTACGATTTCTCGTGCTTGGCTTTCCAACTCCTTCCAACATACATTTTCCTTAAATTGATTCAACATAATGTGTCATATTTTTCATTCAAGAAAAATTCATATAAAAAATATGGAAGTAACATTGAACATATTTCGCAATATTGATTGATATTAATATTTTTTATCAATTGACGTCAATAATAAGTCATTTTTACTTGTTTCAATAAATAAAATACTTCCTGAGTGTTATCGCCCTGAGCATTAGACGATCGCTTGAAATTTAACCGTATATATCAATGAAAATGTTCATACGTATGCCCGTAAATACGCAACTTCGTAAAAATTTAATGTGAATCAATAATGTTTTATTTTAAAAATAAGTTGGCGATTTCTTGAACAGATTATATGCGTTAAATAATTTTTTAACCAAATGAATAATAGAAATTAATATTTTAAAAATTAATGTTTAGAGACCCAGTTTCTGACACTCAAAAATTTATTTTGTTGTAGTTTCTGACACTAACAACGGCCTAGTTTCTGACACTCAATTGAAAATTATTTTTTAGGTTACATACTATCAAGTTCCAATTTTTAACAATAAATGATATTTTATTTACTCTACAAAATATTCAACATTAATTAACTACTGTAATTAAAGAAAATTATAAGACAAAGAATCACTATAAACCTAAATAAATATTTTTACATTTTATGGAGATGTGTTTTGCGCGCGAACTAAAAATCTAGTTGGTCGCGCCTGCACTAAAAATCGAGTTGGTCGCGCCTGCGCTAAAAATCGAGTTGGCCGCGCCTTATGAGTGTCAATAACTGCAACATGCCAATAAAATTGGGCCTAGTTATTGACACTCATATTTTAATAATAAAATATTGTTTTTAATGATATTTTAATATTTTATAGTGAAGAAAAGGCTATTATTAATCATACAATATATAATTATATATGTTTTTATACTTACATGACTGTTAAAACGCGTATTCAATATACGGACACTTACGTCAATAACTTAGACTACAACTGAAAAATCGCTTCGACCGTCACTCAGGGCCTTAAATATATTTTTTTTTGTATAAAGTTGTTTTGTTTATAACTATTTCTATTATAAAATCAGTACTTAATTAAATTATTTTACTTTTGAAAAAATTAATTAACTTATATAAGAAACAATTTTTCTTTAAATTGAAATTAAAGTGAAAAGTGTCAGAAACTGAAATTAAAGTGAAAAGTGTCAGAAACTGGGTCAGTGTCAATAACTGGGCCTTTTAAAGGCATAAAACATACATCTAAACTATTTCTGCTTCGGATGGAAGTGCATTATGATACGAACGCGATCACTTCACTTAAAAGATCACATTTACGTACTATTTATTTATTTATGTTTGCAACATGCTATAACAGAGTTTGTGTAAAGTTTGAAATGAGAGTAACATTGATGCGTTCTAAGGTGCAATACAGTAAGTGTCATAATTCAGAACTCGTCTTCCAAACCATTAACAGTGATAAATAGGGTCGCGTGACCAGCGACTGGCGTACAGCCAACATTGCGAGCCGGCAAGTCAGGCCATGCATCATAACACCGTACCAGCAAAAAATATTATTGCCTTATAAAAATAACACATTAGCCATTGGAAATTGATACACTAACATTAAATATAAGAGCTCCTAGTGGGTGGTAGAGTTAGCCGTTAATGCTTATTCTGGCAAATTGTTTTGTATTAAGTTTTTATTACTTATCTACGTTTAACGTTACTTTATTATCAATATATCGAACGGTTCCTTTTACCGTTTTAAAAACAATAGAATGCTTTATTTAGTAGATATACAAGCGCAATAATAATTAACACGTGATAAAATTAAACGTTAGCGGGCACTTTGTACAATTACACTACAATGGATATCAGCTGACAAAAAAGGAACATCCATTAGTGACTTTTATTTTTATGCCATTACATAAAAACAACAAACCGCAGCCGTTGCACCGGGACCGGGACAAGATAACTACAATATTCTCTCCAAAACTTACTACTATAAAAGTTTCACTAGTTTCAATTTTAAAATTATTGTATTTTGCTTATAAATAATTCGTATCAATTTTCTTTATATCTTTTGGCACCAAATTAATTACAATGTTATAAAAAGACGATATTAAAGTAGATCTAATAAAGCAGAAATAATAATTTTTGCAATAAAGTTTATACAATTTCAATTAAAAAAGAAATCAAAAAATAACAAATACACAAATTATTATTAGATTTCATATATATTTATATTAAATGGAGAGTTTAGACAGAGAAAAAGAGAATTTAAACATTTACTATTTAAAAGCAATAAAGACAACAGAGTCGTTCGTTACACCAGTTAATGATACAAAAATCGACTCTAGCTGTAAGAAACCATATAAATCATCACAAATGTACATAGCTCAGAATATACAGGGATTTAACAGTGACCCTTTTCTCGTTAAACATAAAGATTGTATAAATATTGTTCATCAAAATATTCAAGGCCTTAATAGTAAGTTAGCGGAATTAGATTTATTCTTAGATAATAATAATATAGGCTTATTCTGTGTTAGTGAACATTGGTTACGAGACTACCAATTGATGTTTAACTTTAATAATCATCAAGTAATAAGTTGTTTTGCACGTAAGTCAGCGATTCATGGCGGCTCTTTAATAATTGTAAATAATTGTTTTAAGTCAAAGGAACGTAGGGATATTGTACAACTGTCGAGCGAAAGAAATGTTGAGATGGCTTGTGTTGAGCTCCAACGTTTCGTTGTTATTTGCGCGTACAGACCTCCATCAGGTGATTTCGCTATTTTTGAACAGGCGATGGAAGATGCATTGAACATAGTTAGTAAGGGCCGAAAAGAGATTATTGTTTGTGGGGATTTCAATGTCGATTTGTTGGAATCTTCAAGTCTCAGCTCGAGGTTATTGAGTTTGTTTAGATCATTCAACTTAGGCAATTTATTCTTAGAACCTACTAGAATTACTGCATCCACGGCAACTTGCCTGGATAATATCTTTAGTAATATGGATCCAGTTGAAAAAGTAATTATTAATTGTTTTAATTCTGATCATTGTGGACAAAAGGCTATGTTTTATAACGGATTTCTTAAAAATACTGAGGACGTT
>JAPWLS010001252.1:0-39129 GCA_028551675.1 Tineola bisselliella | reverse complement strand
AATACCAAGAGTAACGAGATCATATGGGCCACTAATTAAATATATACATAGTTTTCTAAATTTAAACAAGAACGAACACTATAAATGCATTTGTTTAATAAAAAATGTTGCATATTGTTACGGTTTGCAAACAGCAATGTGTACGAATACAACAGGGAAAGACCTACCCGTGCCTTGGAGCGGTGCGACGGTGTACCAGTCTGGACGCCACAACCGCCTCTGATGTCACTCTTCAAAACACATCAAACATCGCCAATCAAACAAATACAACAGAAAAAAGTTAGTCTTTTGAAATCATTTTTATTCGTTATATTCTCAGGGTAAAACATTTGACTACAGTCGCTCTATTTGTGTTAAATAAGTTGTTTTATTTTCATACTCTCCAAATAACATCTAAAATTTACATGCACTTTAATTTGAAATTATTAGAAATAGACATATAAAAAATGAATTTAGTTTTGTATAGAAGCACTGTTCTCTGTAACCTACGTTCTACACATAAGTGTAATCTTTAAATATAATTTACTCTTCTAGGAAAAGCTATGGGAAGATCACATGTCGGAAGTAGGCCGCGGAGTAAGCATGTATCAGATAGTAGAAGGCAGTGAGCTTGTCATCAAGGGTATACCTGAATCTTTGAGAGGTGAACTGTGGAGTGTGTTCTCTGGTTCGATTCTACAAAAAGTACAAAATAAAGGGTTGTACGAGAAATTAGTTAATGAGGCTTTGTCTTTTAAGAATCAGGCCAATGATGAAATTGAAAGAGATCTGCATAGGTCATTACCTGAACATCCCGCTTTTCAGAATGACGTTGGTAAGTGAAACAATAATTGTAGCATTTTGAAATCAATAATAATAATAAAAAGATAATTATTGACGTTTGGACTAAATTTTTTTTCTCTCTCTAGGTATATCAGCTTTACGCCGTGTTCTATGCGCATACGCACGCAAGAATCCAACGATTGGTTATTGCCAGGCTATGAATATTGTTGCTTCAGTATTGTTAATTTATTGTCCAGAGGAACAAGCATTCTGGTTACTTGCAACTATTTGTGAAACTTTGTTACCGGATTATTATAATACTAGAGTTGTTGGCGCTTTGGTAAGCGGATTTTACATATAACTTTACCATACGAATTTTGATCATCAGTCTCTGTAATACGATATTGTACATACACTTATTATATTATTATGTATTGTAGGTAGATCAAGGTGTGCTGGAAGAGTTAACTCAAACTCATTTGCCTGAGCTGCACGCAAAGTTAGATGAATTGGGGATGATGAATATGATCTCATTGTCATGGTTCCTCACTTTATTTATAAGTGTAATGCCATATGAGAGTGCTGTCAATGTTATGGATTGCTTCTTTTATGACGGTGCTAAAGTTATATTTCAGGTATGTTGTTAGAAGTTGTGGTAACTCATACATCAGAGATTAGGAATTAATCGGTTTAGACAGATATAAATGTTCAATCGTTCGTAGATTCTAAATTATATCAACATTATCTTTTCTAAATCCATACTGCCAGTTTTCATTAATTTGATTTAACAGGTAACGCTAACAATATTGGACATTAACCGTGATAGGTTATTAAAATGTACAGACGACGGTCAAGCTATGCAAGTGTTCAATGAATACTTGGAAGGTATATACAATGAGGAAGCAATGGCATTGTCTACAGAGCCGAGGAGTCCTCATAAGGTAAACTTAAATATCAGCTCGCTATTGCCAATTTGATACTCTAGAGGTGTAATTTTCATTTTGTCGCATATTAATATTATTAAACAATATTGCACAAAAAAGTTCTGTCTAAACTGGAAGGAATTTGTGTATTTTATGTCGATTCTAAAGTGATTCTGTCCGTTATTTAATTTTTTTTTCTCTAATTGCAGACAATAAAAATACAAGATTTAATATACCAATCTTATAGGCTATATGGTAATAGTCTATCCAGCGAATCAATAGAGCACTTAAGGTTGAACCATAGACTGAAGGTAGTTAAACAACTTGAAGAGTCACTTGAGAGGAATACTTTGAGAGCATTACAACAGGATAAGTTACTTGAACCTGAAGAATTACAGGTAAGGGCAAAACAAAGAAAATATACGTCGTCATTGTCCTTTTAGTTCTCCTATTCACATACAGAGTATGCATAGTACAGGTGTCCCAATTTGTGATTATGATTGTGTGTGTGTGTGTAAATATATATTTATCCTTCTAGGAATTATTAAACGCTATAAGAGAAGAGCTTTTATGGGCAAAACGTGTTCCGTGTGAACGTTTGGAGGCGCCTTACGAGTCGTACAGGCTTGATTATTCACAATTTAAGACCCTATTTGGCGCTTTGTCGCCATGGTCTAAAGGGGAGTATGGTGAACTTGTGACTGCTAGGATGTTTAAGGTGAATATTAATGTTGTAATGGTGATTATAAACTGACCAAATTCAAATGTAGTTATGGATGTAATTTGACATTTTATAAAAGTACTTCTTAATTTTTTCGTTTTATTAATTTTATTGTATTTTACTTCACAATTATTTACTTAATTGTAATAAAATAAGGTTAGTTACTTCTAGCGTTCTTTACTTCCCGGACAGCACAGACGATTATATTCTAAAATGTTGTTATGTGGATTTTGCTAATAGTGAATGTTTTTTGTTTCAGCTGATGGATGAAGATGATGATGGTTTTGTAAGCGCACGAGGTCTGTCCCTAGCATTGGGGCTGTCGATGAGAGCGGAGTGTTCACTCCGACTCCGCGCATTGTATTGTATGCATGCACCGCCACTATTAGCTAAGCAAGATTTACGCCCCACTATGCTTACTGAGACTGGGGATGAGGTTGCTGACGATGCATTGTCGTTCTTTGAAAGGTTAGCTTAGAGAGTATTTTTATAGACGTTGAACATTTTCGAGCCACTAAGAATATACGATATCATATGAAACCTGTTACTATCAAGAGTTTTAACCAATGTGATAAGTTTATCTGTCATAAAATTAAGAAGAAAGGAAAAAGTTAGTGTTAGAAATAAAATTGAAATGATGATGTTGAGTGTATATTACAGCATAGAGAATCCGCAGACACCAGAAGCAGGTCCAGCTCAAAGCACAAGTTTAGCTGAGACGTCAATGGATAAGTCTGCTAGCAGTAGCACACCCTCTGGCACTTCAGGTAAAAAACAAAAACCTTGAGAACTAAATATCAAACTGTTGAAAATCAGACTATATTAAAGTAGCTCATTGTCCCTCACAGGTATGTTCTGGGAAACACCAGAAGCGACACCCCAATCAGTGAGAGCTGCAGCGTTGGTCGGTTTGCCAGCATCACTGCCCTCCACTCCGGGATCACTTCCATCTGGAACGAGTAATGCACCACCATTACCAAGGGCTCATTTCTTACAATTATTAGCTGTCTTACATCATTTGGCTCAGCATGATACGCAATTATATGAAGCTGTTGTCACAGCTGGTAAGAGTTTTTTTTAAGTTCTGGTCTTATGGAGGTTTTAGTAATAATGTCAGTTCACGAGAAGAATATTTATTTGTAGGTGCTCTGCTTCTTCAATTGGGTGAAATGAATTACCGACCTGAATTGCAGCTGGATACCTCTTCGAGCAGTCCTACACAAGCACAGGCAGACACACCGGTGGTACACTATTTTAGATTATGACAGCGCCATCTAGCGGCACTATACAAGCTTATTATAAATTGCATAATATGCAATAATGATATATTTCATCTTCAGGTGGATCCAAATGGCAACACACCGATACAAGACAGGAGTCTATCAACAAGTGAGCCCACGGATGAGATGTGGTCAATAACACTGGAACAGTTCTTAGCAACGATGATCTCACAGCAAATACTAAATGAATTTTTCAGTAAACAAGAACCGATTTTACCGCAATTGCAGGCCCTCAAACAGAAGGATAGGTTTTTAAGTGTTTCATAGCCAATTAAATAAAGTTTATAACACACCAAAGCTATTACGTTGAGATATGTTGTCCACGACATATCTAAACAAAATAAGAAATCTAAGATAAAGTTAGTCGTTTCCAGTAGAGTCTGGTTTTTCAATCGTGACCTCTGCAATCACCAACTACACATTTTTTTTATAAATAAGGTAAAAATAGAAAGTTTTCATTATTTAAGTATGTCGGTTTAATTTTCAAACTCGGTAACAACAAAATTATAGATTTTTCATGTTTAGTGCCATTTGGTGTAAAATTTAAAGCATGATAGAAAATACTAATGGTGGCATGTCAAATGAAATGTATGCAAAAGCCCGTACGCCACCGGCGTATGACTGATGTTGCTCATATATACTGAATTGAATCAGTTATGTTTTGTCTCTTTCTACTGAATTTAAAGTAATATAAGATAGAAACGGAAGGATTGTGACCTATCAAACTGGAAGCAACTCTCCTCAAGCTGGAGTAGCTAAGGTGACTGTTTCCTACAGAGCTTTCTGCATTTAACGCTGTTACGCAAGCTAAAAGCTAGTTGAGGCTATTTGTTTGAATTCATAAAATTTTCTCTCAATTCATAAAATTGCAGATATTTGGCATTCGGAGTTCAGAGCGCGTGCGTTCACGTAGATCTTAGTTACACAAGAGTCGCCAAGAGGGCGCAGCCGTTGAGACGAAATTAGGTAGAGGAGCAAGGATGTTGCTAGCCAGCAAAATAGTTATAAAATTAGCTTACTATTACTATGTAACTGACATTTTCATAGATTGATGATTAAGCCGACGTTATAGGTTTTTAATACGATTAATTAATTGTGTGTCATATTAACCATAATAAGTTTATTCATACGAATTATTTACTAGATTTAGTTTAACATTCCATTTTCCTAATTATGTTATAGTTTATGAAATTGGTGCTCTAATCCCGTGTTTTAGAATGTGTTTCTAATGTGTAAACATTAATCATGGATAAAATCTTTAAAAAAAACTGTTAGGTTTAACTTCCCAGTTAAATGAAAAAAAAAATCGAACGTGTATTTGGTTGTGTTATTTGGCCAGATGTTAAATGTTGCCTCACATTGAAGTGATAGGAACATTTGCTATTAAACCGAAATAATACCTTGAGCGAAAAGAGGGGGTAGTTAGTATTTCTGCCTCTATGAACTTTGTTTTAATAGTAGGGCTTTGTAGTCTTAATTAAATATAAATAGTCCGCTGGTAGGACGATAAAAGTAATCCCTTGTCATTCCCAACTTTTCCTTCCAATTCTTTGGTTTAGAATCTTATACTAAAAGCGTGATTTGTTAATAATGGTGCTTTCTGCAATAAATATTTGCTTTTAGGCCCTTAGCTTGGGTAAATAATAAATATGTATATTTTGCTCGAAATTGTATGGGTATGGCGAATTGGCTCGGTCCACAAATATATTCAGTCGTATGTGGTATTAATTAGAGATGCGCCGAATATTCGTGTTCGGTGGAGCCCATATTCGGAGCATCTCTATTAGTATTTAATATGTAGAAAATTTATACGACTAACTATAATGGAATATAATAAAATGTATATATAAAGGTTAGTAAGTAGGATAAAATATATAAAACTAATATTAAGTGGTAACACGTGACTTCACGTTTCTTACGTACTGTATATAGAAAGAGTATATTTTAGTTAACACTATATTCCTCTCTTAAATATACTGCACTAAGGGCCGGTTTTTTAATAATATTTAGTCACTGTTTATAGATATTTTGTCGTCATCTTTTGTTTGTTTTCTTGACATTTAAAAAATAACCTTTATTGAAAAACCGAAACCAAGGAAATATTCACATAAAGCTGTTAATATTGTAGTAAGTTTAAGTTAGTGAAGCATTTAGTATATGGAGATGATATTTTTTATGTATTTGAAATATCAACCCTATTTTTAAGTTATAAAACATATAGACAAATAAACTGTTTGAACGTTTTTCTTTCTTTTTTTTAAATGTACTTCCTTAATAAGTAGAAGCCATATTGAGGCACAACCTAGAGAGGATCTTTTAAGAAAAGAAAAATAAATATAAACGCTTTTTTTGTAATGTTATATTTATCTAGTAAAATTAATACATTTAAATAAATCACTATTTTTGTGAGAATTTCAGAGCCCAAGCGTGACGCGAGTGTACCTTCGCCATGTCCAATAACTTAATATGCGTTTCACCTTTACTAATTTTCCACTGAAAATAATAAATGCGTATTAGTCACGATCTATTATCAATTTAGAAATAATTATGGCTTAGATTTGTGACAGTATTGACGATCTTTTGAGGCGAAGTGGTCCCAGGCTGGATTCAAACAAATATTAAAGTGTATTATTGTTGTTTGAAGTTATTTCAAATTTAGATTGATTACTCAGTTTAGTAAAGGGAAATTGAACACAGACTGAGTCACGTTTATAGGTTAGTGTCTATTTTTAAGCACTAACTTCAAATTTTATATAAATATTTAGAAAAACCGTTAATGGTTACCTAACTCCTACTCGATAATAAACGATAACTACTCACATCAAGGTCTTCACCTTCATTGCCCAACAACTCGACTTTATAAGTGCCCTTATGTAGAACCGAAGTAATATTGTGCAATTCCAAAATATTATTTGACGGCCACTTGAGAAAAATTGCATAGATGGCAGCCAAAATGTCTGTACTCTTTGGCGGTGCGGTCGGCTGCATTGCATTATATTCAATTTTCTTGCACGTGTACCAAATGTCACCATTATTTGTGTCATTTTGGGCTGTCCAAGGAGATGTCCCGTAGATGGCTTCCCCGTTCATCTTCAGCCATTCTCCCAACACAAGCAGTCTCTCTTGAAATATCGGTGTTATTGTGCCTTCCTTCGTTGGACCTATATTTATTAAGACATTGCCTAAAACAAAATTAAAGAGAAAATAAATACATGTATCAGTTTTTTAAATAAGGTCATATAAGTAATAAAAGATAATAAGTATTTATTTCAACGGAGAATCAAGCCCGAGATCTCTACTTAACAGACTAGCACCCTATTCACTGCACCACAGAGGTCGTTAAAAAAAAGAAAAATCTTATTAATAAAAAAAAGAAGTTTATTGTGAATAAAATTTGTAACATAAAATACCAAGGGCCCTGTACTTATAAACAGCATTATAATGTAAAAAATAATAATTAAAAAAGATTCTTTAACATATGATCACACTCTGCCTGATATTAAGCTAGATCGTGGTCTATGAGTGTAGGATATCATCTGCAAGAAATAAATGGTTGCAGGAATACTTCAATAGATGAAGTTGCTAAAACATCTTATAATATATTGTAAATGTTCTTACCACCACAACTGACAGTGGAAACTAATTCCTCAAGTATTTCATCCGTGCTCATTATTTCACTTAATTCAATGTTACGCCTGTATCCCCAAGACTGCCGGTCTATCGTGAATGCATTCTCCCATTTATGATTTTGCAGTTGTCCTGCAAAAATATATTGTTTATTTGATATTTTTTAAGATTAGTAATTAGCTCATTAAGTGAAAGAAATAGAGTTATGGACAATGGAAGTTTCTCTCTATAAGTAAAAATTAGTTGAAATAGTGTTGCAGACAAAATTACTAAAAGTTTTGTCATTTAGTAACTAACTAATAACTAGAGAGTTATAAATATCTCAAACCTTACCAGGATTATATCTATCGGCGCAATTATAGAAATCTCCATGGTGACAGGGAATACCAATTCCCCATCTATCATTAACCACAACCTCATCTCTCACCGGACTGTCATTATACAACCAAGCCAACAGATCCGTAGAGTTCCAATAACTATCCAGCGCTTCCCAATCTCCATCAGCCCAAATGACAGACGGTTCATAATCATTTACGAGTTGTTTAATATCAGGCCATAGCTTTGTTTCAGGGTAATAACGGGTTTGAAACAAGTTTTCCTTATCTTCTAAATAAATTGGGTTAAACCATTCATACAGGGAGTGGTATACACCGAATTTTAAGCCTTGTGCTCTTACAGCATTGGCCAGCTCACTAACTAGATCTTTCTTTGGGCCAACATCAACTGAGTTCCAGCTGAATGATTTTCTTGAGGGAAATAGTGTGTAGCCTTCATGATGTTTGCTTGTTAGCACTACATACCTGTAATTGAATATGAAGATGCAGAAAATGTAATATGTGATAAGGCAAGTATTAGAAAATTGTATGAAAAAGATGAATGAACAAGTCCACCATTATTTAATTATAAACTAATATTATTAATATTGAATAAATACAAACTTAGCTCCTGATCTAACAAAGAGCTCGGCCCATTTCTTTGGTTCAAAAAATTCTGCAGTAAACATCGGGGCGAAGTCCTGATAAGTGAATCCAGGTCGATAATTGTTTCTCATGAAAAACCAATAATTTATTTTGGACACTGAAAAAATGCATTTTACACAAATTTAGCTGTTTTGAAATAATGAATGAAATCATAACTGTTAAATGATTACAGAAAATATATATAAATGCACATACTGTTCAAATTAGACCAAAACCACTCGGATCCAAAACTTGGTACAGAAAAAACTCCCCAATGTATAAAAATTCCAACCTTAGCTTCATCATACCATCGAGGTAAAGGCCGTTTGTCTAAGTCATCCCAATCAGAAAAATATCTTCTTGACGAATCCTCAGCATTTATTATTTTAGTTTCCAATTCAAAATCTAATGATCCTTTTACTCGTACGAATATAAAACACAACAAAAACACATATATATTCATATTTATTACGCTAACCAATCTCAATTAGACCGGCACGGCGCGGCGGACGACTATCCAGTAAATGAAACCTAGTTAATAATCACGACTAATAGTAACTAACTTTACAACAAACAAACCACTTAAACAAAATATTAAATGGGTACACTGATAAGATAATTGTTATTTTATGTTATTGAGATAGTTTTAAACATCACGAATGCGCGGTTTAAACAAACTGACAGTAATAGTTTTAAAAATAGAGCGTTGACCTCCAATATAGTGATAATTGTGGTAGTGAAAAGTCTATATCACGCAAAATTAGACTTCTATTAAAAATACAGAATAATTCGTTATAATTTGTCAGCTGTAAAAAACCGCGAAACTTCTCAACAAAAAATAAAACAAACAAAAATATTCTGATCATGCATTTTATTTGTATTATGCATTACTCAATTCTTAAAAAATATATAATTTTACTTAACAGTACAGCCTGGCCTTATCAAGTAATGCAACACTAGTCATAAAAAAGCTTTCATGATTTAAAGAAATATAAGACTAGCAGACAGTTTTACACAAGTAATAATACTGACATATTAAAAATATGGCAAATTTATATATAGAGAAATAACTTAAAACTTACCTATGCTAATTAGGCAAATCAAACTAACAATAAATATAATTCTTACATGAGCTAAATCATAGACTAGACAATAAATTCTATGGCACAAAATACAAGCGTAATTGATTTGACTTAATTTCTTAATTGAAATGTCTCATTTTTATCCACTTCCCGCTGTGGAAGTGGATGACAATGCTATTGATTATCCACTTTAAAGTTTGAATAATGGCAAGCACTATTTATAATTATTTCGTTCATCCCTGAAGTAGGAGGTTGTGCAGTGGACAGTGGCTCTATATGCGCTGATGTGCTCAATGCTGGGGCTGTGTACAGCTTTCCATTGTGTAATGCAGTTCCCTGACTAGAATGTGTGTAAACAGTACAAATAGAATCTTTCCTTGGCTCATTAATTAATCCCATTTTCACTTCAAATATAGCATCTTGTATTTTCTTTTTTGCAACTAATAAGTTTCGTTCTCCTTTTAAAGAACGCAGCTCATTGGCTATATACTCTCCGAATACTGAGAACTCATCTCGGTTTTGCTTAGGAGATGTTGAGAATATGACCTCAGGTTTGATGGCTACAGAGTCTGTGCGAGGTATCTTCTGTGGCGGCGACAGACTGATTAGTTTGCAGTCATTAATTGCAGAATCACTATGCGGTGGAAGACAACCATTGTTCTCCGTTTGTTGATCCTTTAAGGAAATACAATCACGTTACAAACAACTCAAATTGATAAATGAATTTTTAATTTCCTACTAACTTTAGGTATTGTGGAATAATTTTAAAAACTCACCGTATTTAGTACCGTGTAAGGTTTATTCGAGTCCTTCATAAAATGCAAACATTCGAAGGCGTACCAATTACTAATATATCTTTCATTAGGGTCTTCGGCATTAGCTCGCGCTTCTCGAGCAGATTCTCTATTGTATTGAGTACGTAAATGCTGTATTTTCTTCGTTACATCTCCTATAGTAACTCCCAAAATATCTGAAATAACTCGTAATTCTTCTTTACGCTTTTGTTTATCTCTACGCGTATCGCACAGCGAAGGATTCCATAAAGACGCATTCACTTGTAGCAATTCAACCAATTTCAACGTTCTCTCTTTCGACCACTCCATCAGTTGTACAACTTATTATATATCTGCTAACAGAAGCATCGATATCTTTGCAGACTAAAGCGGTGTATGACGACCAGTCGGCGGACTCGGTAACTTTCATCGAGCTTTTATCTCACGACGCGCCGATCGATCAGTTTGACATTTCCAAATTCAGTGTTGAAAGATTTAAAAAATATGGTTAGAATTTATTATTTTATTTTGATTAGTCTTCAATGATTTATTACCAATTGTTTCTCGTTGTAAATGATTATCACTGAATAAAATGCAATTTAAGCGCAGATTATATACTGAAGTTTCTTAAATTAAAAGTACAGCATTTTTTATTTATTATTTACAATTTATATTGTTGAATGATAACGGCGGTTCGAATGCGTTTGTACGTCGTTAATATGTGGGAGAGGCGTATGCAGCCTCTGATTCTGTGATAAACTAGCTTATCAACTGGCGAACATTAACTAATTAATTTTCGTGAAGTAAATATTTGGTATAGCTACCGTTAAAAGAATGAATTGCAAATCTATATCTTGGGTATAAAATGGGTCGATTTTGATTAATAACGAAGGTTGAAATAAAAAAATACATTTCATTGAAATATCTCATTTTATTTACAATTTAGGTGAAAGTGTACTAAATAAAGTATGCACTACCTAATAAACGTATATACACTATTTACAAATAAGTACGACTAAATAAAGAAATGCAATAAAAACAATAAAAACGGTAAAGAATTATTATTAACTTGTGCCTGGCCTTTCTTTATTATGTATCATTAACTCATTATTTAAAAATTTGAATTCATCCCAAGACACAAATCTAATAAATTCTACCACCAACTAATCTTATGAGTAAAAAAAAACGTTTCACAATATACTTAAAACAGAACTAATAACAATAAAAATTAGCTCATAAATTAAGGAACTTAATACGTGGAAAGAATATATAGATTTATGATATATAAATAAATAAAGTAATAGTGTGATGATGATAACGATGATGGTGATGAAATTGATGGAACAAATGAGTCTGATTAAGCGCTTCCACTAAGTAACTGCCTCAAAAATGATAGTCGAGTGACATACTCAAGGCTCTGATGATAATAGCGCCAAATAGCGAAAGAGCACTCCCAATGCATGTACATACTGGGTGACTCGTTTATCATAGCACTCGACTCATTTATTAAAAGTCACAGTTACAAAAATCATACTGAAAATAACTTTCAATATTACCAAATATCATTTCATTATTTAGATAAAATTAATACATTTAAAAAAATCAAGTTAATTTATATAACAATACATGATTTTATTAAAACAATTATAAAAATAATAAAATAACAAAGCCTATATTATATTATACTCCAATCATAAAATTCATCTTTTTTCTTCTGTGCAAAACTAGTTTCAAATGCGCACGCGCAATTGATAATTATACGACTAGAACTATTACTACTACTACTAAGAATTATATTTGAAGTTTAATTGATTTTTTAAATAAACATAATTTCATCACACATACACGTTTCATACCGATCTTCAATTAATATATGTACTGGGTTCAAATACAGTACGGTCAAGCAAGCTGACACATTTTTGAAACATCTTCCAAACACTTCATATATGATTTTCTGATATTAAAAAGAAATTACAATTATATACTTTGGTCTCAGTGACTTTTAACATTTGCCACGCGAATTTAGCATTAAGGCGGGTTAGGCATCAGTTTGCTTGGCTGTACACGTAATCAGATCTCACAGTCTCGGAAAGTATATATATATATAGTAGATACTTATTATCAACATTAAAAAAATAAAATAATGTAACCTAATATCAATCAACAAAAACAGTTAATAACAAACAAAAATTAAATAAAATTGCAATTATTTACAATTCATTGACATTGACTCAGATTTTAGAGAGAACAATTTCATTCATCATTACTACATTATTATATTATATTATATTTACAGGAGTTCTACAATTTTACATATATGTACTAATTTGTACGTGGCCTATGCAAACTTGATTTAACTAATATAACTGGTCATACCAACTATATGATATATTATTATGTGTAGAATGCATCAACAACTACATAGTGATTAGTAATGAAGCGTCGACCATTGACCGTCGTCACGACACTAACAAAAGCTGCAACCGGCAGACTAATGCATCGTCATGTCTACATTCCTTAAATTGGTTCTAAAGTAGTTGTATAAGTAAAATAGACAATATAACACAATTTAATAAATATTTAAGATACTATTCAGTAAGATCTCACTATTATTCACATCACTTGTTACGAGATTTCAGTCAAAGGCCTCGATTCTCTCGTTTTGAAAAATCCTTTCTCCGTTCTACACTCTCTTATTGTGACGGTCTGCAAGTTAACTGTAACGTCCGTTATGAAGATCTGATCCGCCACGGGAGAGCGTGCCAACCAGTAAGTGGCGTCACGGCGAGGCACGGGAGCAGGCGGTGGTGGAACCGACGATTCACCCCATTCGTCGTCATCCTCCAATGTAGCGGAAGTCGGCGGTACCGGAGGCGAAGGCGGCGGAGGCGGCCTGGCTCCTCGCGGCTCTGCGGGTGCGGCCGGAGCGCTGCGGCTATCCGTATGTCTACGTTCTAGAGTGGGATGCGCGGCCGCCTCCTCGGGTGAGTGAGGCGGCCTCCGATGACCGGTACGTGGAGCAGCGGCTTCCGCCGGTGCAACTGGCGCTGTGGCGGTCCCCGCCGGTGGTTTTAGTTTAGATGGTGGCGACGTGGTAATCGTGACGCCGATTTTACCACTCTCGCGCAGCACCTCTGCCTTACGTTTAGAACCAGCCGGCAGTAAACGATCTTCGGAGAAATCGCGATCCAAGGGTGACGGGTCCCGTTCGCGTCGTTTGTGCGCCCGTCTCGCTTCCTCGTTGCGTTCGAAGCTTTGTATCAGTCTCGGATCTAAGATGTTCTCCTCTGGTTCCCACGTGTTGTGTTTAGGTTTCCAGCCCTTCCATTTAACGTAATATTCCACTTTGTTCTGAAAAGAGAAAATATTTCAATGAGCAAAGTTCGCGGGTGAAATGCACCGAGCGACCCGACACACTGAGCGCTCGTTGGTTGTAAAATGCGAGGGGTCGCCTTGTGACTCAACATATGGTTAGATATATTAATGAGATAATATTACAATTTCTAAGTACAGGTTTTGTACCTGTTGTTTTATAATACCTAATATACGTGACGTTACAGCGCGAGCAAATAACCTAAATTCGGATCGTAATCTAGGTAGTTGGGTTGTTCTATTCTAGTATTATTTAGGTCGGGGTCACGTGCAGGGAGGAGGGGTGTAGGTCGCTCGGGAGCACCTGCGGGCGAACACCTGGCGCGGCCTCCTCATGCAACACATGCAACCATATGCAACAATTAACAAACACATATCTTGAACAAAGCAAGCCGCAAGCAATGTCAATACCCATCTTAGCTTCAGTACCTAAAGTTATATTTGCAATTGCGTGCAATCATTAAAAAAATAATGCAATCGAATACATTGTTCTCAGATCTAGTCAATAAGACCATTGCACTATTTGAACCTATTTTACATTGTAATTTAGCAACTCATAAAGTGTCAATACCGACATCTGTGTCTGGCGCGCTTTTCTTGCAATTATTTCAAGTCCAGTAAACCGTATTTCCAATCAAACTACACTATAGCCATAACTCACCGACATAATTCCGAAGTAAATTCACTCATATGCCATGGATTATAAAGTACAATTTCCAAAAACATAATTGGTGGATATAATGTTTTGTTTTGGAGCACTTTTACACGAACCCTCGCGTCTTATTGGTTTGGTTAAGAAGGGTGACGGTGTATGTATAACACTGCACGCGACGGCTTTGTTAGGACGTTCCGTACGTCACGCACTGGTACAATATAAATTACGAAGATATTTTTGAAAAACAACGATTCCAGCCAATAAATATGGAAATAGTTTTTAAGCAAATGCATTATAAATAAATGCAAATAAAAGAAGGTTCTATTAATAACGACTATATGTTAAAACTAAACAAATAAACGAACTTACTTTTTTCAATGTATTCATTATTACGAATCATAATTATACTGTTATAAGATAAAACATTAAAAATAGCAAAATAAAAGCAATAAACTACGAATCTACTCTCGCAGACTGTTTCGCAGACTGTTGCACCAACTGAAGTCGGATACAGACTGTAGATTGAAAACTAAAACGTGGGGCCGAATACGTGTGGGCAAGGTTGGATCGTGCAGCAGACGCTCTGTGATTGGGCGACGCGAGGGTGTGAGGGCGGGGCGAGGGGAAATCTACCCCCCAGCCCCCGCGAAAATAATTGCGTCATGGGCGTACCAGCTTTCGATAAAAGCTCAGACACCAATTATTGTAAATTACTTCGCTTCGATAATTAAAGAGGTTATTCATTTATTATAATTAAGCTGTTATTTTGTAATAGTTAATGATTAATAAATGCATATTTAAGTAGGCATACACCATCAAGTACAGCTTATTCATTATTACTAATTAACACGTAAGCTATATTTTATAAGGATGTGGAAGACTTAATGATGAAACAGCGCTCGAACTAGTGGTTCGTGACTGGGGAGGAAAATACGCTGGGATAGTGGAAGCTACTTTTAGAATAAGTATTCTCGCGCACGAACGTCACAGGTCGATTGCTAGAACCTAAGTAAATTTGCAAACACGAAATTTTATTTAAAAATCTACTTATAGAGGTTTATTAAAAATGCACTTCTTTCGTAAAATAATTTAATTTTGTATTCCACTCTCGGTCCTTTAATTGAATGGGAAACGTTAAAAGATAAAATGAAGAAAAAGACTTCAGTCCTCCTCGTTTTTCTAGTCTATCTTCCTAATATATCTGGATGAATTTGACGAATTGATAAACCTATTTATAATTACTCTGATGCATTTTTATTTATTAATAATTGTCTATGAAAATACATGCTCATAAAAGACGTAAAGCTAATATAGATCACGCGCAACTATTTTATAGAGCCTAAATCAGATTGGGTACAATAGCTGGATATTTTAAAATAAGTAACTAAATAAAAACGTAGGTTCTTTACATCTTCTTTAGTAGGAAGAGTAATAAATGAGATCGAGACGAAAGAGAGGCAGCGTGCGGAATACTCCATGGTCTCTCTGCCTATCCCGAGGATGGACGCGAGTTAAGTAGTCTCCTTTTTAGTATATTCAATTTTACTTATTATTATAGAAAATAAAGTAGTCATTTGTTTTAGGTCACTGTGTTATAAGTTCGTGTTGTTTTTGTATACATAGGGTCATCCTATTTTAGAGTTAGGAAATGTCTGTATATGCAACTGATTTGAGATTTCAGTATTAAAAGAATCAAACCGAGCATAATTCAACTCATATGTGGTTTCTTCTATACGAAGCGGTAAATTATTTTTAACTGGGCTTGAAGTGATGATGAATTTAACGACCCGCATGGTAAAAACATGTACTCGCCGAGATTCTGAGCATAAATTATTAACTTATTGAGAGAGGTTAAATGCAGCAACCATTTTAACTGAACGTTTATCGATCAGAATTGGTGAAAACGTCTCGTCTCGCTTATTTGACTTCGTTATAATTTCTTTCACTATTTCTGAACGTCACGTTCATTTAGATTTGTGATTTTGATGCTTTTAAAATATTCTTTGATAATTTTAGTTTTATACACCAACATTCTAGATTGATATTCCAAAAATATTCAAGACTTTTATTACTATATATTTCATCCTCAGGTATATGTTTTTGAATTTTGAACTTAAAATATGAAAACGAAAATAAATTTCAATATCTTTGCTTTAAGATTTAATTTTAATGACTTATTTCAAAAAATTAGCTTTATAATATTAGTTAATAGTAATAATATCAAAAAGATTTCAAATAATCCGAATGAAATAAACAATTCTGAACAAACTCTTGATGTTGGTGATTCAGTATGCATGTGAAATATTGACGATGGGCTCACGGATTGCGATGCAGCGCGCCCGAGGCTCAGTCGCCGACAGAGGGCGGGTTGTAGGGATAAAAGATTAATGGCCCACGTTTAGATCGGGCGCGACTGTAATCCCTGAGGGACGCATCTTTACTCAAACGATATTAAACAGATCGTTCCAAAGTGACTACGGTACTAATAGATCTTAAGAATAATTTATTACGATGAACGGCGGTTTTAAGATAGAGAATACAGTTATAGTAAGTAATGCCGATCTAAAATTAAAATCGACTTTGTTTTAATAGTTGAAGCAGATGGGTTTTCACTTTACTCAAAAATAAAAATTAAATGAATTAATTTACATATCATGTTTAATCTTTTATTTAATGTGGCAACATTCTCCTCTTAAATCGCTGCCAAATAAAAATGACTTAAAAAAATATCGTAGCGATTGTAGACGTAATAACAGTTTAATCGATTTCTATGGAAAGAAAATATAAAAATTCTTTGTTTTCTACAAATCCGATCAATCCAGTTTGACACTTAAACGTATCTGATACATGTAATAGTAGAGAGAAAATGTGAATAATTTACAATAATAAAAAGCATATTTACTCGATTACTATTATTACTCGTTTTACTTCGAATTCTTATTCGATATTTAACACAAGCGACTTTCCATCCCTAAACCGCTATTATGAATTTATAAAATCATGTAAACGTACTATGAAATTATGTATTATATATTGTAGTTGTATTTTCCAGTCAGACCACATATGATTATGTAATGGTTTATGTGCGCGTATAATGCGTATGAAACAATAGTACGTAGTACGTAATAACAGCGTTATAATAGTTTGGGCTTTAACTAGAAGTGTTTGAATTTTATTTGTAATTTAAATATATCATTTGTTTACAATTCTTTTGTTTGTTTTATTTATAAATATAAAAGACGTTAAAACGAATAATTGAAACATCCTAACCGATGTTATCTCGAATAAATCTCCGCATAACATCAACACATCCAGTGTATGATGCTTTGCTTTGTGTGTGTTTCCCAAGCAAACTATTCATTACCAATGTCATAAATATTTAACGAGCTCTAAAATAACATGAAATCCTATTGACATTGTATCGGATTAACCTTCCATAAGAAAATCATCACAAAGCTTATTACAATACAGCACAAATTTGAATGTATTCTTTTAAAAATGTTAAATTGCGCTGTGAAATTTCGAAGTCTCCCTAGAGCGTGAGATGTATGGAGGTTGAAATGGGAGTAGGGAGGTCCATGGAGGCGAATGGATCGCAGCGAGAGGTCGTAAACGTACGAGGCTGAGTGCCGTAATCACGTTGCTCTGATTAATTTTTCAATCAAAATTCATTCCGTCTCCCAAGGCAATGCGACTTGTTGCTTTCGAGACGGTCTATCACTAATGGATTTGTAGATTTTAAAAAATATGCAAATTCATGGATTAAAGAGCTGCAATAATTCCAGTTATAACGTAAATGATATTTCTATTTGCGAAAAAGGAATGCTTGCGGTGAAGCCGACGCACCATCTGTGTCACGCCAGAGTGATCAAATTATATGTTACTCCGATATCACTAACGCCGGCTACCATATTGCTAGTGTGTGTATCCGTAGTAAGCACGCATACAATTGTTATCAATTTCTTAAAATATATTATAATAAATACACACGGGGTCATTAGCCAATAGTAAAAGCGATGTGATTGATAGCTTACCCAAAAATAATATTAGATTAAAAGCAAAACATAATTGCGTTGTTTTCAAAATTATAATGTAATAAGTAGGTATGTAACATTATTTTCAGAGAAGTTAAAAATATACAGCGTCGTCAAAAAAGTTCTGCAGTGCTTGCTTGCTTGCTTTTCATTCAAGCAGTTCAGACTGACTAGTCTCGCGTCTTCAACGCCCGCCGTCATCCGCCAGGAACGTATTCGATTCGCTAACACGTAACCAAAACTACCAGGAGCACATGATAAGCGAGGAGGTAATAACGAGGTGAGCGAGAAAGATGATACTATAAGACAAGGTACGCGATAAACGCCGGGTGGTCGCACTCCAACACGGCGGCATAAATTCAATTCAGTCTGGCGTTGGCTGCCGACGTGATGTGGTTGGTTGCATGTTGGTTGGCGATTATCGAATATAGGTTAAATAGTTCGCTGAGTGAGGAGATTCATTTAATCTTAATAAATGACATCATGTTATATGTTTTTATACAGACTAATAAAGTCTTAAAAATATGTATGTTTATTATTAAGATGTTTTAACAATAGCTGTCTGGGTTATCTCCTGAAAAGTGATAATACTAATGATTTCCGCTGCGTACTACAAACAACTAGGTAATGCACGGTCATCGACTCTCTGAGCTACTGTTTCTGTCATTGCCCGGTGAACGCCACTCTGTCAAGGCTGATACTTGAACTGACTAATGACACTTCCTACTACAACTAGAACGATGTTTGTAGATACAAAAAAAATAATCAAATGTTCACAAAACATTGATCTAATTTTGAACTTGATTTATTTTCCATAATAATAAATTTTATTTAAATTGTATAAATTAAGGGAACGAGGTACCAGGCTAACATATTCGTACACGGTTAGTAGCAATTAGTGTGTAAAGTGGAGATCGTCAACACGATCCTCGTCAAATAACAAAGAGCTATCAAGGGCGCCTGGGTCCCCACAAGAACACTTCTCAGTAAGTTCCTCGACAAACAAACTCGGATTCTATTCTAACAGATCTATAAATAAGTATATATAGAAGCTAAATATTTTACTAAAAAATATTTTTTATAGAAACTATGTACTTTAATAGTTGAAAACTTATAGATATTTTTGTATCTAGTAGGATTCATGGACCGCATCAGGCACAATACGGTCAGATGTCAGGTACCACTATACTGAATGGGGGTGAGATATTATTGAATTAATTTCCCAGAATAATAATTTTATTAGGTTATGAGAATGCGGGGAAGTTTCACAGACTGACACAGACCCTTCACAAATAACAATGAGATACAAAACAAGTTGTCTTTGTTGGCTATTTGAGCAAAAACTCGGCGGAGAGTTTGCAATAATCTTTAGATTTTTCCCCCATTGAATTGCATTTTTTTCCACAAAAAGAAATTACTGGACCGGTATTTCAAAAGTTATAAAACAACATAATAGATCTGAGTTTAAACGATTTAAGTGTAAACAGAGATCGGGCACTTGTCGCTTTAAGAAATTGCCGAGCCGGTATGTCATAGGGCAAATAATCACGTTTTTTTTTTGTTAGTTACCCTGAAATAATTAACTTAAAAATATACTAGAGAAACGAGCAGGAACAAAATTCTATTTTGATCTAGCTTCATATTTTTTTTATTCCAATCAATTTATTTATCTACTTAGGTATTTTAAAATATCTAATAACTACTGATTGTGGTCAATATTGTATGGTTTGCGCACATTTTGTTTGGCATGTCTTGTTTAAGAGAATTAATAAAAATGTCTAACATTATTGTCGGTTTAGAAAAATCGAATTATATTATATTTTAAAAAAAGTATCTAAATTCGAACAAAAATTAGTATCCTTTCTTTCATCCAAACTTTAATAGCATTTTTATTATAATCCCGAGATAAACACATCAATATAACTCAATTAGGGGAATGTACCCTCCTGCCAAATTTCATATCAGAGTTGGTGTTTGCAGCCAAAAGAAAAAACAAAAGCAAGGCCGCCAGCTATCGGTTTAGGGTTGGGTCCAATTTTGGGAATAACAAAACAATTCCACTCAGTCCCTTCAAAGTTTAATAAACACAGGTCCAATGTGGTTATTGCATTCCTAACATTAGATCCTTATCTTACAATATTTTAATTAGATGTGATGTTTAATACAATATGTCATACGACTGTATGTGATGTAGCGCTTAGCATAAAGCGAACCATAAAAATGTGTAAAATCCTAAAAAAAAATGATTACAAAATTTATTACTATAGTGAAGTAAATTAGTAATTTCAAAAGAGAAGTCAATATCAGTTGGTTTGCCTAACCCACTGCGTTGAAACAATAGCAATAATTACTTTTAAACTTTTTATTGTTAAAGCATAGAGCTTACAAATTAACAGAGAAAACAATTCTTGAACGCATATTGAATTACAAAAACGAATTACCTAATGTAAGTATCACTTTTGTCCATAAAACTACAATTTTATTACCCGTGGGAACAATTTCACCTCAGGATGCCGCGACCATATCCTAATTGTAATTCTTATCTTGATCAGGTAGAAAGAGACAAGGCAATCTCTTTTATTCTTTCTTACTTACGTAATAATGCGCGCATTCAACTTTGAAGCAGATAATGAATCAATTGCGTTTGGATTCCTTTTCTTTGTATTTTATTTATTTTCAATAATGGTGGAAATATTTGTCAATTAAGTGGATTAGGCCGGTAAATCACTTCTTTCTTGATTATAATTAAAGGGTAAATTAATTTTAAAACGCTTTACCTTCGCGTTTATTTGTATTATTTAAAAAAACAGGTTAAATAATTGCAATATATGTTATGAGTTGAGTTGTGGCCCTAAAGTTGACGAAAATACCTAAAATACATAAGTTTTAATTTAAAATATTAAAATAATAATTGAAAAATTCCCGTCTAAATTTTGTTTAGATACCAGGCAAACATAATATTGAGGAGATATGTTCCGGAATGTGATATGCAAGTGTGAGTGAAACAATCGCGTTTAAACTTCGTACGGGACCCATGCGATGTTGTACAAGTTACCCCATTCACTATTTGCTTTAATATTCTGTTCGTGCGTGTATGCGATTAAGTGGTCTATACACTAAATATAGGGGAGAGTCATATAGGGGAGTTTTTTGTATTAAGGGTTGTAGGTATATAAGTTATAGATAGATTGCGTAGAGGTATTTTGTGAACAGCGACATGTCTGGAGTAGTGTTGGGATTTAGAGAAAAATTGATATGGTTTATATTATTCGATTGTTTTTTTATTACGACATACCTTATAGCATATTAAATGTTAAATAAAGAATTGTTTTTTCCAGCTACCACCTGTCCCTACAAATTTAACGCAAAACAATTCCTTTATAAAATGGTATATTTTAGTTTCTCAATATATCGTAACAGACAACAAAATAAAATTCAAAATTAAATAAGAAAAAATTAGCATAATTGGCGACTCAATGGTTTACTATGTCTTGAAACCGTGTTTTTTTTATTTTATTTCATACCGATATACGCGGACGTATTAAATTACGGTAAAGCATTGTCGAGGGATTATTTATAGAAAATTTGGTCGCCTTGTGCACCAGTTTCCGTGCGAGTATCTTTTTTATTTAGCCGTTGTCTTTTAAGAGAAAAACATCGAAAGAATCGGCATTACCCCAGTGACCCAAGGGTGAACGGATGCTTTTTACTCGCGTCCTTTGTTAAAAAAAAGCGAATAAAAAAGCCAACCCTTGGGGTAAATTTGAAAAAACGTATTAGCCGTTTCAATTTTATGATAAGGCGTTATCGCGTAATTTTACTAAAACCACTTTGAAACTAAAAATAACGGCAAACTAATTATTTTTTAAATTACTTTTAATTTAGTTTAGCTTTGATTTTTTTAATATGACAATGTCGAGTGACATGTCCATGAATGTATCATTTTTCATATTCACAAATCTTTAAAAATAAGATTATTTTGAAATTTAATGCAAGCGCCATCTATCCAAACATCCCTGAACTACTTCGTCAGCTAGCTTACTAAAATGTATCAAAATCATAATTCAGCGAAAAACCCATTTTTTATTGAATATAGGACATCAATTAATAAATAAACTTTATATTTAGATAAATTATTATCTAATTCGTGCCTAATTGTCCAATTAGAAATAAAATGGCGATATAACGTAGTTTTGGCGGGCAAAGTGAGCGAGATAGGGCGTTGCTGACATAAAATGGCGCACTCGTCGCTGATTGGCCGAAAGAAGTGGCGGGGGACATGCGCACCAGTCGCAGCGGCTGTCGGAACCGAACACTGGCGCGCTTACACCAAAGTACCAAGACAACAGCACTTAGTAGGAGTTACTAAATTCATAGACCACGTCCATTGGAATATTATCTAATCAGCACAGTGCTACGTAGGCATCATTTAACAAATTACATATTCTTATTTTTATGTAGAACTATAAAACTATGTTGCATGCTCAAAAGGCCATTTAGAATTACTTTTTTTTATAACTTTAAGAGCCATTGCGTTTAACTAAATCATATTTTTACTTACTTTTAGTTAGAAACCCTATGGATCTGTAATCAAGATTTTCCAAGTAAATATTTAGTACTTATTTTTTTATACTGGTATACTATTACATCAATGAACAAACATTTAATGAATCGTCTTACGTAATTAAGACAAAATTTCAATAGAAATGACGAGTTCTTAGACACTTCATTTGAGTTAGTATTTCTTACTTCTGAATGATAATATATTATAAAATTATATTGAATTATACAAAAGTAAAATAAGTGATTGTCTGCTATTAGGGAGCCAATGATTTATTCTCTTTTAATACGATTGTGACGATACATATAGTATAGATGCTCTTAGGTAATCCTAATAAATGATAGATTAAGTGACGCAGAAGTAAAAGAAGTGAGTTACCACACTCGACTTCATGTTAGGCCACAAATAAATGTCTGTGGGCAGCAAAACGCTTTGCTGGCTTGATGAGACGACGATAGGCGCCAAATGACAAACGACCATACACGTCGATTCCAAGAATTAAAAAATGCTTAGTAATAAAACATTATATTTAAAAGCAAATAATTATCTTAATATCTATTTTAAGACGAATTTTAGTGTTCTTTTGTTTTCTTTGTAATTTTATGGACACTTTTAAAATTCCTCTAAGTTTGATTCCTTGATACTTTCACCGTATAATAAAGTTTTGGCAACTGTTTTTTTAATATAAAATAATGACAGT
Organism: Tineola bisselliella; assembly: GCA_028551675.1. Lineage (NCBI taxonomy): Eukaryota > Metazoa > Arthropoda > Insecta > Lepidoptera > Tineidae > Tineola > Tineola bisselliella. Next base: position 15,680 of record JAPWLS010001252.1, on the reverse strand, counting down.
TAGTACCAGAAACTATTCTATCTGCATATACGATTTTTTCTATCAAATAAAATTATGATTGACGAGTTTCTTGTGGTCTTCTTCTCGTCATACGCCTTTCCGAAGCCATTGTAGAGTCTGACGATGAGCAAGCCCACGCCTTTAGTGCCTATGCTAATAATAAACTATTTTCATTTCATTTCAACTCCTACTCCTACTCTGAGTTAATATGCAGAATAGTTTTTTTCGATTCTTAACATCTATTAGATAATTTTGCATAACAAAGAGTTCGTGATTTTAGTGTTAGGCAATGTAGCGAGGTCTAGAAAGCTAGATCAAGGTTTTGTCCAAAATATTAAGAACAAATGTTCATTCAGAGAGGCCTCTAGCCGTACTTAAAGGTAAAGAATAGTGAGTTTAGAAACACATTTCGCAGTAGATCTTGTTAAGGTTCTTGGATCATATCTTCATATAATTATGATAACCTTTATTTGGTCTAAAAGCTCAGAATATTCTAAATAAGCATGGTTGAAATTTTGCATTGGTGTTTCGAACTAAAAAACATTGAAAAGACGAATTTTTGGAAATATTTTATAAAGCACGGCAGCACGTTAGGCATTATGATTTTGTAATTGCTACTGTTTCAATTGCATATTTTGTATGCTTCATTACTTTTGTAATAATATAAACATATAGGTATCATAGAATAACTACAAGCTCTCTCAAGCCTTCTTATTCACGTTAAATGTGGATTATATACACGCCGGTGTCTCATTCAGATGAAAGTGCGTCTGTAAATGTATACCAAAATTGTTGATGCAAGCATTTCATTTTTTTTAAAAATAATTGATACTATCAATAAAAAGGGTGATGTTTATTTTTCAAATTTGACCCGAATCCATTCCCGATTTAAACGCAGCTCAAAATCGAGATCATAGTTCTTTTAGAAGAAATTTTCCTATAATTTAATAATTTCCCTCATTAGGAAGAAAAATTAAAATAGCTAGTAATTTTTCCCAATAAACTTACTTTACACACTAAACTAATTTTTCGAATCGAACTGTTAGTTCTTGAAATGGGCTTTAGTATTAGTATACTGGCCACCTCAGAGCAGGGAATCCCTAGTGAGATGACCAGCAATCGATTATGCAGGAAATGCAATAACTACTATAGGTTTAAGATAACGATTTATTCTTCTTTTGCTGTGCATTTTAAGTGTGATCGACAAAGCTTTGCCGTTCTTAGACACCCATTATCATATTTAATAGTCCAAACATTTTAACACTAAAGGAAGGAGCGATACGAGTGAACCTGTTTGCGTAGGAACAATTCGTCATAATGTCATTTCCAACGTGATGTTATGGTAAGAAAGAACTTTCAGAAAAAGCAAAGATTTCGAAACAGTAAGCTTAGTAAAGAGATTGCTTAGGAAGTCTAGTCATATCTTGATTTTAAAGATATATTTATTACCTAATTGGGGCAGAATTTTACAAAATAGCCATAGGAGGAATCTACAAAATCATGGATGAGATAGCTTAGGGTTGTTTATCTATATATAATATGTAGTCGGCCTTTATAGCGTAGATTAGTGTGGTAGTATGTCACACATAGGTCTTGAATTCGATCTTGTTCTAACCAATATTTATTAGTATATATTTATAAAAAGACGTCTGTTTCGAATCTGGATGTTATGCTTGTATGTCCTCGCCCAGAGTGTAAGCTTGGGGTCAAAGTATAGTATGTGTATGTATATATTAGTATATATCTTTCAAATTTACACTAGGAAATAAAAAATAGTCATCGGTCAGGTGTAATGAGAAATTGACTGAAACCAGCTTGGCGTATCAGACAGTCACCATTCAAATCGATTCTAAAACACTTACTACAACTTTTCATGTACTTGAAGGCTCGTGTCTTCTCCTCCATACTGCTTCGTACTCACTACTTACCCAGCTCGTCGTAACCAGGAACCTATGTGCCAGGCCGCAAATGTATTAAGCAATCGTGCAATGAAGCCGCATTCGTATGTTAGTTTTACGTACAAAACTATTATTCTATTGTAAAAGCGATTTCAAAATTACAATACAATGCGACAAGGTTGACTGATCAAAACTAGTTTACTATTAAGAACATCTAAGATTTCCACATGCGAGGGTCACAAATTACTAATATACAAATGCTAATCCTCATTCCCGAGACGTGAAGGGGACCCCCTAATATAAAGAAACCCACGTGAATAGGAACGAAAACCCCTTGTCAAGACGACAGCTGTCGCACAAAACACAAACTTCATATAAAATGCAAATAAACAAAACACCAACATGCAGATAGTAAACATTAAAAAGCTGCCAGATTCACCATAGCTCATAAACAATGAAAGCCGCGAGTAGAAATCACGAAGGAGTCTCACCTTTCTAACTCTCTTCTTCATTATACGCTCAGCGGCGTACACGCTGTCTCCAAGTTCCATCTTATGCATCCCCAGGTTGGCGGTAAAAGAATCCAAATAACACTGCAATCCAATTTAATGTGATCCAAACACTGCATCCAAGATAAAGAGCCACTGCGATCCGACACACATTCTGATAAACACTTCAATTTCACACACTGTACAATTCAAAGTTGCCGCGTAAATAGTAGGGCCTTGCCGGCACGAGCGACACAACCTCCTCCTCCTGATGCACGAGCGAAACTGAAGCAGGGGGAGATAGCCCCCGTGCCGCACGCACCCCGCAATCCCCTTCAAAAGACTCGGCGCTCTACCGAGAGAGGGCAACACTTGTGCCGTCAATATCTGTAAACAAGTTCAAATTTGTTAAACTTTCTTAAAATTGCTTATAAGAAAAATTAATAAAATATTCAGTACAAGCGATAAAATGTAGTAAACTCATTTGTTAGAAAAAAAGTTTAATATAGAATACCTATATAATTTAATTGTTTATATAAAAATTAATACATGCGTGCACAAGTACATTTTTAGTTTAAGTAATAAAAACTCGATTTAATGAATGTAGTAGCATGATGAAACTAGACATAACACATCAGAATAAGGTTTCAAAACCAATAACTGCTGAAATTGCATTTAGGTAAAAGGCATAAATTAAGCAGTGAATGTTATTGCGACAGCGACAGGCCGAGACGATTCCCCGCTGCGGTGCGGTGGGTCGCCGGCTCGCGACGTTGCCGCTCTTACGCGCGTCGATCGCACAGCAGCTGCGAGAGAAACACCAAGCGCTACCCTATTATTTACGCGCGACGTTGCCGCGCCGCTATGCTACGTTGATTACGAGGACACTGCTTTTACGTTTGGCTATTTAGGGGCAAATATAAGAAATATCTATTTATACCAAACAAAGTTGGTTTATTAGTAGATCTAAGGGAATTAGAACGTCTAGTGTCATTAAAATTAAAAAATAAGCTAAATTACCTGAGAAAATTAAAGATTTAAAATTATCTTCAAATTAATGTTCCTTTATCGTATCCAAGTGGTTGAGTTCAATTATTTCACTTCAAACTCTTCAATAAAAATGATATCAAAAATCACTGATAAAAGCGTCCGGTCCCTACCGCGTTTGTGAAGTAACTAAGGCACTTTCGGTCGGATCGAATCGGCTCGAGGTTTCGGATCAACGTCGGTACTTGGGGAACTCGCGGGGACATAAACGCACGGTGATTGGCGGATAGTGGCGGGCGGCGGGAGACGAGCTCGGTGCGCCAATGACTCTGCGCGTTGATCGCCACGCCCGCAACTTGTTCTCGAGGCCGGTCGTTCGGTTTCATCGAGCGGCTGTGTTTTTTTTGGGCCTCATCGCGACTCATGTAGAAAAAAATAAACGGACATTTTGGATTACAGCAGGCGGTTTGAGTTTGAGTAGGGTCGATGCATGCCACGCCATGATCACCATCCTGTGTTCGTTGTAAACGATTTGAGAACATAGGCAGGATGCAATTTTTTTGTTGTTTGAATCGTTTCGTTTCGTTATTCTGTACATAGAATAGATATTTAATTAAATATAGATCTATAGTTATGAAATGTTGATAAACCGTTCAATTGCAATATTTTTTATAATAAAATTTATTTAAAAATAATATATAGAAACTGCTAGATCATTTTATAGGTAAATATAACAACAAATATTGATTAGCGGCATTGTGTTAAAGGCTGATGCAATCTCTATTTTACGAATAAATGAGTACGAATTAAATGTTCAACGGAACTTTACAATAGTATAGATTTAACCTAAGGTGAATTTCGCTGAGAAATAGTCTTTCGTTGATCGTTATTTATGACTCCAAGGTTAATTTCTCATGCGATGGAGGTTTTAACACTCTCTTCGTATATTTCCGGTAAGAACTGTAGAAGCGAAACCACTGAAGTTTCGCAATGACTAGTCTGTCGTATGACATGCGAAACAGAAGCGAAACTATCTGTTTTAATGTAGAGACTTGTGGAGACTCTATTTCTTTGGATTGTCTTTTCACTGATACTCATGCCCGTTCATATCTTCGCGCTATGTCCACAACATTTCTACAGTGTTCAATTCGACGCATTTTTTAAGTCTGTAACTTTTGATTTGATTTTATGTCTAATCCGAAAGTGATAATATTGATAAAATTGCTAATAAACACACACAGCGCTCGTGTATTATTCCGCTACTTGAAATGAGACAAAGTATACGTTTAGTTAAGTGGAAAGTTTAGCGCTTCTGTGTTGGAAATATGTAGCATCCGTTAATACAGAACCCAGAGTTGACTACATAATATTGCTTTTGTTGATTTTTCTATTCGTTACTGTGTAACGTGTTCACACGCTGCTTTTTATCGAAATGTTTTTATGCGATTTTCAGTATATACAAACGTGTCCGTATTTTTTTTATATTATAGAGTAAAATGGAATGCGGTAGAATCTAAACTGAATAAATTAAAAACGAATAAATCGTAAGCAGTGTTTAATGAAAACAGTCGGTAGTTATTTTATTTAGTCCAATGACGGCTGGCGATTTTGTTTTCTGTGGGCTTATCACGAATTTAGTCTGGCTTTCGAACCGAATTCGCTTCAAGCGATTTGTATGGAAATTTGAGCAGCGCCACCGCGTGCTGATTTATAACTACAATATTTTAGATACTTTTTGTTAATTTTCGAACGTCTCGATCTTTCGTTCATTTGATAGATTGCCGGTGCTCGTTAGTCGTTAGTAAAAATTAATGATCCCGATTGCTAACGGATCCGTTTTACTTGTGACAGCTCGATTCGAAAGCCAGACTAAATGTAAAAAACGGCTTGACAAGCCCACTGTACACGAATAAATCGCTTCAGAAAACCAACTCGTAGTATTCGGAACATTGTTATCGGCGACACGATTTATATAATTTAAAATCCTTTATACGGCTTACTATATACAGGTTTCGAAACGTCGGATTAGGAGTAAAACAATCAAATTTATATAAAATAGTAGGGCATATAAAGTATTTTTAATCAGTCAGTTACTTCACGAGTATTACGCTGAAAAGTAGTGATAATTACTTCGGAGCGACAGACTGGGCTAATAATCAGTATCAGTCTGCCTACCGCTATTTAAAAAGAAAGCACAGCATACATAAACATCCAGTGACACTTTATTTAACACACAAGATAGTATGTAGGTTAGAGCAAGGGTTACTTACTATTTAAAAATCACACCATTATTAAATTATTTCTCTTTAACCAGGAATACGTACTTTTTAGATCTTTAGTGACGTCTTGATTGGATATAGTCGTCGACAGAAAAAAGATTGCGGCGGCGATGTTAATTGTGTATATATTTTTATAAATAAATCTGTCAATTTGAATTTGGAATGAAAGAAAAGAGGAACGTGAGGGACGTGCGAATGGGAACGGATGTGTGTGCTTAGATTATAAGAGATTGTTAATATAGTGTAAATACGAATTAAAGAGTTTTCATTAGATACAGTCCACTTGTTCTATTGGCTGTAGATATTGTTTAGCAATAAAGAGGACTGAGAGCTTAATGGTTGTTAGAAAAATCCGTGCTTGTAGACTTAAATTGTAGAACCAACCCGGAGCTATATCGTGACCACTGCTATCGGTTACTAGGCATAAAATGTTATAAATAGACTTATTTATGCTTATATATAGGACAGTTTATGAATGCATTAATTAGTAGCTATCTGCGTACACAATAGCACAATTCAGTTTATAATAATAATATATACATAGTTTTTTTTACATAGTTTCACACAATTTATCACAACGTGTACGTCACGCAGTGGGCGCGATATAAGTACGTGTTGCTTCTATGCGTGCGATATGATGAAATGCGTCACTTGATAATGGTAAAGGAATTAAACTATCTAACAAAATAAACAGGAAAGTCATTTGTAAATGTGACAGTTTTTTTTGACATTTTAATAATATTAATTGTTTTAATAAAATTCTTATAAAAAAGGTATAAAGAAAAACAATAGCTGAACTGCTGAAAATTTTGCTCGCAAGCACATTATATAATCCTGCAGCGCTTGCACAAAGTAAACTTCCTTTCAAAGCGAAAATTTTCCCCTCGTATAAAGCTTTACAGCGGATTTAAGTTCAAACACAAGCCAGTCTCGGCGTCCTGTAGTGTTTACGTCAAAACAACGAATGTGTTCCCATATAGCGTTTTAAAAATATAAACTTTATGTATTTAGCATTAAGGTATTGAATTGTTTAATACAAAAATTACATAAGTGATTTTGAATGTCCAATTCGTATAATATACATAAACGGGCTGTATAGAGTAGAAAGGTTCTTCGTAATAATAACGCTGTGGACAAAAGGCCGTTCTGGGAATGCATCCGTTTTTTGTTAAAGATGTGCGAATTTGTAAAACGTCGGGATACACAAAACCTTCGCAATTTCGTATCGAGTTACAATACGGAATTATTTACGATATAATATTAAAGTGAGACTCAAATTATAGGCTCTTATTCAGCGTATTGACAACATTTCACCCAGATACGTTTATTTTAATGAAACCTTTTATATGAAGGGAACAGGAGGAGACACGCATTTGTTTTAATTATAGAATTTCTAGTTATTATTATTAACAATTTCACGTTAATTTTTCGAAAAAAAAAATATTAAAATTTGGGGATGAACTTTATATTTATTACTAAGTAATATTAATTTCAATTTCATTTTAATTTTTATGACATTTAATTAAAACTTCATTTTCAAATGAAAAAAAAATTTAAGAAGTGGTTGAACACACTGTTTTCTTTTTTAATTAAGATGTAACTTACATGTTTGAATGTAGATTGGTGCTTTGAAATATGCAAATTTTGCTAAATAACTTATAAAATAAATATACTAATTAGTGTAAACGTCAGCAACTACATTGTTGCAGCATTTTGGAATGATACCACTAATAGGGATGACGCGTGGAACCACGAAGGTTATTTTTCGGTGATTGTGTATTGTGTATTTTTATACTTAAAATCGACACTCAAGCCTCTGAGAGATAATACGGTTGCGTAAGTCATTAGTGCTTTTCGTAAATAAGAAGTTCTGCAGTAGACCACATGTTGAGCTAGTGTCCGATACATAAATGGAGCCTGACTGCTAATAGGCAAAAGTCTGCGGGCTTCTGCTATATCGCTGTTCCCGTAACAGGATTAGGTTAGTACATGTTCGTTACGTGTTATTGTCCCGGGACAGCAACCTGGGGTAATTGACAGTCTGGCGAATGTGCAGCAGTCAGGTTGAGATGTAGTAATTGCCTTTACTATTGGTTTTAATTATTAAAGCAGCTTATTCAGAGCAGAAATTTCCGCGAATAGGTATCCGTTGCCTAGGAAAAAGCGCTCTAAAATAGAAAAAAGATTCTTGTTCTTCGTAATCTGCTTAAAGTGAAAATTGTTATGAAAATTAAAATTCTCAAGTTCCAATTTTTACTTCAACCTAAATTTAGACCACCAAAATCTATTTTTATAGTTATTTCAAAACTAGTACTACAAGCAAAGTCGAGATTGTCACGGACTCTCGGAGATCAGAACATACAAATTAATGCATATACCGTTTGTTATGCTATATGATATTATCCATGGTCTGTGGCACTTTGCGATGGATGGCCGGCTTATAAGTATCTTATCAAATATCTTAATGCTCATAACCAAGTTTTATTTTACCTTATCAGCACAGTTTCATCAATCAATCGAGTAAATATCGATAAGAAATTATGTACTTAAACAATCATAAATCAATGTGCGGCTTTGATATCGGCGATAAAAATGTCCCGTCTATTTTTCGAGTGTTTCAGCGCTTGGGCTTAAAGAGATTGTGTGTAAACGTGAAATAGAGAATTTTCCCTCTCTAAAAGGAATTTCATAAGGTAGTCGCTACCAAATAATAAAGCCTGCCGTAGTTAAATATTATCTACATATTAAATATGTTATCCCAAAATTAAACAAAAAATAACGAAATTAAAATAGTTTAGTTAGTATTTGCGACCTATAGGTACTTATAGCCTTTCGAATCGATAAATTAAATTGATTAAAATAAACGCGATAGAAGAGTTTTAAAATTTAGTTAAAATGTATTCGCTTTTGAACATTAAAAGTTTTTTGAAAGCTAGAATAACACAAATCTAGACTCTGGTTTCTGGTTTTAAATTAGTAAAACCAATAAAACACGCGATCCAATGGTTCCAGTCTTATCTTAGAAAAACCCTTAAGTAGTGAGTTAAAGTCCAAAAATGACGTCTGAATGGCGGCCGCAGAATGACGGATGGGGCGCCCGGCTTTGTGTTCTGCGGTTACTTGGAGCAGGCCATTGTCTTGTCATTTTCAACTTACTATTACATTATTATAGAAAACTTTCAGTTCCTATGTGCGAGCCATTGTTGTTGACACTTTGTATTTTGAATGACTCATTATTGCTTTATATTTGTTGGAAATTGCATACAACTTTTTTGTTTTCAAGTAATAAATTACTTTTTTTTTGTACTAAAATGTAATTTAATGTGAAAAAAGCATGTATATACGTTACGTGTTAGGTATACGTATATCATGTGTGTTCAAGACAGATGTGTACGACTAGAAACAAAAGTAAAAACGAAAAATCTAATTTAAATGTAGAATTATAATTGAAGTACCAAGATACCATAAATTGTTAGTAAAATTTCGGAAACCATACAAGAGTAAACAAAACACGAGTGCTTGTTTTATTCTAGCAACGATAAGGGTCGAGAGCGTCGGATTTATCGCGAAGCCCGGGTGAGGCGAGGTTTTCAATTTCCTGCACCCCTATTGCCTCACCCTCGAGCGTCACCTCCAAACCCCCTAACGATCCCCGGTCGAAGTACCCTTCTTCCGTTCAGTAATGTTATTAAAAACCCGGTGTCGTCTACATTTGGCGCTTTATCTCTTCATGCATTCCACTCACGCCGCTGAGCAAATAGAATTGGTAACATTTTTTTATCGAAAGGGTGTTTTGCAGATGACGTAGAAATATTTTCATTAAATATTATCAAATATTAGCAAATAACATTGAGTTAAATATAATAGAGAGGCCATCAGAAACAAAGTTGTTATTTACTCTATGACGATTGATTTACGACCAATATGTACAAATATAAATCATAAAATGTTTATGAATATTATAAATACATAGTTTTATTTTTATTCGAATCTGTTATTTATCTACTTATTTCAAAATGTTTAATAGCGTACGCACAAAAGTATAACTCACTGGTAGATATCTTATAATTTACGAGGCTCTTCATAAGTAGGTGATAATAATTAAGCTCTCTGAATGTCAGTGGAGCTGATGGATGAAATCGATTGTCACGTTAATTGGATTGTTAATGGGATTACATTCACAGCACTAATTGGCAATCGGCGGGAGAATTACGTAACTCAATGGACGTTGTCGGCGACTTTATTTTTGACATTTGAACGTTGTCCTTCTTGTTTTGATACACATAATAGGTGTAAAGTAGTCTAGTTTGAGTCAGGGTTTTGTTTGTGTAGGTCAGCCATTCTCAAAGTGTGTTCCGCGAAACCCTAGGGCTAAAATACTGCAAGAAATACCTACCAAAGGGAGATTATAAGGTTACATCTAAATATTCCAACTAAATATTACGTAATATTACATTGCAATATGATTATTCATAAATACATATAAATCAGTTTTTTATAATTATATTAAGGCTTTTTCCTTCGCCAAAAAAGTTTGAGAACCGCTGGTGTAGGTACATATTTTTATTGTTATAATAACTATTAACTAATAACATAAATACTATAGTATTGTCTGCTCGCAATCTAAATGTCTAAATCTCTCATGGTACTTATGTAAATTTGTTATTAGTACTTTAGTCCCTCAGTGCTTATGATAGATATAAACAAAATATATTTATAATAATATTGAAATTCATAAAACTCTTATCCCAAAATTACAGAGTAAAGCGCGACGACATTTTTTTGAGAACTAACAGTGGACGTGTGTAGACTGTTTTCTATATTGTCTTCATTAGATTAAAATTATTGGTCTATTACTAGTCTTGCACATATCGAACAAACTCTGAACGAAAGCCAATATACCGCAAGTGGCGCACGCGAATCTTCAAATTCAAATATCTTTATTGCATGTCGCAATTATAACAATTAAGATGTCAGTACAGTTTAGTATCAATGTGACACCCAGTCAGGGCACAGCAATATAATATAATACAATTTCATTAATAAACTAAATTTGATTTACTGTTTCGAATCATTGAGGTATTCGTCAATTGAATAAAAGCATTTTAAAATCAAATATGTTTTTAATTTATTTTTAAATTGTATTAGGCTTCTCATAGTGCGTAAACAAAATGGGGCATAATTGTTTTTATTTTCATTACATAAGTATTTATAATAAAGTTTTCCAATATAAATGGTCATGTGGAAGAGAGAGATATATATAGAAGAAAGAGAGGCATACACATGGTTTCAATATGCTTTAATATTCAGTTATCCAATTTTTTAAAATTTCTTTTTGTTTCTCTTTACGTAATCATGCAACGCTATATGTAGTCATTTATTATATTTTAATTGAGATATCATAAACCCCGTAGATACAATTTCAATTATGATGACAAAGAAATATTTGCAATGGGTTAGTAGCGGCAAGTATGAGTTTTATATCACAGCCAAATTCGTGCATTTGAACTAAGATATAATAGTTAGTTTGGTCACTTAGCTGATATTAAGAAGTGACTACCAAACTAAACATCGAGTACCTAAAATTTGAACTCGACGTTGATTTTTTGCATCTTTTCGTATGTCTGATGTTACGTTATATATTCCCTATAGTTGAATATCATACTTATTCATGCTGATTATTATTCGATATTTGAAATAAGTAAATAAACAAATGAACTTAAGTTAAAAATATTTTATAGTAATCTTCACAACTATCTCTTGGATCAATATGCTTGTAGAGTAATAACTTTCATGATGTTTTCTTGTCTTGACACAGCATAAGAAAGGAGATTTTAAATTACTTGATTTTAAAAAAATATCATTATGTATCTCTTAACTGGGGAAGTTGCTGATCGAAGGTGTGTTGACTAAAATGCCGCGCTCCTCTACAATGACAAATAAGCCTGACAATGGAAATTGCAAACAGTAATTCGCAACAATAACTTTCTTAGGTACATGTGTTTAGCATATGGTCGGCAATGACCAACAATTAGGTCTTCCTTGGTCTACAATTATTCATGCATCGGGACACAATACACGACGTCGTAGGTAATGTTTTTCGAAGAAAGTTACTATCATTAAGGTGCATTCAATGCTTGAAAGGCTGTTTCCGCTTGCAATTGCATTTTTAATGAGAAGTAAGACTGATTTATGAGATCTCGATGCATATTCAATAAAGATCGGATATTGTTTTTATTTTATTTATTTGGGTATACTACTTCGACATATCAATTGAATTTGTTTTCGAAATAAAAATATAGGACTTGAAAATGTCGGTTTTACTTAATTAAAATAAACGCAACAGTAACTCTTAAATTAGTTTAGAATTGCGTTAGGATTTTTTCTTAAAACAAATTGAGACGTTATAGAATAGACACGTATGTATAAATGTGTATTGTCGATAAATTAATTAAATTTTTAAATAAAAATTGTTATATTTTTATTGGTTAAAAATAATATTAACATCCCAAAAATATTATTCATCATAAAACTGTTTATAATTTGGATAATACAAAAATATTATTTTTAAATGTTCAATTAATTAAGATCAACAGATATATAATATAAGTAGGTAATGAATGAAAAATGTAAAATAAAGTGAAAATAAATACAATTATACATACGTTTCTACGTATAAGATAGTATATTCTAAGGTACAGGACCTCTAAAAGTTGTTTGTCGCTCAGGGGCAAGATTCCAGCGGCACTCGTTAACAAGTTGCGCACACGCAGCCGCGGTCATGTCCTCGCACGATTTTTGGAAATAACGCCATCATTGTCGCCTTCCACGTCAAATGTAATTTCAAATTACTCATTTTAGATATTTGTCAACAATGTTTCGTATACCTATATAGAATTCCACACCTTCAAGCAGACCAGACAGGATTTCCTTTTCGTATTCTTCTTCAGACAATCTTAAGATGCGTTTTAATTAGACAACACCTACACTTACGTTATCCCACTCACGTGATAGGTGCTTTATTTCTACTATCTATGTTTTTCTGACACTTCCCGATTTTTGTAACACTTAAGACTCAGAAACGACGCTCGTGCAATAAGAGGTGTTTATTCTAAAATCGCACTTGAGCATAGACTCGTTTTTTTTTTCGGAATAAGCGACGTACTTAAACACAATTTATACACTCAAGTAATGACCAGATTATTACACATCAAACTAAGTCCGAGTGCTATTTCTGAAATACGGGCCTGAGACATCCTGTATTCTTATCTATCTAACAGCTACGTCTTACACTTGATAAACATTCGCTTTGTCATGGGTTCTTTCTAAGTTTCTTTATTTATATCCAACTTATAATGGTAATAATAATAAAACCGTTTATTGTACAAAATATTTCATAGGCTAACTTAATGCCGTTAATTATCTACCAGCCAACCGTAATCAGTTTGAGCGGTGAAATAGGTACAAGTTGCAACGATAAGAAAAATACAAACTTTGTTATAAATTCACGAAAAATCTTATACGTCTATATTTACAACTCTATTCAATAAATACAATAGAAAGAAATTTAAAATTCTTGTCAGAGGTTATTCGCTACTATGACGTTTATTTTAACGTGACTTTGACTGCCTTTGCTGACTTTGCAGCTATCAAATCGTAGCATGGTTACAAATAAACCCAATAGTAAGCTGAATAAAACAATTTTAAATTAATTAAAGCATATTCGCCGATAAACTAATTAAGTAATGCATAATTAAATATCTTGGCTTCTATAATGAATTAATTTCGATGCATACAAATTACATTTAATTTAGGTTCAACCATTTTCCACAAGGAAGGTGTCCATATAAAAACGCATCATTCAAAGTAACATGACATGAATATAAACATTCTCTAAACTATTAAAAAACGAAGCAATAAATCTCTTCAATAAAGATATTAATAAGTTGGGCCGTGAGCGGCAAACGACGGACTAAATGAAGTCAATTCATAAAATTATTATAAGGAAAGACTTCCTGCCATCATGGCTGGCTCTTGACGACATTATTGTTGTAAACTCTTTGACCTTTTTTATTTTTTATTGTCAACAGATTAGGGCAAGAAATATAATAGTAAATATAATGAAAGGGATTATTTTGAAAAGAAACTTTAAATACGTGATATCAAGATGATCTCTCGTGTTACAATAAGGAATTAATGCATATGTTTTATTAGAATACCGAATATAATCTAGGTACGGTTCGATATAAAAATTATAAAGAAAAATATGACATTATTCGTAACAAATATGTAGTTTTAGAATAAAAATTCTGAATTTATATTTCATGTTATTTTGAATGTTTTCACCTATTTTACAATTGATAAGCTATTATAATTATTTTCTATGTTTACTTTTAGGTGTTTACGGTTTACTTTGTCTCGAAGATAACGTTTACATTGTCTAAGAACGCGGTCTGATTCCTGCTTTATACAGTTGTTAAGTCTTTCACTGACCGGTGCTTTCGTTACTATGTTATAATTAAAATCAAAGAATATGTACGTATGTCACGAAAACGTGTGATTTTGCTCATAAACTAAGTAGTGCGTAGACAGATATCTTAAAATACGTAGGCAAATAAAATGATTTAAACAGAGAAGGACGTTGCAGCACAAAGAGTATTTGTGATTAACATGCATAATCAATCGCAATAATCTTCCTCCTGGTGTGGAGTTTAGCATTTAAATAAAGATAAAAGAGTAAATTGTAAATTTAATATTTTTTTTCAATGATATATATACCTAAAGGTCATTAACCACAAAGGCAACACGTTACACTTCCAACACAGAAATATCAAATTATGTTTAATCTCATTAATTCATAGCTGATGTTTTTGTGGATATATGACCTTATACATACATAACATATTGACTTTATAATGTACATCTACTATATGTTGTCTTTGCCTAGCCCCGATAGCCGCGCGCCCATGAGAAAATCAAGACGCCAACGCGACAACACGTTTTATTTAAAAAACGAACAAAAACAACACAACAAGCACAAACAACAGCACTCTACAACGTTAATAGGTGTAACACTTGTTAATAGCATTCACTAATAAATAATAAAAATTATAAACTAAAATACAAGAATAATACTTGAATACAGAATAATAAAACACAGAAAAATATCGATTTAAATTACTTTTAATACTTTGTGTACTTTCCATTATTCTTAATAATGTCAAAATTCGATTAGGAATAGATTCATATAATGAGCGAATGTATTTTAAGTCGAAATTATTCCAAGTATAAATTTCTTGTATGAGATCAACGCTGCTAGAATATTGGCGTCCACCGGCGAATAATTTACGAGATAAATAGCCCCAAACATTTTCTATAATATTTAAGTCCGGAGAGTTCGAAGGCCAATCTAAAACTTGAATTTTATTTTCTTGAAACCAAGTTTTTGTTTCATGTGATGTATGTGAAGATGCATTGTCCTGTTGAAAAATCCACTTTTTTTTAGAACTTTACGAATCTCTTTTATCTTCTCTTCCAGTAGATATAAGTACAACTTAGAATTTTGTCTACCTATGATAATCGAAATACTTGATCCTCAAATCATTACTGAACCACCGCCTGAATGACGACGAGATAATATTATTTCTTCTTTTCTCAAATCGTGGAAATAATATGAATATCAGTCTGGACCATCTAAATTAATTTTTTTCTCATCACTGAAAACAACATTATGCCATTGACATGACCAAGACATATGTATTTTAGCAAATGGTAATCGCACTTTCTGATGATGATCACGTAATGCAGGTTTCCTCCTGATTTTTCGCCGCTTGAAATATGATAATTAATTTATTATACGTCGCACTGTAGACAATGAAGCACTAGTGTTTACTATTAGCTATTTGTCGTACTGTCTTCGCAGAGTTAGATGCAGCGCGCAAAATAAGTCGGCGTTCACGTGAGGTAGTAGCTGGTTTTGTTCGACCTTTATAATTTTTTCCATATTTTTCTTTATTTTTGACATCATT
>JAPWLS010001800.1:0-66821 GCA_028551675.1 Tineola bisselliella | reverse complement strand
ATTTTTTTAATAAACCGACATTTTTAACTGTTTCTTTTTTATTTAGTGTTGTAGTGAGAGATTGACATAGCCGCTATATGCTCAACTTATGTTCCTAGATAGAGTAGTCTTAACATAAGGGAAGTGTGAGTACAAACTGGACTATCTCTATTAATATATTTCGCACTAAATGTTATATACCATTTTACAAAAACGATAAATGCAAAAGTTATCATTTTTTGCTATTTGTTATTTACATTTATGTATATCATCTACAATTAATTGTGAACGGTTTTCTTAATAAATTTCAGTAAATGTTAGATTGTGTATAATAACGCATCTTGAGTATCATAAAGTTGGCACAAGCTTGAATGGCGTGTCCCGAATTCGCGAATACATAAAAGACGCCCGTTCCTTACATACCCCTATTCAGAAATGGGTGAGGGGCACGGAATAACCTCTACTGATTTCTCAGGAGATGTCTTCTGAATGGAAGTTGCTGGGCTACTATATCAGGCTGGCTAAATATGGAAGTCACTTTTTTATATTGCATTATTAGAATTATTTTAATACATATTAAAGGTTTATAAATTAAATGTTTTAAAAAATGGTTCAGGCTTCGCTGTATAAACCTACATATAAAGGCTGTATGTATGTATATTGTATGTCTGAAAAGTTTAGTAAAATACTATTTAAAAATACGTTTTAAATTGAAGTACAAAGTAAAAGCAAAGAATATTTATTTAAACCAGATAAAGCATTTTAACTAATATAGATATCTAATAACAGTCAACACAGAATCACCGTGGTCTATGCAATAATGTTTTGTCTACAACCACATACAGCTATGGGATAGTAAGCCTAATATGAATTTAATTATATAAAAAGTCTTACGCCATATAATTGTAGCATACGAAGTAAAACGACACGATACGCAGCGGATTTCTTTGTAAGTCAACGCAAGGAAATAGGCACCTCCCTAATACCTAATTTTCGACCAAATTTAACAAATTTCATTAGGCTAATGAAGCAAATGGGGTGCGGCTTCGAAAGTAATCTCTTTCAAAGTGAGTTTTAATTTTTAATATTTAATTCGTAGCTTGATTTAATATTTCTCTTTCTCATAAAGAAAAATATTTAACGCTAGTAAAGTGAACGACAATAGTAAAATTATTATAAATAAATTATTAAATTTCACGCAATTAAATAAAAGTAATATTTCTAATTTAACGTCGTTTATTGAAACATTTGATCAGTCTTATAAAGCCATTCAAGCATTAAATGTACCGAATTTAGAAGATTATTTATTTTGTCATATAGCGTTACGTGGTTTTGTACAAAAACAGATTAAAGTTTTAGAACATGTTTTTCCGACGTCTAGTTCTCACGCTATCACTCAAAAATCATTCAACAATAAATCTACGCATAAAAACTCACCTAAGTCAGCCCTCCAAGTTAACCGTGTTAACAATAATTATAAAAATAAACCACCAATTAATAAACAGTCTTGCTTTCACTGTAATCTCGATCACATGATTTATAGATGCGAGCAATTTCGTAAATTGCCCATCAATGATAGGATTGACCGTGTCAACGCCTTAAAATTATGTGCAAATTGTTTAAAAAATAATCATGACATTAAAAATTGTCAAAGTACAATGTCATGCGGTGTGTGTACGTTACGCCACCATTACTTATTACACCAGGACAGACACACGAGTGCAGCGGCCGTGCCGTCAACATCGCACTCAGCGCTGGTAGCACACTCCGTGAGTGATGCGGCGGTTGGAGTTCACGTTCCTCATTCCGTGAATGGGTTCGCAGATTACAACGTTGTATTAGGCACGGCGCGAGCGCATATAGCAGACGCTTCTGGACAATATTTGGACTGCCGTGCGGTTCTCGATTCAGGAGCGCAAAGTTCTTTCATCACCCTATCAGCAGCTCAACGTTTGGGTTTGCGTCGCCAGAAATGTCCGTTCACCGTGTGTGGACTTGGCGGCAAGGTGATAAAGACGTTTGGCATAGTGCCGTGCACTATCAAGCCACGTTTTGCGGACGTTCCGACATTCGTGGTAGACATGGTGGTCGTGGATAAAGTAGCATCCGAGATGCCTAACGTGTTGTTTCCGGAAAGCGTGATTAAAACATATGGAGAATATAATTTAGCAGATCCATATTTTTATAAAAAATCACATATCGATGTTTTATTTGGAAATGATCTCGTATCCGATTTAGTGCGAGAAATTAATACTAAAGTACCTAATCTAATTAATACAGTTTTCGGTTTTGTTGTCAGTGGCAAATTGTATTCAAATATTAATAATTCAAAAAATATAAATTTAATTAATCTTAAATTAGACGAAGTGTCTTTAGATAAGACATTACGATCTTTTTGGGAAATTGAGGAGATGCCGTGCATTCCTGCTTCTAGTCCACTTGACCAATTGGCTGAAGACATATTCGTTCGTGAACACACTCGCGATGCTACCGGCAGGTACGTAGTTCCCTTACTTCTGCGGCCTGGGCATGCGCCGCTTGGCGAGTCGCGCGCTGCGGCTGAGCGTCGTCTGCATAGTACCGAGAGTAGACTTGCACGTTCACCAGATTTACATCGCACTTATATCGAATTTATGAAAGAATACGAAGCACTCGATCATATGAATATTTATAATGGCGAAAGTAGTAGTAAATATTTGATTCCTCATCACAGCATCTGTAGACCTAGTAGTACATCAACACCTGTACGTGTGGTGTTCGACGGATCCGCTAAGACAACGTCGAACTTGTCACTTAATGATATTCTTTTAACAGGCCCGAAATTATATCGAGATATCACTTCAATCATTATAAATTTTAGACTTTTTAAATATTGTTTTTCTAGCGATATATGTAAAATGTATCGAGCAATTTTAATTAGACCTAGCGATAGAATTTATCAGCACATTTTATTTCGTGAGTCAACTGAAGAACCGATAAAAGAATATGAATTGAAAACGGTGACTTACGGTCTTAGCTGTTCGCCATATTTAGCAATAAGAACTTTACTACAATTAGCCAGCGATGAAGGCGAACGTTTCCCTTCCGCTGCGCGTGTCATTCGAGAAGGTATCTATTGCTAGAGCGTGTACCATCAGATTATCGCGTAGATCCGATAGCATTTGAAAGCGATAATAGTGACTTTTCAATTAAAATATTAGGACTGCAGTGGGCACCTTCATGTGATGAATTTAATTTTTTCGTTAATAAAACTGATTCCGTAACAACTAAACGATCAGTTTTGAAATTATTAGCTTCCATTTATGACCCCGTGGGTTTTATTGCTCCCTGTACGTTCGTTGCTAAGTGTATTATGCAGGACCTGTGGAAACTTGGCGTCGGTTGGGATGAAAAGCTACCTCTTGATGTATGTGACCGTTGGCTCACTTTCATCGAGGAACTACCACGATTGTCGGAACTTCACATTGAGAGACACGCGTTATTACCGAGTGTCACTGGTTGCGAGTTGGTAGGCTTTTGCGATGCTTCAAGTCGGGGATACGCGGCTTGTATATACATCAGGAGTTGTGATGACCAGGGCGCAGTGAAGATTCGCCTGCTAATCGCTAAATCAAAAGTCGCGCCGGTCAAACCTGTAACTATTCCACGTCTTGAATTGATGGCTGCAGTATTACTTAGCAAGTTAATGAAATTTATTAAAACAACTTTAACTCGAATAAAATTAAATAAAATTATCGCGCTCACTGATTCTACAATAGTTTTATCTTGGCTACAAACCGAAGCATATAAACTTAAAACTTTCGTTAGCAACCGTGTTGCTCAAATTATTGATATTATTCCGCCAAGCAATTGGTATCATATTAGTAGTGAAAATAATCTAGCTGATATCGGCTCGCGTGGAGCGTCTCCCGCTCAGCTGATTCAGTTTGGTCAGCAATGGTTGGAAGGCTCTACTTGGTTGTATGGCGACAGAGAAAATTGGCCTGTTTCAGCATTCACAGTTAAAAGTAATTCTGAAATTCCTGAATTAAAATTAAATAATAATACGTTTAATCTTTTAGTACAATCTGATGAATCATTAGTGGAATATTGCGAAAATATATTTAATAAATTTTCTTTATTTTCTAAATTACAACGATCGTTTGCATGGTTGTTGAGGTTTGTTCACCGTGCCCAGCGGAACGTTTCCGTGGCAACACAAACCACGTTGAATACATGCGAGTTGAAACAGTCACAAGACTCTTTGATTCGCTTGATTCAGCGTGCTTATTTTGGAGAAGAAATCAAACTTCTATGCAAGGGCTCAACATATATTCCATCGTTACGTAAACTAGCTCCGTTTATCGACGACCACGGCTTCCTCAGGGTGGGGGGTCGTCTCTCAAACGCTGAATTGCCATACAACAGAAAACATCCTCTACTTTTACCGAAAAAGAGTCGTTTCACAAAATTACTTATAGAATATTTTCATAAAAAATATTTACACGTCGGCCCTAGGACGTTACAACATTTATTAAATCAAAAGTTTTGGATACTATGCGCTCGTAGCGTTATTAGATCTATCCTATCCAAATGTATGGTTTGTTTTAAAGCTAAACCTCCTTCGATTGCAGCGTTACCTCCTAGCCGACTTCTACCAAACCGTGTTTTTGAGCATGTGGGGGTCGATCTGGGCGGACCATTTTTTATTAAACAAAGTCTGCGTCGTAACGCAAAAGTAGACAAGGCTTACTTATGTCTTTTTATTTGTTTTTCTACTAAAGCCGTTCATTTAGAAGTCGTTACTTCACTATCAGCTGATTGCTTTCTAGCCACTTTAGACAGATTTGTCGCAAGACGAGGTTTATGCACGTGTCTTTACTCCGATTGCGGAACTAATTTCATTGCGGCTGGTAAACATTTGACTGAAATACAAAAAACATTTAAAGATAATAAATTCCAGACTGAGTTAATAGGAGGTTGCGCGGAGAGACAAATCACTTGGAAATTTAATCCTCCTAGTGCACCATCGATGGGTGGTCTCTGGGAAGCGGGCATCAAATCCGCGAAATATCATCTTGTGCGTGCTGTCGGAGAAAAGGCCTTGACGTTCGAGGAACTCTCCACAGTCTTTTGCAAAATCGAAGCGATAATGAATTCTCGTCCTTTAAGTTCATTATCGAGTGATCCATCTGAGTTTGACGCTTTGACGCCTGGTCATTTTTTAATTGGTAGACATTTAACTGCGGTGCCAGAATACTGTATCCAGGAATTACCTACTTCTCACTTGTCACGTTGGCAATATTTACAACACTGTTCTCAACAGTTTTGGAGGAAATGGAGTAGTGAATACTTAAATACTTTGCAACAAAGGGCAAAGTGGTTCACTTCTCCTCCTAATCTTAAGGTCGGAGATTTGGTGTTGGTTAAAAATGATCAAACCACTTCATGTAACTGGCCACTCGCTAGAGTTGTAAAAATTCATCCTGGTAAAGACGGTATCGTCCGTTGTGTTACCATTCGAACTCAGAAAAGCATGGTTCAAAGACCAGTTAATAAACTTAGTCCTTTACCTTATAATAATTAATTTTTATTCTATTATTTGCATTATCTTATTATTATTAAGTTTATTATAAGGTCTAGATTTAATTTTTAAAGTTAATGTTTTTCTTTTCTTAAAGACTTGTCATATATTTTGTTTGTTGAGCTCGTAGCCCATATACATATATCTAAGTTTAAATCTTTTTTATTCCCTCTCTTTTTTAAATTCCTTATGTAAGAAACCATCACGCTGGTTTCGGTGGGGGGAATGTTCGATCCTGGTTCGCTCTGTTCGGTGTGGGGCAGCCGCGAGCTGGAGTCGTGTCTTAATCTGGCGCCAATTTGGCCCACACCGCGCATCAGCGCAGCCCGTTCTGCGCGCGAACTTCAAATCTAGTTGGTCGCGCCTCAACGCAAAATCGAGTTGGCCGCGCTTTGTGTCAGGAAGATCGTTTGTGTCATTGTCACGTCGTAATGAGAAAAACCAATTGAGAAAAAATCATAGCAAGCAAATACTGTTTTGTGTGGTGCCTTTTACGTGCTGGAGGAGATTTGATAAAGGTGAGTGGTTGTTCTCACATTGAACAGGAGTGACGGGAAAAGAGCATAAGGTCCTTCGAATCAGCGTGAATCTTAAATCAAAACTTGTGTCACGTTTGGACAACAAAATACTACACAAATTATGAGTATAAATATATGTAATTAACATACATATCTACAAGCAGAAAATATTTATTTAAGAAGTATTTAGGTTTTTGGCGTTTGGTCTGTCGCTGTCATCTTACTTGTTTTTCCTATCCTTTTATTGTCAGAATGCATTGTGATAATTATATTCACAAATCCATTTTAATCCATATTATTATCATCAGCATCTTCAAATATATACATATATGTATACATATATGTATGTATGTATGTATATATGTATATATTATATTGTATTCTATGCAATTATGATAAGGCACAATACAATTTATAGGTCATTGGTATCCAGATTTATTAGTATTATTAATACCACAGATTTAGCTAATATATATATATATATATATACAGTTTCTTTTTTTGTATTAATTGCACTTAATCGTTAATACTAGGGTAAAGTAAGTTAGTATTTAAAAAAAGGTTTTAAGTACAGATAAACTCCAAATGGATACAAATTGGACTTTGGATTGGAAGACGGTCAACGAAGTGTGACTTTATGTGACAAGGGGTCCTAATTTTCGTTCGAATTTCAAAAAATATATATCCAAGTGTTAAAACATTATAAAATTATAAAATAATTTAAATGGAAAAGAAATTTAATAATTTCTTGGTGTAAAATTGCAAGGGAGGGGGTACAAAAATCATAAAATTTGTACGCAATTTATGGATGGCTTCTAAATATATTTAATGAGTAGAAAATGCCTAAATGCATTAATTATTAATATATTTATTATGCAGGTATTATTGTTGTATTGTTAGTTTCAAATTTGGACTCTATTCCGTCTAAAATCAGCTAAAACAACAATTCCGCACCTATCTCCAAACATTCGTTATCGGTAAAGTCATAATTCTTGTTAATTACCGACAGATGTCTTCGTGTTGTTTACATAGAGCCATGGTGCCAGATTACTATTTGAAATACAATTATACTGAACAGGTTTGAGACGATTCAGTATACAACTTTAAACTTGAAATGTGGGTATATATTTATTTCTATTGTAGTGATTTTTAAAAAATTAAATTGCTTTTACTGAAAGCAAACGTATTTATCCCTACTAATATTATAAATGTGAATGTGAGTTTGTTTGTTACGCTTTCACGCAACAACTACTTAACCGATCATCATGAATCTTTGCACACATATTTTTGGAGTTATTTAAAAAATAATAATTTTTTACTATATTTTCCAACTAACTATAGTTTCAACTGTTTGGAATTTATTTTTGAAATGATCTCTGACACTTATTTAATGACTTAAATGCAAGCAAAGTCGCGGGTAAAAGCTAGTTGAATATAATTTATTAAAAATAAGACACAGACTTTTAAATTAGTGTATACATGTCGAATGAAAGGGGTTTACAGAAGTTTAATTCAGAATAGGTATTTCGACTTTCTAGGACTTTACAAATTCCAGAGTTCTGGTAACGCTGTTTCAGTTAGTAGTAATTGGCCGGAGGACAAGCGTGTGATGTGATTATCGGTCACTGCATAATATGTTGTTATGTTCTGTTAATGTAATGTTGGCAATATTAACGACGAGCGCATTTAGGGATTAACACTGATCGGTTTTGTTAATGCAACGTTTATTGTTAATGTGCACTTTAACAAAATTTCAAAGCTATTGCGAAATTGATTGAAATTGTAGTTACCAAATTAGATATTTATTACAGGTGTTGAAATTTGGATGCATGGAAGTTCTACAGGAAAGCGATTTAACCTTTAACTACTGAGGTGGGGGCCTCTCAGGTTTTGAGAAAATAAAATTATTGAATTGCTCTAATTAGTTGATTTTAAAATAATTTTATTTATTCTTGCTGGTTTATGATCTCATGTGATTTTTTCCAGAAAATGCTAAGTGTTTTTTATATATTTAAATGATAGTTTTAATTATATACAAATAAATTATAAAAAAATATTTTATTTTATTTAAATACATCCACTGAGGCTAAAAATATTAAACACTAAACCCTAAAGATTTTTAAATACAAGCACATACATATATGTACGGGTCTCTGAGGCCCCCACGTCAGTATTTACGTGAAATTAAATCCACCTCAGCAGCTAAAGGTTAAAGTTGTTATTGTTATCAAAAATTATGAAAGCCTTAATTTCGATTATGTTAATAGACTACTGACTATATTTTATTAATATATTTTGTTGTTATTTATTGTGTATTAAACATGTTACATTAATTTGAGTTAAAACAAACTGTACAAATTGATAAACCTTTTATTTATTATATACCAGCTTTTAACCGCGGCTTCGCTCGCATTTAAATCATTAAATAAGTATCAGAGATCATTTCAATAGAAATTAATCAATATGATTCCAAACAGCTGAAACTACAGCCAGTTGGAAACTATAGTAAAAATATTATTATTTTTTAATAAAAAGTATCCTATGTTACTTTTAGTACCTCCAAAAATATGTGTACAAAATTTCGTGACGATCCGTTAAGTAGTTGTTGCGTGAAAACGTAACAAACAAACTCACATTCACGTTTATAATATTAGTAGGGATTTATTTATATACCTATCAATTATTATATTATATATAATATAATAATAGTAATAATTGTTGCAAAAGAAGAGCATTTGCAGTCAGTAAGGAATCTCTTCAAATGTCCAACGACAAAGGCGAACTTTTTCCCTCAATTCAAAAGAAAAACTTCACCTTTTTATAATTAAATTCAAGAAAGCAGTTTACAAGAGTTCTTTCTAATTTACGCCTAATTTATGTCCGCGGGGAACTTTTCATTTGTACCTAAATTACTTAAGCTATTAAATAAGATAACGTCCAGGAGTTTTTTTTTAAATTAAATGCGGGTTTTCATTTTCTAGACGCCATTCTTAATTTTTTTATTTACGACTTTGTTTTTTATATTAATATTTGTTATATCGCCGGGTCCTATTAACGTGGTAAGATCTTAGAAATTGAAATTTTACAAAGCGATTTAAAGTTGTTATTGTGCATAGTTTGTTGTGTTGAGTATCTCAGAAATTATTGAGAAAATGAAGCGATTTAAGTTTCAACTAAAAGATTGGGAAAGACAGAAGATGAAATGAAAATAGTTTATTAGCACTAAAGGCGTGCACTTGCTCATCGTTAGACTCTACAATGGCTTCGAAAAGGCGTATGACGAGAAGAAGACCACAAGAAACTCGTCAATCATAGCCAAAGATCATCATGGCATAAAGAAAATATATGGAAAATAGAAAGTAGTTTCAGCTAGGAATCACAACAAGAAATGTCACAAGATTTGGTTAACGCTATTAGTATTTACGTTACATAGGTTGCAAGGGGTAGGTACATATGTAGAGCTAAAAGCCACAGCTGAACGTGGACATAATGGTCTACAGTGTCAGGTGTTTAAGATGTTCATTAACATATAGGTTGCATGCATGCTTCTTAATAATAATAATAATAATAAAATTCTTTATTTGTAAATTTTCAAATGGGCGAACTTAATGCCTGAAGGCATTTCCTATCAGCTATCCATGGGCTTATCACGAATTTTAGTCTGGCTTTCGAACCGAGTTCGCTTCAAGCGATTTGTATGGACATTTGAGCAGCGCCACCGCGTGCGGATTCGGAACTACAATATTTTAGATACTTTTTGTTAATTTTCGAACGTCTCGATCTTTCGTTCATTTGATAGATTGCTGGTGCTCGTTAGTCGTTAGTAAAAATTCATGATCCCGATTGTTAACGGATCCGTTTTACTTGTGACAGCTTGATTCGAAAGCCAGACTAAATTCTTGATAAGCCCACATGTCTGGAGAAATAATTGAAGAATGATAGTAGTGCAAGTTGTATAGAAGATAGTTGGTTTGTGTATGAATATTAATGCTATACATAATAAACTACTACATAGTATAATATATACATAAATACAGAATATGAATAATAAATAGTTTGTGTATATAAATTATAGATATTTTGTAATAAATAAATAAATAGTGTGTGTCATGTATGTTTTGTTTATTTAATAAGTGTTGGGTTTTTTTAAAGGGGGTGATAGTTTGGACGTTTCTGATGGTCACGGGCAGCATATTCTTATTTATTTAAAAACAACACAATAATTAAAATGTGATAAATGCTTAGAGAAAAGAGTTATATGGAAAAAACAGGTGCTTATTAAACTATTTTATTGCACAAGATCGCTAACTATGGAATAAATCGTAGTTTAAAGTACTTTTATCGAATTATAAAATGTGTGTTACAATTTGAATAGCGCCATCTGTGAGTGAGTAGTGGAATCATCACACTTTTATAATTTATTAGAATTTATAATATTAACACATTAATCGCCATGTCAGTCATATGTGTCTGACGCTAAGAAGTTCTACATGAGCCATGTCAGTCATATATGTCTGATGTACGCGATTTGGTAGGTCACGTCAATCACAGATGTCCGACGCAAACGATACATTTGCATTATGTTTCGAAAGCTTGGCCTATCAGGAACAAAACCTGAAAATTTCTTGGCTTACTACAAACAATAAAATGAAATAAACATAGTTATATTTTTAACTAAATTATCTATTAGTTACCACGGCCCATGTGAAAATTTTTCTGATATTATCGTGACGATTAACGTGTTAATTCAACGCACGATGCAATAGCTAACTTAAATGCAGTTGTACAGTGCGGTTGGCCACTAACTGTCAGCAGAATTAAGGTCTCCGTTTAAGAGACGTTCCTCCTCCGGCCGGATGACGTCACACATTGCCAAAATACCCACAGATACAATTATTACAAAACAATGCCTGAGACGTTTATCGGTATGTCATGAACCTTGGACCTTCGATGTTCATAGTCACGCGCGTCGCGTACAATCGATAATCTTCAAATGGATACACATTGGACTTTGGACTGAAAGAAACAATTATTAGAAAGGGATAACTATATTCTTATCGTGTAGAAGTTGAGGCATGTGTGAAAGGGATGCAGATATCTCATTTGCCGTTTATCCTTCTATCGCTTTTATACCTACAAAAACTGTAACCATTTGAAAATCTCCATGCGTTATTTATAACATATAAGACTCAATTAACGTTATGTTTAAAAGAAATGTATAAAATGTACGCATAAGTGGTTCCAAAGATTGTTTTGTTCATTCCATTAGAAACTCAGGTGGTATCAGTAAGCACAGAGCGAATCTGCATGAGGTACTGGTTGCAAAAAAAATGTGGGAATTTAATGTTAAAATTGTATTGTATTGTATTCTTTCGAAGAAGATCACGTATATAAAGTGTTGTGTTGTTATCAACCAAACATCTTGATTTCGTTTAGGTTCTTCTGACTCACTTGCATAGTCAGAATCTACGGAGATTTCAGATTTAATTACAAGTTAATAATAAAATCGTTATACTTTGAAAGAGTTTTTTTTATGTACAGGCTATGATTGACGAGTTTCTTGTGATATTCTTCTCGTCATACGCCTTTCTGAAGCCATTGTAAAGTCTAACGATGAACAAGTGCACGCCTTTAGTGTCTATGCTAATAAACGATTTTCATTTTCATTTCATTTCAGTTTATATATATTTCTAAAATTTGGCGGCACAGTGGTTGAGAATCACTAAATTAGAGGTTCTAATTGTAATAGGTTATTCTAATTAATTAAAAAGCAGCGATATATATGTATTTAGAAAAACTTGTATAAAATAATACTGTGGATTAAAATTGATTTTAAAAACGTAATTATCACAAAGCAAAAAGACACGGAAGAAGAACAAAAGAAAGAAATGACAATATGTTGAATCAATATGATTCCAAACAGCTGAAACTATAGTAAATAATATTATTTTTTTTTAATAAAAAGTATCCTATGTTACTTGTAGTACCTCCAAAAATATGTGTACAAAGTCTCATGATGATCGGTTAAGTAGTTGTTGCGTGAAAACGTAACAAACACACTCACATTCACATTTATAATATTAGTAGGGATTTATCAGTTATTATTCAGGGATATTATTTTTGGTTTTCTCTTAAAAGGGGTCGGTAGAGTTGTAATTAATCTTACTTACGTCATGGAGTTGTTGAAGCTGCGATGTCAGCGTTGTCCTCTTGGGATTTGGTTGTTTTTATTTTCAAATGAATTATTTTAGGTTGTCTAAGAGTCAGACATATCAACACGTACTGTATAAAGCCGATTATATAATACAAGACCATATGCAAGCAAATGGAGTCAAGAAAATTGTGATATAAAATCAAAAATCTTCATTTCACTTAGGCTCTTAGGTTATTGCGTATAGTTAGTTAGATTTCAGAAAGGCATAGGCAGACGAAAATACAAGAAACCTATTATTAATCAGGGGCGCTACTCAGGCATATCCGAAGTTTCGTGATACGGCCGTCACCTCTGTAGCTTACGTGAATTTTGGTATATAAGCAAATAAAAAGTGAAATCCGTAATTTTGTGAATCATTACGAGCCTGTAATTGTTCCAAAGTAGGAAACGCTCGTAATTTCGTTCGAAGTTCATGAGTAAGCCCCCCAGGTACATTTTTGCTTATAGGAAACTTATTAACTTATTAATTCATAATCTATACTATTATATAAAGAGGAAACATTTGATTGTTTGTATGTATTGAATAGGCTCCGAAACTACTGGACCGATTTGAAAAATTCTTTTACCATTAGAATCGTAAAAAATCCCTGATGAACATAGGCTATAAAATTATTTTCAATTGTTTTTTTTTTTAAAGAAATATTACATTTTAAGTTCACACAATTCGATGTCTATGATATTTCTTTTTTTTTTTGTTCCATTTTAAGACAAAGGGATCGAGCCCATACAGCCAGATATATTTCATTTTATTTTAAGTTCACACAATTCGAAGTCTGTGCCTAATTTTGGCGGGCAAATATGCTGTCAGTTTTTCAATTGTTTTTTAAGATATATTTCATTTTATTTTAAGTTCACATTGTAATTCATATCTAATTCAATGAAAATAAAAGCGAAAGTTCTCTCGAAATCCGCTTGACATACAAAGATGAAATTTGACAGGGAGGTAGTTTATAGTTAGTGGACGTCTGCAAAGAACGGATTTTGCAACGGGGCCAGATTAAGGAGTTGTAAGGACTCTCGCAGGTTTGTATATTTTTTGCTACAATTTTTTTTACAAAATTTGACGGAGAGGCAGTTAGTAGATTTTGCAACAGGGGTGTGGAAAGCATTTTTTGTTGACTGAAATATGAAACATCATTAAACTTCACAGTACTTTATATTTTCATTATTACGCAGACGTAGTCGCGGGCAACTGCTAGTAATAAATAAACTAGGTATCGTCTTCTATGTATAACTTGTAACATAAAAACTTGATATTAATAAAAAAGTTATGTCGAACATTAAGTGTAATTGTTGCTAACGCTACAAGAGGTCGCGCGGGAAAGAAACTTCAGCAGACATTCATACGGGCAAGCAAAGTTTTCAACTATGCCTTTCCTATACGACAGAGATAAATTCCAATTCAATTGGTTCTGTAACTTTTACAATACAAGCGATTTTAGATGCAAATATTTTGTGAAACTTTCCCTTACTCTTTATTCTATTAACTACAATAACTATTTTAAAAACATACCATAGTCCCTTTTAAAGATTCCTAGGTTTATGATTAAACTAGCTGTTGCCCGCGGCTTCGCTCCCGTTAAGAAGTATTATTATTAATTAGGTATAGTTTGTGTGGCTTTACTTTTGTTTAGCGTGTGTAAAATCTTTAATTTCAGTTCAATCAGTCGAAAATCTTATAAGATTTATACAAACTTTCATCCCCTATTTTATCCCCTTGGGGGTAGAATTGATTAAAATCCTTTCTTAGCGGATGCCTACGTCATAACATCTACCTGCATGCCAAATTTCAGCCCGATCCGTCCAGTAGTTTGGGCTGTGCGTTGATAGATCACTAAGTCAGTCAGTCAGTCAGTCAGTCACCTTTGAGTTTTATATATATAGATAGATAGATGATCTACATGAAAAAGTCACGGATTTTGATTTGTTCCATTTGAAGCCAAAGAATCTCAAGTCTATTTTCCACTTGGCTTTCCTATAACACTCTATGTTCGAGCAGCAGACTGGCATTCGTATTTAATCATATTGTATATAGTTTTCTTCAGATGTTTAACACAACTATTAGGTTAACAAACTTAGCTTTATTTCTCTAGTCTAGTGTAGTTGTTACTTTCATGTTATGGTTTGTTAACTGTTTGTTTGTGTGTGTCAAAATAAATAAATAAACTGCATAGTACACCTACATATAAATTTTAGAGGATCGATTATAACATTTTTTTCGGTAGATTTTAAGGTAAAAGCGTTTGTTTCCATTTCAAAGCGATTCTATAATACAGACTCCTTAAGGTCGCAATTGATAACACTAGTTTACAAATTAAAATAAAAGTCATGTCCTTTCAATGTATTCCATATCGTTGTATTTAGTAGTAATAACTAAACGCAAACATATATTTATTTTATTTCTATCACGTCTATAAATCAAGTTCTTATTACATCTTATTTTCAAACTACCCATAAGTTGGTTTCGATTTTATTATAAAATTTTGATGCTGTGGAGTGTTTAGTTAAATAAATATTTGTTTTTACAATGTCAAAAACGTTGTGTAAAGTACATCCCGATCGTTTTTGTTATGTGTGTGGTGAATTTATAATATCTAAAAAAGAATATCCCATAACGGAATCACTTAAAGATGCATATTTTGGTTATTTCAAAATGACGTGTTAGATTTTTTTTATAATTTTTCTGAAACTCAGTGCACCTCAATTGTTAAGAAAAAAAAAAAGTTTCATTTGTAGGGCAAAAACCTTGTAAACTAGTGTAATTAGTTAGAATTGCATTGTAAATAAATATGAATTGATAATATAAAATTATACAAAATACTCACTACGTTTTAGTCAGTAATACCCCGCTTTACGCGACCCAGTTATGCGCGGTTCACTATAACGCGAAATTCCATTTTATTATTAAATTACGCGAAAGAGTGCGTATAAACATAATGTAGTCATCAACTTCTCTATGGTCGCGGGAATTTCAGTTAACGCGATTTTTTTCGGAACATATCCCTCGCGTAAAGCGGGGTAATACTGTATAACAAAAGAAAGTTCTAATCATATCGTCATTTGTTTTTATCTATCACGGAAGTTTGTATTATTACGCTTGGAATAGCACAATTTGAATAATATAGGGTGGGGCATGGTAACCTCCCACATTTCGAAAAATGTATCGTTTGCTAGTGTTCCCGATCACAAAACAATTGTCATGAGTGTGAATTTAGAGCAACAGGATCTTCACTAAATGTGAATGTACATTATCTTTCTAATATACACTTCTTTCAGTAACTTTTTGAAATGTGGGAAGTTACCGTGTGTCACCTGTATAAATAACTTTATTAATGTACTAGCTGTTGTCAGCGACTTCGTTCGCGTAGTAATGAAGATATAAAGTACTATGAAGTTTAAATTTTAACATTAATAAGTAGTTATTGTGACATAACTGTAATAGCTAGACATATGGTGTTGATAATTTTATTGTAGATATTGATGTCCTCTATAAAACTGTAGTACATCACTTTGCTCTATTGTCAATAAGTTCCGCAGCGTAAGCAATATAATAATTTTTTTTCACACTTTGGGTTACATTATTGAAGTTTTCATACGGATCCTTAACGTTTTTGAAAATATTCTATAGCCTATGTTCATCAGGGATAATGTAGGATTCTACTGGTAGCATAATTTTTCAAATCGGTCCAGTAGTTTCGGAGCCTATTCAAAACATACAAACAAACGAATGTTTCCTCTTTATTATATTAGCATAGATGAAGCCCTAATTGACACTGTTGTGGCATTGAAAGGTTATATGCGTATATCGGTTTACGTGAAACAGATGGACTGTAATGATGTTATAGAGACAGGGTTACGTTTGGAACATAAATCCTGTGATATCACCCCTTTTTGTCAACTGGACATGTTTAGGAATGCCCTCTGGGTATATGATTTATAATTTAGCTACATATAGGTATACGTATATATTATTAGTGATTTTTCATATTTGCATGATTCCTTTTTTTAGGGTGAAATTTGGCTTGTGAATTAAGCATTGTAGAGATTGTTCTCCTTGGATTCAAAACCTAAATCTTTTACTTCACATAGGCTCTTTTGGTTCTTGCACATAGTCAGAACCTACGCATATTTCAGAAAGTCATACAACGATAAGAAATAATAAGAAACTTATCATAGCCTGTACAATATAATGGCAGTATTCTTGTGAATTAAGTATTATTGAGAATAATGTGACTTATGAATTGTTATTTACTTTTCTTCTGAATGAAAATTCAGTTTTTTTTGTTAATTATTTTATGTACAGGCTATGATTGGCGAGTTTCTTGTGGTCTTCTTCTCGTCATACGCCTTTTCGAAACCATTATAGATTCTAATGATGAGCAAGCGCACGCCTTTAGTGCCTATGCAAATAAACGATTTTAATTTAATTTAATTTCATTTTCATTTCAGTAAATACTCGTAGCCTATATTCTTGCTTAACTGTAAATTAGGCATTTAAAAGGATTTTGTTATTCACTTCTATTATGCCGGCGTATACCAAATTAATGTACGTTTTCTTTAAGAACGAAATAAGTAAGCATAGTAAGAATATGAAAGTGCTTCATAACTGCATACGACAGGTAATTAACTAGACGATATTGGTACGCAATTATCGTAAGTACTCGTGACATCAATTAAATATATTTCTTCTTATATGATTCGAATTTGTTGCAATAAATAAATTACTTTTAATACGCGTAAAATATTAATACTTGTTAACGTAATTTTACACACTACCCGCACTATTACCTTCTTTAAATTCGCTAATAAATCACGCTAAAAAGTGCGTGCGTGCGTGTGCGTGCGTGCGTGTGTGTGTGTGTGCGTGCGTGTGTGTGTGTGTGTGTGTGTGTGTGTGTGTGTGTGTGTGTGTGTGTGTGTGTGTGTGTGTGTGTGTGTGTGTGTGTGTGTGTGTGTCTGTGCCTGTGTCTGTATGTTGAGATAACAGCAATTGAACCGACATCAAACGACTGGCAGGCCTGCCAAGAAAGCATTTCGGTTCGTGCAGTGCTCCTTTCTCTTCCTAAAACTTATTTTCTCAACATACTTAAAAAATAACAAATGAAAATCAAAAAATTTTAGAAACAATTTATTTATTTATATATCGTTAGTATTGTTTTTCGCTCGATATTATTTATATATGAAAACGCATAATATATTTTCGTAATGTGTATGGGCCTTAAAAAGCTTTCAATAGACTCCGCTAAGGCAATAAATATAAAAAAGTAAACATAAACGATACGAAGCATCCAACGATAGAGATTTATTGTCCAAAAAATTGGTTTATTCTTGTTGTATATTAAATCGAAAATCGATCGAGAATACACGTGTAAATTCGCGCTTATTTCTTATAATTATAAATATAAATACAAAGATAAGCATAATGTATGTAAATAATAATTAATGTAGAACTAAATTGTTAATTAAACGGAAATTGCGTGCAATGATTAATTATTAAAATTAATGAATATATAAATATATTACTTTCAGTAGAAAGTTTTAAACCTGTACATACATTTTATAGTAACCAAGGAAATACTGGTAATAGAGGGGGTAATTTCCTATCCGAAACAACAAATTTTATTTGTCCTAGCCTAGGCCAAGTAGTTTTTATGATATGATTTTATTTTTATTTTTTTTAATTTCTCTCACTGCGCACACAAAATATTATTATTATTATTATTTCCATTTATTATTGTTTAATGGTGTTAAAATACAAATTTTTAATCACAAAATTAAATTATATACAATACGTTATTCCTTTGTTGGTTTATTTATTTTTAAATAGTAATAATTATAAACAATTTGATTTGAAATAGCGATACAAAAGTATTGACAAGGGTTATAGCGCAGCCGGATATCATATGGTATTATCATACTTAAATTCTCTCAACGTAAGTGTATACCTAATTACATGACTGCCTTATCATACTTGTTACATATCAAGCCTTATATGGGTCCGTACAACATAACAATTAAAATTTAATAATAATGCCATTTAGAAATAAAGTAAAAACATATTTGATATTAAAATGCTTCTATTCAATTGACGAGTACTTCAATGATTCGAAACAGTAAATTAACTAAATAATTAATTGTAATTATTAAATTTGTTAAATTTTATTATTATTATTGTTACTATTATTTTTTATTTATTATAATTGTGACATGTAATAATAATATTTGAATCTATAGGGAGCGGTTGTTGCCTTCAGAAATTATACTGTGATACAGTCAAGGTGAAATATAATTGTAGCCAACAGAACAAGTGGACTGTATCAATGAAAAACTCCTAAAATTCTATTTACACTATATTACCAATCTCTTATAATCTAGGCACACACATCCGTTCCCATTCGCAACCAACATCCAAGTCCTCGAATTCGAACGTCCCTCGCGTTCCTCTTTTGTTTCATTCCAAATTCAAATTTACAGTTTTATTTATAAAAATATCTATCTACCTGCGTTATTAACATCGCGACACCAATGTTATTAAGAGATATATCGTTAAAATATTGTATTGAATTATAAACGTATGTCCCTCAAGAATACAATCTCCAAACATCGTGTGCACTTTAGCGACTATGTTACTAAATACAATTTGCTTTAAAATACATTTTTCTGTGTCGATTCAGCGATTTATATTTCGCAACGTGTAAATTTCATGGGGAAACACTAAAATTGTAGGTTTTTCGATCCATGAAAACCATTTCTAGAGGCTTTATAAAGGTTATTATTTATGACACGTGTAAAAATATTATATTACTAGCTTTTACCTGCGCTTCGCTCGCATTTAAGTCATTAAATATGTATCAAAGATAATTTCAATAGAAATGACTCAATATGATTCCAAACAGCTGAAACTATTGTAAAAAATATAATATATATATTTAATAAAATAAAAAGTATCCTATGTTACTTCTAGTACCTCCAAAATATGTGTACAAAGTTTCATGATGATCGGTTAAGTAGTTGTTGCGTGAAAACGTAACAAACAAACTCACATTCACATTTATAATATTAGTAGGGATATGAGTGGAAATATTTATTCAGAGACGCTGTCTATAGAATGTCTCGACAAAAGGTTTTGTGTGCTTACCTGCATATCAATTATGGAATGTCCAATTAAGTTCGCGACAAAAAAAAACAACTAAATGTAAACGTGACGTACGAAATCGATTAACAAATTCACGTAGGTATATAACATTTTTCGCTTTTCTTTTGTTTTATGGCAACTCCGCTGTATGGATATAGATGGCGCTGTTCTAAAATATAACACACAACAAAATTTTCCTTTTTACCTCTTAACAAAATAGAGATCCAATTTAGTTTTATTTATGGCTTGCCCTATGTAGAGTACAAAAATAATTATGTCACTCCCTATCATTGGTTAAGATGTCACAGCCAATTCCTTGTCGCCTTGTCGCTAAAAATAATATAAAGTAAGTATTTTTGCTTGTATTTATAGTTGCTATGTCGCGGCCAATAACGGTTATACAAAAAAAATATAAATATTAAATATTGTATATTAAATGTTGCAATGAAAACACCCACAATTTAAATTCATATAAATAAATTTTATTTGAATTAATTAATACAGTGTTAATATTCAAATATATTTTAATAAAACTCAACAAGGCAGAAGGAATGAAATAACAAAACGCTTCAAAATAATGAAACATTTCGGCTTTAAAAGTCAACACAACAACATGTTAATATCCCTTTTTTCGTTCACACAAAGAAGACACGTGAAATTGAAATCTCTTTCAAATAAATTCCGAAGCTCGAAGAAAAACCAATATTAATGAAATTAATTTATAAAATTTTGATAAAGACCCCGCGCCGCTTTGCGCTACGGTTCGGGAAATTAATGTTATTTTAGGCTAATAAGATATTCCTGCCTCCAAACGATAGCGAATATCCGCGACCCACAGAACGAAACGGCATAAATCCATTTTTTAATAAAAACTTTTTTTTACTTTTAAAATTAAAACTACGGAGATTAAATTACAATTGAAAATTGTATAAAAAGGGGATATATCTACTTTATTTATACAAAAATTATTTGAATAACTAACTAACTCTTATATCAACTTTTAACATATTATAATATCCTTTTATATTACAATACGATATATACAAAAAGTAATGTTAAAAATTAAATAACCAAAAGACACTTAGTCCAGTTTCATGAAATTTATATATTTTTTGTTTATTTAAAAATAACAATGAAAGATATATACTGTTTTGTGTGTTGAAAATAAAAATACTTGAAAGCAAGAGTCAGCATTAACAAAATTTCAATCTTCTGATAGTGTTTTAGCGAAGTTGGGAATTCCACCCGTATTTAAATTAGAAGTCAATTTGTTATCTAAGTAAAACGTTTTATTTATTAATAAATAATTATTTATTATTAGTTCCTCCTTGCCGTAATTTGGGAAAGGCATCGTACACCCACGCCCACCGTGGTAGGTAAGCATTGACAAGAACGATAGCGTAACTAATTTTTTGATGAAAATATATTATGATGAAACATTTACGGTATATGTATATACGGTACATTGATTGTACATACTTATTTACCAGCACCAATCCCTACTAATATTATAAATGTGAATGTGAGTTTGTTTGTTACGTTTTCACACAACAACTACTTAACCGATCATCATGAAACTTTGTACACATATTTTTGGAGGTACTAGAAGTAACATAGGATACTTTTACTATAGTTTTCAGTTGTTAGAATTTAAAATTATTTATTTTTGTTACAGTGAAGTATATTTTAACATTTGTTGTTGTAATTCAATAAAGCATATTTTAAGTTTTTGAAAAATCATTGTATGCAGTAATTTTTAAAAATTGATAATCCCAGCCAAGCAAGAAAATATAGTTATCGCATTGATTCATTTCTATGGAAACGATCTCTGATACTTATTTAATGGCTTAAATGCGGGTAAAAGCTAGTATCAAATAAAGTAGCTGTTCATATCCGATGAAACCCACCCTCTAGACGCGACGCCTGTTTATGTACATTTTTAATATACTTATGGGGGTAGGTAAACAAAAAGCGGTTAAATCAATGAAATGTACATAATGGAATGTCGTCAGAGGAAAGTATCTTGCCGTTTGTCAGCTACTTAGGGCAGTGATACAAACACGAGCGTTTATATTTAAAAAAAATAGTGGGTGATTCAGTTGGAGAAGAAAATGTGGTGTAGTTTTCCTGAATCACCCGGTATTGCTAGTTTTATAACGTATCATAAGCACTAAGATTAAAATATCTATATATATAAAACTCAAAGGTGACTGACTGACTGACTGACTTAGTGATCTATCAACGCACAGCCCAAACCACTGGACGGATCGGGCTGAAATTTGGCATGCAGGTAGATATTATGACGTAGGCATCCGCTAAGAAAGGATTTTGATCAATTCTACCCCCAAGGGGATAAAATAGGGGATGAAAGTTTGTATAAATCTTATTAGATTTATTTCATTCATTATTACGCAGACGTAGTTGCGGGCAACAGCTAGTATAATATATTCATCTACATCTACAGGTACAGAGTTGATTAGACATGTTGGCCTTTATTAATCTATACTAATATTATAAAAAGGAAAGATTTGTATTTTTGTATGTTTGTAACGAATTGGCTCAAAAACTACTGGACCGATTTCAAAAATTCTTTCACTATTTCAATGCTACATTATCACTGATCAATATAGGCTATGTAAATTATAGGAAAAAATGAGGATCCTTACTAAAACTACAATAATGTAACCCAAGGTTGCTAAAAATTGCCATAAAATGTCCTTCATCGCATGCTCTGCGAAAACAAAAAAATGTTCTACAATATTAAAGAACATATCAATATCTACAAAAAGGTCGCGATAGCATATGTCTAGCTGTTATATACTACCTATATAAAAGCGACATTAGGAAATATTGAAAACCGCGTGACGTGCATAGATGAAATTTGGCAGGGAGGTAGTTTATAGTTAGTAGACGTCCGGTAAGAATTGATTTTGCGACAGGGCTAGATTAAGGAGTTGTAAGGGCTTTCGCAGGTTTGTAAGAAAGTCTTTTGCTACAAACTTGAAATTTGGCAATGATTAGATATGGTGATGGAAGCCAAACATCATTAACACTACATTTACCAGACTAGTCAAAATGACTGGTCTTGCAAGATCAAATTAAAATTCCTACTGCATCTAACATTTTCTTTATTTCTTCTAATTTTCTTTAATCTATAACAGGAGAATTAGTTTTATCAACTTTATATTATCTATATATATAATTATCTATATATATAAAACTCAAAGGT
Organism: Tineola bisselliella; assembly: GCA_028551675.1. Taxonomy (NCBI): domain Eukaryota; kingdom Metazoa; phylum Arthropoda; class Insecta; order Lepidoptera; family Tineidae; genus Tineola; species Tineola bisselliella. Next base: position 44,183 of record JAPWLS010001800.1, on the reverse strand, counting down.
GACTGACTGACTGACTGACTTAGTGATCTATCAACGCACAGCCCAAACCACTGGACGGATCAGGCTGAAATTTGGCATGCAGGTAGATGTTATGACGTAGGCATCCGCTAAGAAAGGATTTTGATCAATTCTACCCCCAAGGGGATAAAATAGGGGATGAAAGTTTGTATAAATCTTATTAGATTTATTTCATTCATTATTACGCAGACGTAGTTGCGGGCAACAGCTAGTTTTATATATATTTGTAACTATTATATACTTTTTTTTGGTTTTGGTAGAAATAGGTACATTTAAGCTGGTAAATGTAGTGTTAAACTTCATAGTACTTTATATCTTCATTACTACGCGGAAGAAGTCGGGGGTAACAGCTAGTTGCTTATAATTGGTTATCGCATCTCCTTGTTATTGTAATCGCGAGCTAAGCCTTTACGAGTCGCGGATGCACCGATCTATACCGAGTTATACCGATAAGCTTTTATGAGACTTCAAGTCAAACTTTTCAAGTGTATTTTATTATTATATTTATTACTTCTAAATACGTATCAGTATTCATTTATTATATAATAATACATTACATTAATATTTATGTTTGTATAGTGTAAAATAACGGACAGTGTGCAGGAATGGAAAAGAAAGGTACTTACGATTAGGTCGGTTTTCCCTCTTTTCTTCTGTTTTTCTCATAATGAGATGATTCCTCCCTTGATTATAGCGACGAAACCCAGATTACGATTATATGGCACAATTTAATATCGGTGGAATTCTTGGATAGTTACACTAGTGTCATCGAGAGGGCGCTGCCGTCGGGACAAAAATAGGATGTTGTTAGTCGGCAAAATGGATAAAAAATGAAATCTATGATTATGGTATGGGACAATTTAAAAAAAAATTGTTTTATTTATCACGTGATTGTTTTTTATAAGTCTTTATTAATTAATTAGATATCCTTAATTAAAACAAAATAATTCTTTAATATTACATACCATATAGATGTGATTAAATTTTAAAGTTCTGAAGTTATTAGATGATTGCCCTCCATCTGATGTCGAGCTAAATTTACCGAAGTCGTCTTCGTTCCTACATGAAATCAGCTTAATGTTGTGACTTTACTTCGACAGATATTAGAAACCAAAATGATAAAAACGGATCGTAATTTATAAATATATATTATTTGATGTAAAACCGAGCTATCTCGAGAAATTTTTCCACGAAAAAATATACGTTATTAAAAGTAAGATTTCTTCCATCAGATATAATAGAAAATGCATTTCACGCTTCTTTTGAAGTCCTTTGAAGATAGCTGAAAGGAAGAGACAGGAATAGGTGGACAGGGAAGCATTTCTAATCTAATTATTCTACAAAAGCCATATCCCTCCATGACAAATTTCACGCTTAAACTATAAAAGAAATTTCGACCTTACACTTTTTCTTTTAGGACTTAAAATTGGAGGAAGTTGGGCTTTTTTAATGGCTGTAAGCCATACCAAAAGCGTGATATATATGTTAGCTTTGTATATATTATGGGTGAACTAAATAATGAAGGTTGTCACTGATACATTGTTTAAGAACCTAATACTTAATTTTAATAAATCTATAGTTTTCAGAGGATTTCTGTAAATATAAATAAAATATAAATGAAAAAATTATAAAAAAAATATTGTGTGTAAAATAAGCGAGAATAACGTAATTAAGTTTATGTTTAATTATTATTACAAAAATAATAATAATATTTTTTTATAATTTAATATTATAATAAACCACCTATATAAAAGTCTAGCTAGATGCTAGAGGACAATCTAAAATCACGGGAATTTCTTTAAAAGCCTCTCTAAATTCAGTCAAAGAAGAACCTTGAAAACAAAAAAGGAGCCAACGCGAAACCAGACATAAGTATTGTTCCAATATTACGGGACACGTGTTTTAATAAATAATTTAAACCATGCCTTCATCCCTATAGGTACATAGTGGGGCGGAGTGGAATATCCCTACTAATATTATAAATGTAAATGTGAGTTTGTTTGTTACGTTTTCACGCAACAACTACTTAACCGATCATCATGAAACTTTGTACACGTATTTTTGGAGGTACCTAAAACTAACATAGGGTACTTTTTATTAAAAAATAATATAAAATATTTTTTACTTTAGTTTCAAACTATAGTTTCAGCTGTTTGGAATCATATTGAAATGATCTCTGATACTTATTTAATGACTTAAATGCGAGCGAAGCCGCGGGTAAAAGCTAGTGTTCATATAAATTAGATGACGTGTTACAATTATTATTGAGCAAATTTTGACATGACATCCTTTCCACGCATTTATTGACAAGGCGGGCATATTGGACTAATTAGTGAAAACCCCTAACTCAATAGTGAAGATAACGGATTTTAGAAATTGGCCTTATTAATTGCGTTTAATATTGACCAATGACAAACGTCAATCATAGATTTTCACTTACTAGACGTTAGGTATATATTTATTTACAAGTTTCGATATTTAAAAAAAATCGTTTTTTTAATGTACTCTTTCTAATATTAATTTTAATGATAACAAATGAATAAATAGAATATGCCACAAAACGTGTGATGAAAATGTACATTCCATTTTTGAATTGAATTCATCCAATAGAAAATCTCAGAAAACACTTGAATGAAAGTCATTGCAGAGCTGTTCGTCTTCCATTCTCTACATATATAACGAATTTGTCGGTAAAGTAATCGGTACTATATAAATACTTTTATGTATAGTATGTGTCGGAATTAATCGGTACAACTTTTGTAGTAGTTAGTATTCTAGTTATAGTTATACAGAGGACCTGGGTTTATTTACTGGAAACCTTCTATATTAAAAAAAAAATCGGTTGTCTTTAAAGTCGGTTTACTGACGATAGTTGAACGTGACAACGTCTTAAGAAAATACTGATGGAATGGTAGCATTTTTCAAAAGAAAATTTTAATTTCATTTGTTTAATAGATTTGTATGTATATAGAGAAGGAGGTAATTGGAAATCACAATGAAATTGATCAAGATCACTTCAAGCCTTACATGGAACGCCTCAGAGCGAGGTAACGCCGCATGAGTCATGTTTTTTCGTGCGTGCAGCCGGCTCAATCGAATTATAAGACGTTGTCACGTCAAAAAGTATTTGTCTTTGGGTTTGGATACAGTTTTTGTAGGCATATAAGCGATAGAAGGAGAAATAAACGCGCGAACTGCAAAGGAGATATCTGCATCCCTTTCACACACGCTTCAACTTCGACACGATAAGAATATCCCTTTCTAATGATTGTTTCTTCTAGTCCAAAGTTCAATCTGTATCCATTTGAAGATGGTCGACTGTACAATAGTATGTATACAAGAATATGTTAACGAGCATCATCGTTAAGGTTGTAGAGAATGTAACATCAGACGCCCTGTACATTCGTTATAACAAAGGAGTTTGTTAGCGACTGTACTGCCGACTGCCTTTACGCCAACAACTTTTAATTTACAGCGTTTGCTCTAGATTGTGCGATCCTTTTAGCGGTGCACGCCGAAAAACATCAAGTATTTATGGACTTTGTTGAATACATTTTTTATTTCACAATTATTAATGTTTGAAGAAGAAAAATCTGTATTTACATTTTAAACTTGAAATGCTTTTGAAGATCAAGTAAGATGAGGGAGTGATACTTCCTTGTGGTTTTTTATTGCGTTCAGGATTATTCGAGATCATTATTTATTTCAGATTTTTTATATTTTTATTTGGTATTATTACACTACTTGTGACGTTTTCATGTTATAAGCCAGGGGTCGGCAGACCGCGGCTCGCGAGCCGCATGCGGCTCTTGCCATAGGATTATCTGGCTCTTCTTACAATACAATAGTATATAATAAAGTTCATGTTGCGGCTCTCTGAAGGTATGGGAAAATCTACAAACTTAATATTCGGCTCATCTGGTTGATAAGTCTGCCGACCCCTGTTATAAGCAGTTTAGAGAGACGGAAGCATTTATATTCGAGAAATAAATTAAACATTTAAATTAAAAAAAAAAATGTGAGCCGTCACGGGACGCCGAGTTTATTCAAGTCATATGCGTAAAAGACAAAATTACAACAGGAACTAATTATTGCTTAATGAAAAAATTAAATACTATGAATTTTTTTACAGAAAATGATGACTATTTATTTAAGAAACATTTATTTATATTAAATACAAAAATTAAAAATTCGAAAACTTCTTAAATGATATAGATTTCAGAAATAACTTGATAAAATAAACTCGTCGCCACGGCAAGCGTCGCCACGGCAAGCGTCGCCACACTGTACAGTGTACACTCTACTATATATAGACTGTATATATACTTTAGTATAGCGTGGCGACTATATCCGGTTTATACCCGCACTAATAGATGTTTCACATCAAAAAGGAGTTTCAGCGGAATCGATATCTTTCATTGATCTACCAACTCAGAATTCATGGTATATGGAGTAATTTATCTAAAACAGTATGTTAAACCATTTATTTCTAATGTATATAAAATTACTTACATTAATATCTGACCCAAAAACTAGATTCTATAAAAAATATTTAAACTAATTCTCTTTAACAATATAACATGTTTATAATAATTTAACCCTTAAATGGACAATGTTGTTTTTAAACAACACTCACATTATTGCAAAAAAAAGTATAGTAAATTCATGTCTAGTTTTTTTTACTCATTTTTCCTAGACAGTAATACATGTCTATTACACAAATATATTTTTTTAAAACGTGAAACAAAAATCGTCCATTTAAGGGTTAATAAGAACATAAGGATAGAATTTAGTATTATTGATTCATTTGAATTTGGTTCAAAATTAAAAAAGGAGACAAAATAATTAATAAATCGGATTTATTATAAGAAAGCGGTTTATAATGTTAACGTTTATACCACCAGGGATATCACAGTTGGGTTTACAATATTATTAATATCGATAATCTATATATATAAAACTCAAAGATGACTGACTTAGTGATCTATCAACGCACAGCCCAAACCACTGGACGGATCGGGCTGAAATTTGGCATGCAGGTAGATGTTATGACGTAGGCATCCGCTAAGAAAGGATTTTGATCAATTCTACCCCCAAGGGGATAAAATAGGGTATGAAAGTTTGTATAAATCTTATTAGATTTTCGACTGATTGAACTGAAATTAAAAATTGACAGATATGTGGTTAATAACTGGAGCAAGTTTTCAATTATGACCCACGACAGGAATGGTGATAACTACTTAACACACGTTAAACAAAAGTAAAGCCAAACAAACTAAACCTAATTAATAATAATACTTCTTAACGCGAGTGAAGCCGCTGGCAAAAGCTAGTAATATATATATATATTTAACAATCTACACGAAAATGTCACTGATATTGATTTATTCCACTTGAAGGCTAAATCCTAGTCTATTTTGTACTTGGCTTTCTCGTAATGTTCGATATTTGAGCAGTAGACTGGCATCTGTATAATAGTTAGTTAATAGTATTCATTTGAACAGAGCACATTCGTCTCCTCAGGCCGGCATAGTGGAGTCATCTGTCTGTGGTAACAGTTGTCTCCACTCATGGACCGCACTCTAGCTTAACATCAGGCGGAGTGTGGTCATATGCTGGGCTATCAATAAAAAAAAATGTATAAGTTTTCTTCAGATTAATGTTAATCACAACTGTTAGATTATCAAACTTAGCTTAATTTCTTTTTAATATAATTGTTACTTTTATGTGTAAGTTTGTTAACTGTTTGTTGTGTGTGTTTAAATAAATAAATAAATAATAAAGCTATTATATTAAGCAACATCACAACTCGAAGAAAAAGAAAATTCAATTTATTTCTACAAGTTCCTCGAATTCATTGAAGATGAGATAGGTTTGTATTAGGTCAGGTAAAGTCAGAAGGTAAAGAGGTACAACCCTTAAAGGTACCTTATTTAAATTGGCACTCGATTGGACTACGATTAAAATGTTAGGGTCACTATAAAATATTTATTATTTATATGTTTATATAATTATTTATTTAAAAGAATTGGCATATATGTGTAGAGTGCATTACACGAAAAAAGAATTGTCTTCAGAATCTGTGTCAAATATGTCAAGTGTGTCAATATATTACTAAAATTAAAAAATCGGTTGTCTGTAAAGTCGGTTTACTGACGATAGTTGAACGTGACAACGTCTTAAGAAAATACTGATGGAATGGTAGCATTTTTCAAAAGAAAATTTTAATTTCATTTGTTTAATAGATTTGTATGTATATTGCTTAATATACAAAAAAACACTGACCAATGAATGTCACGAGCCGCCTCTGAAGAGCTCCCTCAAGTAGGAGAGAGACGGATGTCGAACGCTGCCGAACGCGAAGGCCGATTGTGCCTCTTTGTCGCTCGTTCCGCGCTCTCGCTTGCACTTCAAGCCTTACATGGAACGCCTCAGAGCGAGGTAACGCCGCATGAGTCATGTTTTTTCGTGCGTGCAGCCGGCCCAATCGAATTATAAGACGTTGTCACGTCAAAAACGTCTTCTTTTATGAAAATAAATATAATATAACATTTATGCTTTTTCTTAAAACAAGCCAAAATATAGGAAACATCTCGATACTAACTAACTAGTGTTTTAATTTTGTTTTTTATTTTTGTGTCTTTTCCCCCTCTTCCTTATATCTATTTGGTTCTTGTTTTTATTTTGTTTTCTTTTTTATTATTGTGTAACATCTAAACTATATATGTATTTTTGTAATTTTATTAGAAGTGTATAGTATCTATCCCTTTATAATCTTAAGCATGCCGTTCTATCCTATAATTAAAATTTCATTTAGTTTGTATAATAGTGTAGGTGTTACGTTTTTTTATTCATGTTTATTATTTTTATAAAGAACGAATTTGTCATTTTTGATATCTGTCTGTAACTTCAACGAAAATAAAAGCATGTACCCGAAACGAAAAAGTGTTTAACTGAGAAACGGACCACTCCCACGATACCGGCTCTTCTCCGCATACATTACAGTAGGTACTCCTTTTTATAATAAGACATAGTCATAATGTAATTTTGTAGGTAGACTTCATAGATAAACAAATAAATAAATAAATAACAACTGCCAACTTAGATGAAACACATACGTTTTCCCAAGCCGGCATAGTGGAAGCGATTGTTGCCAGTTAAAATGCATCTCTTTCGGACTGTAGTCGGTACAGCATGACTGCTTCTTTCACCAATTAAACTAATTGTAACATCTCCTGAACAAATTATGCGCAAACCTCAATTAAAACTAAATTTTAATTGTAATGGCTTTAAAATTGTGTCCTTTGAAGATAAGTCGTGATTTCGCCGACGATCCCGCCTCATCAACTTAACGGGGGAATTAACAAAATGAATATACAGATTAAGAATCGCTGTGTTTGCTTGAATAAATTAATTTTATAGCTGCGCTGCTGAGTGGCGATATTTGCCGTCTGACTGTACTTCGGGACCCTTGATGGCTGCCAAACATTACCGACGCGTTATTTGTACACTTAATATTTTTATTCTTTTATACATATATGACCTTTACATGAGTGACATTTTGTAAGTGTAAATTAAATTTGACATTACAGTAATACCCCGCTTTACGCGACCCAGTTATGCGCGGTTTCACTATTCAAATTTCGTGTAAACATAATGTAGTCATCAACTTCTCTATGGTCGCGGGAATTTCAGTTAACGCGATTGTTTCCGGAACGTATCCCTCGCGTAAAGCGGGGCATTACTGTATTTAAGGTTGACATAGTAAAATTTAATTGTATGAATTATTTGCATGCCATATACAATACTAGCTTTTGCCAGCGGCTTCGCTCGCGTTAAGAAGTATTATTATTAATTAGGTTTAGTTTGTGTGGCTTTACTTCTGTTTAACGTGTGTTAAGTAGTTATCACCATTCCTGTCGTGGGTCATAATTGAAAACTTGCTCCAGTTATTAACCACATATCTGTCAATTTTTAATTTCAGTTCAATCAGTCGAAAATCTAATAAGATTTATACAAACTTTCATCCCCTATTTTATCCCCTTGGGGGTAGAATTGATCAAAATCCTTTCTTAACGGATGCCTACGTCATAACATCTACCTGCATGCCAAATTTCAGTCCGATCCGTCCAGTGGTTTGGGCTGTGCGTTGATAGATCACTAAGTCAGTCACTTTTGAGTTATATATATTTAGATGTAAAATATGTGATACTACTAATATTATTTTAAGACCTATGTTACTAACCATATTTATTATATATTTTTCTATTAACATTTATTTATTACTTATTAAGTACAGTAAAATAATACAGAGTAGGCGAGTAAAGAGGTGGCGGCCTTATTGCTAAGAAGCGATCTCTTCCAGGCAACCAACTTTGAAAATGCAGAAGACAAATAGCGGGAGTTATAAATAGATACAAATATAGATAAACATATGAACTCCACACAATACACACAATGTTACATAGATGCATACATAAGCTAATAATGACAATAATAATTCTATAATACATAAATACTAGGAAGAGAGATAATATGATTTGATGATGATAGGATGTACGAAATTTTATAGGGGAGCGATTTAAAGCTGTTATTGTGCATAGTTTGTTCGTGTAGATTCTTCATTATTGTATTGAGTATCTCCGAAACCATTGAGGATTTTGTTTATAATTAAGTTCTTTGAATATAAAACACTAGAAATACCTCAAAATGACCGGTGGGCTTATCACGAATTTAGTCTGGCTTTCGAATCGAGCTGTCACAAGTAAAACGGATCCGTTAGCAATCGGGATCATGAATTTTTACTAACGACTAACGAGCACCAGCAATCTATGAAATGAACGAAAGATCGAGACGTTAGAAAATTAACAAAAAGTATCTAAAATATTGTAGTTCCAAATCCGCACGCGGTGGCGCTGCTCAAATTTCCATACAAATTGCTTGAAGCGAACTCGGTTCGAAAGCTAGACTAAAATTCGTGATAAGCCCACTGACCTAATATAACATCCACTAGTAACTTATTCAAATGTTTTTTTTTTAATTTCATTTATTTTTTTAAACTTTAATTCTGTAATTAGTATTTTCTTACAAGTTCTACATAAATTTCTGTAGTTTAATATATCTTGTTATAAAAAAACCTCATACGCAGAGCTTGAATTAGTCTGAAATAGTAAAAACGGAATTCACAATAAATCCATGTAATCAAATCAAACATTAAAAAATTCCAGGTTACGTAATCCACTTTCGGAGGTAGTTGTTGTTAGGCCTCGAACATGTGCAATTGTAGGCTTTATACGGGGCCTGGTTTTATAGCTACACGCTCCTCAATTTTCAATGAAGACAATAATTGTAAAGGAGCTTCTGCACTGAACAAAATACCAAAAATATATTTTTTTTATTGATAGCTCAGCATATGACCACGCTCTGTCTGATGTTAAGCTAGAGTGCGGTCCATGAGCATAGACAACTGTTACCACAGACAGATGTCCACTATGCCAGCTTGAGGAGACGAATGTGCTCTGTCCAAATCAACAGGATACACGACAGGATCCCGAAACGCGACTAGGTCACTTCACGGGTGTTCCGCTTGAAAGTGGTGGTACTACCCCGGGACGACATACTGGGCTAATGCCATCAACAGTCTGCCTACCACTTTTACATATACAGCCTTTTTCATAAATACAATTTTAGTTATTATGAAGTATTTAAACAATATAGTAATTATAAGTTATTTTTTACAGTATAGTAGCTTGACATATGATCACATTCAGTGCAACAGTCGACTCCACTATGCCGGCTTAAGGACAGAACACACTCCCAGCTACTACGAGAAAGTTCAGTGTTTTTTGTTTTATGATAATGCTAAACCAATTTAGTATTAGGGATAATATTTACCCGTTTATGGACACTTTAAATGTTTGTTAAAAGTACAATTAAACGTTAATATAATTTATTATGAAGCCAAATAAAACATGATCGCTATTGGCTAATACTTCATATGACATTTTAAATTTATTCTTACATATAATTTGTTTTGGGAATTTTAGTAGTTAATATTAAACCGTATTTTAAATTTGGAATAATTATATTGTAGATAATTACTATACATTCTTTTGTTTTCTTTGAATGAAGCTAACGGTTTTTTAAAATTGTTTACAATTTAATTAAATATGATAATAATATAATGCTCTAACTACAATAAAATATATCTAATTAAAAATGTAATATAATATTCGAACGAGCAACAAAATTATTAGTAAATTAAGGCGACAAATCCCTTTGATATATAAGCATTAATTAAAACTGTTATAATTAATATAGGTATAATTACTAGAGATGTGCCGATTATGACTTTGGCCGACTAGCCGATTAGTCGGTTGTAAATAAGCCGACTAGTCGGCCGACTAATCGGCCAAGCCGACTACGGTTTAGGGGATTCTCATGACGCTTCGTTTACAGCTGATTCGTTTTTTGAGTTTTACAGCTCACTAGTTTGACGATAGTTTCAAATATCATCACGCAGAATTGCAATATATGTCATTAAATATTATGTTGATTTGTTTTTTAATTAAGATACTAATTTTGTTTGATAAATGTCATCAATATATTTTCTTTACAAGAAAGTAACACATACATTTTATTGAGAAATAGACACAAAGTAACAAGCCGGATAGTCGGCGCTTTTTACTGATTAGTCGTCGACTAGTCGCCGACTACGATAGTGGCTGGATAGTCGGCTTTACCGACTAGTGGCCGACTAGTCGGAACATCTCTAATAATTACTCATTTTTTAAATTAATTAAAATTTATATCACATACGTTAATTAAAAATATTTATATATATTAAAATATTGAGTCTATATGAAGAATATTTTACAAGTTTTTTTTAAACCAGCTCTTTTATGTAGAAGAGATCTTAAAGGAATTTCGAACCAGTTTTGGACGTAAATAATTTATTTGGTCTTACGCAGAATTAGTCTAGTACTACGGCAAGAAGGTATAATATTAAAAATTGAACTCTGAACTTCTCAATTACGTATTAAAAAGATACATTTTTCAATAAGGTTGAAATGAAATGAAAATAGTTTATTAGCAGGCACTAAAAGCGTGCGTTTGCTCATCATTAGACTCTACCGTGACTTCGGAAAGGCGTATGACGAGAAGAATACCACAGAAACTCGCCAATCATAGTTTGTACATAAAATAATAATAATAAAAAATGAATTTTAATTCAGAAAAAAGCAATTGTTTTATGATTTTTACTTTTTTAAGACATTGTAACAATTTGAAATATGTTATTTGACTACAGAAAGGTTTAACTTTCACTAGCGTTTACCCGCGGCTTCGCTCGCATTTAAGTCATTAAATAAGTATCAGAGATCATTTCAATAGAAATGAATCAATATAATTCCAAACAGCTGAAACTATGGCCAGTTGGAAATTATAATAAAAAAAATAATATATTTTTTAAATAAAAAGTATCCTATGTTACTTCTAGTGCCTCCAAAAATATGTGTTCCAAGTTTCATGATATTTAACTCACATTTATAATATTAGTACGGATTATTCCAGCATACAAGATTTGTTATTTAACTTTGTAGATACTGTTCTGTGGTAGCAATCGTCTTCGTCATCGGTTGCATCATGTACCTAATAAAATAGTAAAGATAAGTATCAAAATATAATGTGAATTTCAATAATAGTTATTTGTACTGAAGAATAGCAACTTTCTGTTAGTCTCTCGTTTAATACAAAGTTTACGAGAATAACGTAAAATATTAATGAGTTAGATAGGTACTTTGCTAGATAGTCCCGTATAATTACTTTGTAAATTTTGTTTTAACTCTCCCTATTATCTATCTTAAAATTAAAATTACACTTTCTTTTTAAACTCCTAATTGCTAATTACTTACAAAGAAATATTTATAGTATTCCATAGCAAATATTATTATTATTATTATTGAAAGTTGTATTAATTATTTTAAAAAAACTTGAATATAAATAACGTTGTTGAAACTTGTGTTATAAGAATTTGTGTTTAGTGTCTTCTCTTCTTTTTTAATTCTTCTCTATTTGAACTGTCAGCTTAACCCATTGAGACTTGACTTGACTTATGTGTTGTTACAACGCAGTATGACTACAATTTTATTTTAACTATTTAATTGCAACTGAACCATTAAACTCAAAATAACACTCGCTCTTGACTTATTTTTATTAATATTCCGTAATATTATTTTAATGAGTTTCTTATGAGTTTTTTTTTAACAAAGCCTCTAAATATTTTGGTTAATATCTTAGAGTTATTTTTAGGAAATAAAATTGTATATTATACGTAATTACTCTTGCTATTATTTTTACCTTTCTTGGATCTCAAATTCATAGTAGAGGCATCTCCCTTCACAAACGTATTTCCTTTGAAGGTAAATTTTCACAATTGACACTTGTAATCAAATAAAACAATCAAGTTTTTGTCTTTGAGTGTACATATTCGGCAGGTGACTGTACATGAATTATGCAGGCCCTACCCTCGCTTTTTGTTTCTTCTGTTTATTTCCCTTTCATTTGTGATTTGTAGTGTTGTCACAGATTTTGTATTACACGACTGAAACTTTTATAAATATACAATTGAGATTTAGATCATAGTAGTTAAATCGCTATCACATATTTTACACTTTGTATATGTCATGCATTACATTTGTATTGTCATTACAGTTTTAACTAGTACGGAGTACATTACGTTTAGCATTAAGTTAGCCGCAGTGTGTTTCTTTAAATATTGTTTAATACTTTATAGTGTTTATATATTTTTTTAATTTCTTTTTGTTTTCTACTTCTTTCAAAAAAATAAATAATAATAATAATTATATACAATAAAAATGTACTATATCAACCTGAAATGCTAAATAATGTCAAATTAAATTTAAACTTACGAAACGCCACTCATAAATTCACCAATTGAATAATAGCACTTATTTATAATATTAGAAATATATTGAGTTTCTTTTTGACTGTATTAAGGCCATCAATGTCTCTTAAAACCTTACGTACCCTACGATTAATTAAATTTTCATTAATTATAACTTTAACATTATCTCCAATTTTTTAGCATGCCTTCCAATCCTATATCTGAAAGTTCATTTAGTTTATAATAACATCGGTCCTTTGTATCATATAATGTGTTGATATAATTTTGTTAGTTGCCTTAATAAAGATATATATTTTTAAAAACCATTATGTTAACTCAGTAAGTCAGTAGGCTCTAACATGATACGACGGATTTATCTGTCGAAACTAATACTTACAGTTGAATTCTTTTGTTTATAATAGAGGTGTGCGAATAGTGGTCGAATCGAATCGAATGGAATAGGTAGTGATATTCGATTATATAATCGATCGAATAAATTCGATTCGATTCGTCTCGAATAATTCGTGTATTCGAATATTCGCACACCCCTAGTTTATAATAATAATAATAACACTGTATTTCACAAAATAATACATATAAAGAAGAACAGAAGAAAAGAAAGAACAAAAGGTGGTCTTATCACTGAGCAGTGATCTCTACCAGGCAACCAGCATTAGGGTAGTAGATCAGGAGGTAAATAGTAGGATACAAAATAAATATATATATATATATATATATATATATATATATATATATATATATATATTAGACCGGTTCAAAAAAATCGACTATTTTTTTTTTCAAAACCCGCAGTGAAATATCTTCCTAGTCACGAAAAAAGAAGCCTGTGAAAACGGGAGCTCTTAATATCAATTTTGAAAGGTCGCTCATCGTGAATTTCTATTTTACGTTTAAATAACATAGGAAAATAATTTTTTTAACTTTGGAATTTTATAACTCAGTTTTGAATTAGCATGTCGGAGTGAGCAATACATATTTTTGAAGGAAATTGAACGCTCTAAATAAATTGTCTCTTAAATTTTTTCTGTAAGTCCACTCCTTTAAAAGTTATTTGAGTTTAAAATTCAATATGTAATCAATTTAACGTTTTTTTCTTAAATTGTGATATAAATAAATTTTATCGCTTAACAAAAATAAAACTTATCTTAAATTGTAAAATAATTTTTTTCGAAGATAAGTTTTATTTTCGTTAAGCGATAAAATTTATTTATATCACAATTTAAGAAAAAAACGTTAAATTGATTACATATTGAATTTTAAACTCAAATAACTTTTAAAGGAGTGGACTTACAGAAAAAATTTAAGAGACAATTTATTTAGAGCGTTCAATTTCCTTCAAAAATATGTATTGCTCACTCCGACATGTTAATTCAAAACTGAGTTATAAAATTCCAAAGTTAAAAAAATTATTTTCCTATGTTATTTAAACGTAAAATAGAAATTCACGATGAGCGACCTTTCAAAATTGATATTAAGAGCTCCCGTTTTCACAGGCTTCTTTTTTCGTGACTAGGAAGATATTTCACTGCGGGTTTTGAAAAAAAAAAAATAGTCGATTTTTTTGTCGATATATATATATATATATAAAGATACAAATAATACTAAACATAATATATGTATAAATATATACTACATATACATTTTACCCACTGATTTTAAAATACTTCAATTGTTTTCTTTACTATTATATATGTAGAATTTTTGGGGATACTTGTATGAGATAATAATGTAGATTAAAATGGATTAAAAATATAATTATCACAATGAATTGTGGCAATCAAAAATCAGAAGAAAACAAGAAAGATGACACTGACAGACTAAACGTCAAAACCTCAAATATTCTTAAATAAGTATTTTCGGCATGTAGAATCGACCGCCACAAATTATTCGTGGCTAGAAGCCATACCTATATTTATTTCAATGATAAAAATATACTTTTTAATGCAACTTAAAGCGAATATGAATATTTTATTTCAATCGTTATACTGTAATCTCATAGCTCTTTCATAGCATCGTATGCGTTGTTTTCAGAGAGCACACCATAACTAAATTTTAAATTTATAACCTGAAGACTACGCCCACGTTTACGTACTAAATAAATCCACCATTATTCTTTCAGTGGACTGCATTTTATGCATGCTGTAGAATTTATATTGTTAAGGGACTTTTCTACTGTCAGTTTCAAGTGTACATTGGTAATATGTGGATTATACGATTAGAGAAGGAAGCAGAAATAGTACAGAATAGTCCACTTATATACAAATGTTATAGTAAGTCTTTTTATTCTAAAACAAATATATACACATACATATTTATAATATGAAAAACACCATACAATAGAGCCTTAACAGATTTCAGATATTCAGACAGAAATTTAATATTAAAATGAAATATATTATTTTAAAAAACAAAACAATAGGTACATTCCATTTTTAATCTTATATCTTTTGTTAAATTACCTATATATACTTAAGTGAAATAATATTGCTGATTAAAATGGATTAAAAATATAATTATCACAATGTATTGTGGCAATGAAAAGACAAGAAAAAAAAAATTCAATTCTGAATAAATGTCAAAACCTTAAATCTTATTAAATAAGTATTTTCGGCCTGTATAATCAGCACATTCGTCTCCTCAAGCCGGCATAGTGAAGTCGACTGTTGCGCGCGGACATCAGTCTGTGGTAACAGTCGTCTATACTCATGGACCGCACTCTAGCTTAACATCAAGCGGAGTGTGGTCATATGCTGGGCTTTCAATAATAAAAAATAATAATAGGTTTTAAATTTTAAATTTAAATAAATAAAATAAAAATAAATTTTAAAAATAATTATTACTTAATATAGCAATTTAGTTAGTAACCTGACAAGCTTGAGAAGTAGTCACTAACGAGTCTTAACAAAACGACAGGAAAGATTTCTTGTTCACATTATTTTAAATGATATGTGACATAGTTTTTAGTAAAGAGTCTAGTGCAGTCGCTGAACTGATGAGTTGCCAGTCGAATGAGTGGATAATCACGATGGCTGTCAAGCGCAATGGCTGACCTGTATCCTGTTAACTGACCTAACTATATACACTTCGCTATCTGATAGACGTTTATCAGTCAATCATTTTAGATCTCTAACTTGATTAAGATAGGGCTAGACTGCAATTTAAGATAGATTTTTTTTGTGATTTAATATATAAAATAATTTTCAGATTTAAGTCTTTATCACTAGATTTACCAGACCAGTCAAAATGACTGGTCTTGCAAGATCAAATTAAAATTCCTACTGCATCTAACATTTTCTTTAATTCTTCTAATCTTCTTTAATCTATAACAGAAGAATTAGTTTTATGAACTTTATATTATTTTATATATATTTGTAACAAATATATACTTTTTTTGGTTTTGATAGAAATAGGTATATTTAAGCTGGTATATCTAGTGTTAAGCAGGTTACTTACTATCATGTATATTTTACTATATTACGTTTCGAAACGTTTGTAGCCATGATGGCCGTGGTAGAAGACTGTCACTTCGAAACCTTCGACAATTAAGTATGTTAAATTAGGTAGGTAGTTAAAATAACTTAAAAATATTTTAAAAAATTTGTTTATTAATTGATTAAAATGAATGAAAATATATTTAAATAACTACGAAATACGAAAAATAGCGTACATTTTTAAAAGCAAACTTTAAAAAAATGCAATTTCGTTAAATTCTTCAAATATCGAGCGGCGCTTAACCATTAACGATAACCGAAAATGTGAAAAGTAATCAATTGTTTAATTAATTAATAAAAAGGAATCAACTCGATAGGATAGGTCGATTGGGTTTCAGTCGAAAAGTTGCTAAAATAAAAGTCGTTTCGTCTATCTTACCTCGTATTCTTTGTCGTAATTACTCCGGAGATATCAGAGAAACCACTTTGCAAAGAATAACATTTTTTTATGTTATTAAGAATGGACTTTTTCTGTAGTACAAACGACAATCTTCAAAAGGATACAGATTGGACTTTGGACTGAAAAAAACAATCATTAGAAAGGGGCTATTCTTATCGTGTCGAAGTTGAGGCATGTGTGAAAGGGATGCAGATATCTCTTTTGCCATTCACGACACCGCGATCGTTTCTCTTTCTATCATTTATGTACCTACAAAAACTGTATCCATTTGAAAATCGCCGTGAGGTGATGGCCACAACACTTTTATAATCCAATCGAATTTACTTAACCAATTTAAACGCAATAGAGATCTCTCAAAGACCTGTATATATGTAATGTTCTTTACTTGCTAACTTACTACAGGTTTTAGAAGAAAAGCCTAATAAATATATCGCAAGCTGTGCATTTGATCATGTGATGATCTTTAGCAAAGTTGTTGTGCATGAGCCCACGAAGGTTTTTGAGTTGGTACGACCAATTTTCATTTTCCAATGAATTTCATATATTGCCGTGACAGTTCATGACAGCTCACATTAAACAGACAATATTGTCGTCAAATGAACAAAATCAATAAAATATTTATGTAATGTCTTTCCTTCAAATTTATTTTAGTTGATGGCGTAGCAACGTGCGCAATTTACAGCTAGTCTATATATATAAAACTCAAAGGTGACTGACTTAGTGATCTATCAACGCACAGCCCAAACCACTGGACGGATTGGGCTGAAATTTGGCATACAGGTAGATGTTATGACGTAGGCATCCGCTAAGAAAGGATTTTGATCAATTCTACCCCCAAGGGGATAAAATAGGGGATGAAAGTTTTTATAAATCTTATTAGATTTTCGACTGATTGAACTGAAATTAAAAATTTACAGATATGTGGTTAATAACTGGAGCAAGTTTTTAATTATGACCCACGACAGGAATGGTGATAACTACTTAACACACGTTAAACAAAAGTAAAGCCACACAAACTAAACCTAATTAATAACAATACTTCTTAACGCGAGCGAAGCCGCTGGCAAAAGCTAGTATTAAATATAACTGAAATGAATATCGAATTGTCTTTGGTAGATTGCGATTTAATGTGTTATATCGCATCTGTTGATTATCACAGTTAGATAATCTATGTGAGCAACTGTTAATTGATCGTTAGATAGACGCGTGCCCCTCGGGTCCCAATCAATTTTGTCCAAAACCGACAGGGGGTATCAATCTCACTTGAATCAATATAATTATCTTCTGCTTTCATCGCTCCTTGTTTTGTAAATACTTTTTTTAAAGGTTCTTGATCCCTGACATTTTTCAGTTAAGACACGTTTTACAAACCTTTGGCTTGTGTAACATTACTTTAGAATTTTATTTGGGATTGATTAATATACATTAACACTAGATTGACCACGTATTTAAACATGCCTATTTATACTAAAAAAAAAAACAAAAAAATTGTTACGAATATATATATAAAATAATATGAAGTTCATAAAACTAATTCTTCTGTTATAGATTAAAGAAGATTAGATGAATTAAAGAAAATGTTACATGCAGTAGGAATTTTAATTTGATCTTGCAAGACCAGTCATTTTGACTGGTCTGGTAAATCTAG
Organism: Tineola bisselliella; assembly: GCA_028551675.1. Classification (NCBI taxonomy): domain Eukaryota; kingdom Metazoa; phylum Arthropoda; class Insecta; order Lepidoptera; family Tineidae; genus Tineola; species Tineola bisselliella. Next base: position 25,701 of record JAPWLS010001800.1, on the reverse strand, counting down.
TGTTAATTTGAGTAATTTTATATTGACTCTAAATATTCTATACAATACAGGACAAATAACACAAATATAGGTAACATTAAAACACACAAAGGACATAATTTTCTCAGTAACATCATATTTATTACATACTAGCTGTTGCCCCCGACTTCGTTCGCGTAGTAATGAAGATATAAAGTACTATGAAGTTTAATGATGTTTCATATTTCAACGACGACTGCCCACACGTCTCCGAAGTTATTGTAGTTTTAGTAAGGATCCCTATTTTTTTCTCTGTAATTTATATAGCCTATATTAATCAGTGATAATGTAGCATTTAAATGGTGAAATAATTTTTGAAATCGATCCAGTAGTTTCTGAGCCACTTCGTTACAAACATACAAACATACAAATAATATTAGTATAGGTTTAAAAAATCTGCAATTATTGGTGATAAATTTGACACATACCTCAAAAACAAACCTATGGAAGTCAAAAGTCGATTAGCTATTTAACAATAAAAAAAAACAATATACAGTAATGCCCCGCTTTACGCGAGGGATACGTTCCGGAAAAAACTGAAATTCCCGCGACCATAGAGAAGTTGATGACTACATTATGTTTATACGCACTCTTTCGCGTAATGCGGGACAATTGAGCGCGAAATTTGAATTTCGCGTTATAGTGAAATCGCGCATAACGGGGTCACGTAAAGCGGGGTATTACTGTAGCTATATTGTGATAAAACAAAAGACAGTTTATTATAATTGTAATTAACGAGACAATAAACTAAGAGCATTTGAAAATGTTAGTACTTTTACAGTGGCTCTATTCTACGCTATTCTTATTTTGTAAGGGTGACTACACTTCACTATGTTTTTGAAACTGTATTGTGCAGAATAAGACGAGCTTGTAATTACAGGCAATAAAAGTGGTTTTTGAAGGTTCTAATACCCAATCTAAGCTATGTGAAAAGGCTAATACAAGTGTTATAGTGGAATGAACGCAGATATACATATAATGAATTGCCGATTATTATAATCAATAATTTAAAAAAAATCCAAATTCAAATATGAATTAAAGAAGCATATAATGGGTCTGAGTGCCTTGTGATGCTGTTGTAAATATTTTAGTACATATAATACGATATATTTAGTCTATATAGGTTATGTTTATTTATAAATATTTTTTTCACTATTAGTTGAATTTATGTAATTCTTTTTAAGTAATTAAATGTCTCAAACCTTATACAATGGATTAAAAACTTATAAATACGCGATAATTATATCGCTCATTTAAATTCTCTTAAAGGCCACTTACTAATTGCATTGCCCAATACTATTACTGCTTCTTCTATGACAATTGGTTATCTGGAAGAAATTACTTTTAGTGATAAGATCGCCAATTGCTCGAAATCTGCTTCCTATTGTTGTTGTATTGTTATTATTATTATTTAAAGTATTTATTATTATTATTATTATTACTATATAATTTTGCGATTGTGTTTAAGAAATTTAATTGGTTGTTTCAGGCGTTACTTTGCGGAAATCCATATTAAAGGAAATTATTTCAAATAATTTTGCTTTCAATAACTTGTCTCGACGCGTTTTGCTACTTCACGTGGCATCATCAGGATACGTGAAGTGGCGAAACGCGTCGAGACAAGTTATTGAATGTCGTAGCGGGAATTATAAGCCAAATTATTTAAAATAATTTCCTTTAAGAAATTTATATAACCATAACATTTTATGTACAGGTTGTGATTGATGAGTTACTTGTGGTCTTTTTCTCGTCATACGCCTTTCCGAAGTCACGGTAGAATCTAACGATGAGCAAGCGAACGCCTTTAGTGACTGTGCTAATAAATGATTTTCATTTTATTTCATTTCAACATTAGCTGGAGACGGCAATTAAAAAAGCGAATGTGCTTATTAGAAATGGATTAATTTATCCTTCATTATAATAAATAACAATTATCATAGGACTTTTTTTTATATAGAAGTTTAAAATCCTCTCCATTATTAATAGGAAATGTTGAAAATGTAAATATTTTTTTATCCTGCGGAAAAACAAAATTGTTGGTGACAATATATCGGGTCAGGTTACCTTCATTACATAGCGGCGGTGTTTGTTCAAGCGAGACAAATAGGTATTATCTACATGCCTCTCTGTTGCCCCTTCTATCTCGTTTAAGGGATTCAATTGTGCACACAGTCAACAATTATAACGTTAAAGGAAATATTCGTAGAATATTCTTTTGTTTTTTGAAGGAAAACTGCTTTACGCACGCTTGACTTTGGAAGTGAGAGGTGAGCGTTACGAAAAGCGTGATCGGGTGAGACGAACGGAAGTTACGAGTTATTAGGGAAGAACGGAAAAGAGAGTTACGTATCGTATATTACAGTAGGCGCAAGAGAGGGAGGTGTGTACAGACATTTTTTCTTCTCTCTTTCTTTCATAGATAGTGCATGATATATATATCTCACAAGGTGCTTAACTGGAGAGTGCATCAAAATAAATGAACAATAAAGAACAATTAAAATACTTGATTTTTTAAATTTAATCCTAATAAAAAATTGAACATAATAAAATCCAAAATCTACTTATTTATTGCCACTAAGGCGGAAAGAAGTACACCGGGTCAGCTAGTAGAACTAAAGAAGTTTTACCTCAGTCGTGTGGTCTAAAACACGTTTATACCCGCGCCAATAGATGTTTCACATCAAAAAATATTTTAGTACATTTATAAATAGTAATATTCTAGGTAAAATTACAATAGTTTTAAAAATGAAATATTTGTAGGTAGTCGTGATCTTGAAGTATGCCGGCTTGGTGAGATGAGAGCATTTTATTTATTTACTCGAGTGCAGATAGTGTAGTGTGTAGTGTGCAGGTCAAGTCTACACAATCGTTCACTAATGGATGGACCGGTGCTGCTGAGTATCGGCTACTATTGTTCAAGTCGTAACTGACAATTGCTGACAGAGATTTTGCAACTATTGACATTTATGTATGTGTGTATGTATATATGAAATGAAATGAAAATCGTTTATTAACATAGGCAGTAAAGGCATGCATGTGCTTGCTTATCGTTAGACTTGTGGCGAGTGTCAATATAAATTATGAAGATATTTTGACATTTCTTCTGTCATCCTTCTTATCTGTCTTCTATCGTTTTTTCAATTTTGCTTATATTTTTAATGCGTAAAAATCAGCAATATTATTTCCACTCTACCATGATTTCCGAAAGAAGACCACAAGAAACTCGTCAATCATAGCCTGTATACGAAATAATTAACAAGAAAAAAAGTAAATAACAATTCATAAATCACATAATTCACAAGAATTAAAATTACATCAGATCCACATCTATACACTATCTATCTATACATTAGGTCGTTTATCAAAATATCTCTTAATTCTATTATTTATTTAATTCCCTTATAACCTCTCTTAATAAATATGTATGTATTTAACACTATGTAAATAATATGTATGTATATATTATTAGTTATTATTTTATGTAATGTATGTATTGTGTATATTTAGTTATTATTTTTCTTTTCATTGCACCAAATATCACCGCTCACATCGACAAAGGTTAGCTGGTAGATAATGCCGATGGCATTAAGCTCGCCTATGTATAAAAAAAATATTACTGTTTTTTTTTGCAATAAAGAATTTATTTATTTATTTAATTTGAATAGTCTAATTTAATTCTTTGATTGCGTTTATTTTGTTGCTGTAGGATGAATTTCAAATCTGTGTTTATTATTTGTTTACATACAGGGTGTTTCGTAAAAAGTTAAAACTGGAAATAAGTGAGGTCACACCCAATTATTAAAAACAATATCAACCTCATAGTTAAAAAAAATGGTTGATTTAAAAAAAAAATAACATTGATATGTCATAAACACTATTTATGTATAAATTATAATAATCATATGTCCGATGTGATATGTTATTTAAGACCTATCCAGCTATAAGTTAGGGTTTCAATTCCAATAAGAAAAACAATTAGTGAATTGGAACTAAAAGATTGGAGTAATAATAAATTTACAATTTTAAAATTCTGTTAATACCTATATAATAATAATTATTATTTATTATAAAATTTATAATAAAAAAAAATAAGGGATTCTTTTATGTTTACATAATTTATTAATTGTTATAAATAAAGAGTCCGAGATGGAATTGATCCCAATTTCCTCTGGTAAGAAGTGGAAGCAAAAATACAAAAAAATTACGCTTGAATAATATATATTTAGATTTTAGATATATTTATGTGAAATATTATTGCGGATTAAAAATATAATTATCATTGCATTGTGGCAATAAAAAGAACAGAAAAAACAAGAAAGATGACACTGACAGAATAAACGTCAGAATCTCAAATCTTCTTTGCGACCGCCACTTATACATATGTATATATATAATATATAATGTATAATACAATAATTTCATTTTCCCACTGGGGAGTACTATTTTGATCGAGTATTAAAATAGGTAGTTTAAAAAAAACGGCGTCAATGCTGGTAAATCCAAACACAAGAAACGCTTGCTTGTAGGCACCACTCATTTTGCAAGGTCCCTTCAGTAGAGACCACGCGCTGAATTTTTAACGAATTCGCTTTCAGCCAAATTGAAAAAGAAACTCCCTCGCATAAATTCCAAGGTACTCACGGCTAGAGATTTTTACTCCCTCCTCTCGTATCTAGTTAATAGAAAAATTAAATTCCCTTTCTTATTTTTACCGAATGTTTCTTCACGAACACTTGTTTTTTGACACTAAACTGTTAAATATTTCGAATGGAAGAAAATCTATACTAAAAATCTTCAAACATAAAAATAATAGTAATATTACATATCGATGTGTTCTTTTTTAGGTATATTAGCCTAGCACAGCGGTTCTTAAACTTTTTTGGCGAAGGAAAAAGCCTTAATATAATTATAAAAAACTGATTTATATGTATTTATGAATAATCATATTGCAATGTAATATTACGTAATATTTAGTTGGAATATTTAGATGTAACCTTATAATCTCCTTTTGGTAGGTATTTTTTGCAGTATTTTTGCCCTAGGGTTCCGCGGAACACACTTTGAGAATGGCTGGCCTAGCATATGCCCACACTCCGCCTGATGTTAAACTAGATTGTGATCCATGAATGGAGACAATTGTTACTATAGACAGATGTCTGCGTGTAACAGTCGCTCCCAGTATGACTACAACCAAGCTGTTCCAGAAACGCGACTAATATAATCACGACCCCACCTTTCTCATCTCATCCATGTAAGTAGGCAGACTGACAACGGTCATTAACCCAATATGCAGTATTAAGGTAAATGCTTGAAGATAATAATTGTATCTTATTTATCAGTATATCGAATAAAGGATTAGTTCGTCTGGCCTCCCAGCTATGTCCGCACAATTCGACTGCTAATCGAGGTGCTTAGAACGGCCGAGTGGCTCCACAGATAAGCCGGTAATTCTATTCAAGGATCGGGCCGTCACTTCACTCGAGTGTCACTTCTATATACACAAATAGTTTGTATATTCACACAAGAAAGTAGATAGGAGGCTCCGTGTAAGTAAGTACCTACATACATGTATGTGTTTTTTATTTATATTTTATTGTATGAACACGCCTGAGTATTAATAGCGATTGCGTTTGAAGTGTCAAAAATGCAGGTCAGTTCGTTACAGAAGCGTTATCTTATAGACTTTTTTTGCATCACAACAATACACAGAGACCGCTGTATGTCCTGTTTTTTCATATTATTGTGGGCTGTTACCTGTGTGGTTGCACAGTAGATCTGATCTAATTTTATGGACTGTTAATAACTTTTTATTTTCTCTGAATTAAAATTATTATTTTTTTGTTAATTATTTCATGTACGTGCTATGATTGACGAGTTTCTTGTGGTCTTCTTCTCATCATACGCTTTTCCGAAGTCATTGTAGGGTTTAACGATAAGCAAGCGCACCCCTTTAGTGCCTATGTTAATAAACTATTTTTATTTCATTCATTTCACATATAGATAAGATTTTATAAAGTGGTACTATTGCGTTCTATTACAGAATCTAATAAGAACAAAGCAATTACCGGAAACATTAACAAATTTATTATTGATACCAGCGATAGCAAGCCCAATGAATTTTTGTTTCTAGACCTTTTATTCGACACGCAATTTTCATCTTTATTACATTGAAGTTAAACGTGTCTATTGTAATATTACGTACACTTCGAAGCGTCACGAACGGGTTGAGAATCTGATAAGAAAAGGTCTTGTTTGAAATGCTTATTTGAAATTAATATTCCAATGAATTAACATAAATTTATTTTAAGTAATTTGCATTTAAAATTTTGTTTGTAAAAATATTATATTTAAAGAAAAACAACGTATTTTTGTCAAGATTTCTTGTTGATATTGAATAAATTTTAAAAATTACTTTTACTATTAAATGTTTAAGAGTAATTATTTTGTCAATAATATATATGTGGCGGTCGATTCTACAAGCCGAAAATACTTATTTAAAAAGATTTGAGGTTTTGACGTTTAGTCTGTCAGTGTCATCTTTCTTGTTTCTTCATGTCTTTTTGATTGCCACAATGCATTGTGATAATTATATTTTTAATCAATTTTAATCAGCAATATTATTTCACATCAGTCTCTCTAAATATACTGTGTTAATATATCAGTTGAAACCTATGTATACGATATATCTATACAAACCCAACGACATCCAGAGCGTTATGAAACTCACATAGATTCCTTAATCAGGGCACAAAATAAACGCACCCCTGTTCTTGATAACGTATTTGCAAGCCCAAACCATACAAACGAATCTTTCTACACATAACTTCATAATAAATTTGATTCTTATCGTTCTCGTTATAGGGTGGATTTCAGACTGGCTATGTAACTCGTAATTTAGGCTGATGTTTCATTATGGCAAAATGCTTTGTGAGTTATTTACTTTAAAAGGAATAATTTAATAATAATAATTATATTTATTTACGAAGATATAGATATATTTATTTACGTATTACACTCTACAACTAGACTTGGATATACTAAAACCTGTAATTTCACCTGTGATCACCTGATCATTACTTAAATGCATTTTAATTTTAAATGCAGTAAAACTTATTTACTAATAAATAATAAATCTTTAAACACGGTAACCATTAGACAGTAATCGAAATAAAATAGTAATATTGCATATACACTTATATATCAAAAATACATATCTAGTTTAAACATTAATTTGCATTTTTTTCTTTCTGTTTTTTTTTTTTAATATTTTAATAAGTAACGATTGAAACTATTTTTTATAAATAAGTGTAACAGAACGTAATGGCAGCTAGGTGACAGTAGACAGCTGCAATGGATTAGTATTATCCATTGGTCAAAATCACATTAATAATGTTTCAGACGTGTGATTGGTCTATTATTTTTCGTACGACTGAGTGACGTTTGAAGTTTTGAACTCTACTCAGTGAATCTATGCTTGAACGTAATTTTTTTAATACGGACCTAAGTATTATAATAATTTAATTGTAGGAGGCCCAGTGAACGCTATATGCGCCAACGTTACAATGAACAAGATTACATTACATGTATTAAGTTTAACATACAGCGTTTTGCCACGAAAGGGTCGAACATGGAGAATAGACAAGGCAATAAGTTCATGTTTGTGCTACCCTCTGAAAACAGAATATACGTGTAACATGTTTATAATATTATTATCTATTTTATATATTTGTTATATTCATTGTCAAACTTCAATTATATAGCTTCTATAATTAGTATTATATATAAGTGTTTATATGTTTATGTGAAAGTTTAAATTCTTTTCTTAAGCTTCAGAATGAATATGAGTAGATATTGAAGTAAGTAAGGAACTAGTAGAACTCTACGTCAAAATAGTCGGGTTACTCCAAAACGACGAATATGACATGTGATTGGTGGACCAATTGAAGTCATTTTTACAAGCGTTAAGTGTTCGTACTTTGAGAAGTGCTTTCAAGAAAACAAACGGTCGTCTATATATAAACTTAATATAACATAAGATTATATTAAAATACACATATTTTAGGCGACATAAGGACCTAATAATAAATCACCGCGTATATAAACGACATTATTCAGTTTTGGGGCGGTCTATTTACATAGGAAACATTCATTATTCACGCGTAGACCTGCTACATAATCTGCTACGAAACTCGTAGCAGTGCTACGGATTTCGTAGCTCAATAACATGTTAATTTTATAAAGATTTTGATAATGTTTTCACATTAGCAAGGTTATATAATGCGCATAATCCTAATAATTTATCTGGGGAAGTCCATCTTCATTTTATTATTTATTTATTCTCAGCTCAGTCTCACTTCTGGTTATGAACTGTGTGGGATGTGTATCTATTTAATTAAACCTGTATCCCATTTTTAAGGTAGCGGCTGTCACTTCTACGGACTTATATATATATTTTTGTATACACTTAAAACAATAGTATTTTTAACCTAATTATTTTTGTTATAACATTTATTCGGTTACAATGCGCAGTTGTATTCGGTTGCGCGTTCCATAGCGGGGGGATTGCCTCAGTTAGTCGGGCGAAACGGTCGCGTCGAGGCGTACCCTCTGTGTCGGATATTAGCTCGGAAATACGAACGTATAGAGATTTTCAAGCAAAACGAAAATTGTGCTGTGAATTTTTTTTTAAACATAATAAATAAGTGTTTATGTGATACCGTGTTGTTTGTGATGTGAATTTATTATTTTGTGTTCGAATTTACGTAAGTTGTTTTTTCTAATAAATATTGCTTTTTTTTTGTTAACACTCTCGTAACGTGTCTTTTTAATTATTCTCTGTGAATCGCTGTAATCATGATTTATTATTTAGAGTATGTCTAACGGAAAGTCACTTGTTCAAAGGGAAGGTATCAGATGAAATTACTTAATTAATATAAAAAATATAAACATACACGTACTCTGACTTAAAACTAAACACCCTGAGCTATGGGTATATATCCCTTATTAATATAAATGTGAATGTGAGTTTGTTTGTTACGTTTTCACGCAACAACTACTTAATCAATCATCATGAAACTTTGTACACATATTTTTGGAGGCACTAGAAGTAACATAGGATACTTTTTATTAAAAAAAGATTTTTTACTATAGTTCCCAATTGATTATAGTTTCAGCTGTTTGGAATCATATTGATTCATTTCTATTGAAATGATCTCTGATACTTATTTAATGATATAAATGCGAGCGAAGCCGCGGTTAAAAGTTAGTATGTATATAAATAGCAAATTTCAAAAATGATTTAAAATATATATCGAAATGTTTTTTTAAAATAATATTTTCCTTCTGTATTTATGTTTATAAATTTAAGAAAAATTGCACTTCTTTTGAGCTATAAATTCTTAAACCATAAATTTCTCAAACAATATAATTGATTGAAATTCCTGATACGTTTTAATTCGAGGAGAACTGATGCGTTCTTTCCCGCTGTCACTATTAAACGTTTGCATACAAAAATGTAGATACACATATATTTTTATAAAAAGTGAGAATAAAAAGCGATACACGTTTTTTTTGTGCCAATTTAAGAATATATGACAAGCTATACCGACCACTGCCGCTTAATATAGAGCTAACTCTAACCCAACTTTTCGTTTATTTCGTTATTTCGTTTGTTAATTCGTTATTCGTACAGTCTTGGTGTCCAACTAAACTCAAGCCTTTTTCCATTTTTTAGGAATTTCCGACGCTTCAAACGTCTGGTATAAAATTACGTCTTTTGAAACTATATTCGGTCCTAAAAAAAACAAAAAAAAAGGAATTCCTGCTCAGTTCAGCTAAACCCAACCCTAAAAGGCAAATAATAAAATATTTTAAAACCACTTTACGCGGCTTAAAATAACTGAATCAATTCTTATGCTACGTTTGTTTGTTAAAAGTAAGTTAGATTTTTTAACGATAAATTTCTTATATATTGCACTTTTTAATATAGTAGCTTGATTTAGAAACTAGTTCATTGTAACTTAACTGTGAATTAGGTATTGTTAATCTTTTAAACTAGTAATAATATTATTTTCAAATAATTAAAAATAATAACTGTTATTTTGGTATTTAGTAAATGTTAAAGCGCGTAAAACATCAGCTTGGAAGTAGGCAGATTATATATAGTAAAAGGATGCTATAGTGGTAAGAACTCTAGCTTAAAATCAGTATATATACATATATATACTAGCTACTTCCCCCGACTTCGTTCGCGTAGTAATAAAGATATAAAGTACTATGAAGTTTAATGATGTTTCATATTTCAACGACGTCTGCCTTTTATAGCAATTTTAAAAACAACCTTGGTTTATATTATTGTAGTTTTAGTAAGGATCCTTTTTTTCCCTGTAATTTATATAGCCTATATCAGGGGTGGCCAACTTGATTAGACATAAGATCTACTGTTTAGTAACGAAACCCTGTGCGATCTACCACTTATATACTTCTTGAAATCTTAAATGAAACAGCATAGTGTTTAGTACACAATCATAAAATATTTTTTATTGAACAGTCTTAGGACTTCCTTTTCGTATCACATATGAGATTGTTTCACAAATTTTTATTATTTTTTTAATTTTAAATTTTAATCTGGTCTATTTATTTATATTTTTTGCCTTGCTACGATCGACTGGACTAATGGTCGCGATCGACCGGTTGGCCACCCCTGGCCTATATTGATCAGTAGCTATGTAGCATTCAAATGGTGAAAGAAGAAGTTTTTGAGCCAATTCGTTACAAACATACAACATACATACTTTATAATATTAGTATAGATATAACCAGTTATAAATTTTAATGAAAATTGTTTACATAATATTTTTTATCTTTAAAATAATATTTTTCTGATTATGTAAGCTAAACGTCTTTTTTTGGGATTACAAGTGACAAGGGTAACCAATTTAATTATTGCAACATTGTGACGTTGGTATTTAAGGGATGGACTGTTGTAGACATTTATTGCTATGTAAATTGTTATAAAATACAATGCTTTTCTTAGTTGAACATTTTGGACGTTCATTTCAACCTTGAACTTTTGAGATATTTAATTAATTAATATTAGTTTAAATGTCACGTTAAAACAATTGAATGTTATTGCGATTAAAAAACGCATATTTTTATAGGGTTTATTAACATAGTCGGTACTATTTTTTTTTTGTTAAATCAAATAAAAATCATAAATCTTTATTTCACATAGGCTTTTCAGGCTCCTGTCCATAGTTAGAATCTAAGAAGATTTTGGAAAGATATTAGAAGAAATCACAAGAAACTCGCTAATCATAGCCTGCACATATAATTGCTTAACTGTAGATTCATTTTAATTTTGCTTAATAAATCTGTAATAACTATTTATTCATAAAACATTCAATTCTAATTTTGTTGAGTTTATTATTCAAGTCAGCGCTTTCACAACAAGATAGACAGAACTCAACACGGTCCTATAATGTCGAAATTCGCTACAATTACGTGATCTAACTGAACAATGCCTCCTTGAAGGCTGTTATTAGCGCCCCTTTATAGTGGGATATTACAACTGATTTTTCTATCATTTTCTCCCTTTGTTTATGATGTGAACGACTTGTAAAGGTTAGTTTGTATTGTTGTTTGACATTTGGTAGGTGTTAAGACAATGTCGTGCCCTTATGGGACGAATAGAGGACGAGTTGTTTGTTCATATCGAAGATTAGTCATAAATATGACGATCTATATGAAAATGTCACGGATTTTGATTTGTTCCATTTGAAGCCTAAGAAGCTTAAGTCTATTTTGCACTTGGCTTTCCTATAACACTCTATGTTCGAGCAGCAGACTGGCATTCGTATTTAATCATAGTGTATATAGTTTTCTTCAGATATCTAACACAACTATTAGGTTAACAAACTTAGCTTTATTTCTCTAGTCTAGTGGAGTTGTTACTTTCATGTGTTGGTTTGTTAACTGTTTGTTTGTGTATGTCTAAATAAATAAATTAATTGTAAATACATAAAAAAATACAACTTCTATTAAAGGCATCAAGTATTATTATAAAAGGGCAGGGAGTTGTTTTAAAACCTTCAGCAGTTCGGTTGTTTAACACAGCCATGCTATTAAAACTTGTCCCTCCAAAGGCTTGAAACGAAGGAAATGTAATATTATTTACTTGAAAATTTGTAACATTTAAATAGATTAAGAAGTCTTCGGGATATTTAATGTCGGTATTCACTTGTTTATTGATTGTTATTTAGTTTTCATTTGTTTATATAAAGCGTACTTTTATATTTGGAACTACTATAAAAATGCACACATTCTAGTGTTGACAAATTAGTATTGTATTTCACAGATAGATGATCTCACTGTTGTTTATAATAACGTAATAAAGACAATATTCAAATGGTCAATATTTTTGACGTTGATGGCCTTATCACATTTAAAAAGAATCTCAATGCATTTCTAATAAATAAATGACTGACATTTTGTAGTTTAATTTGATATTGTTTAGCATTTAAGGTTGATGTAGTAAATTTTTATTGCATAATGTGTAAAATATGTGATACTGCTTGCCGAGATAACGAGAGGAGTGTGTCTTTTCAATTTAGACAGAGCACATTCGTCTTCTCAAGCCGGCATAGTGGGGTCGACTGTTTCGCGCGGACATCTGTCTGTGGTAACAGTTGTCTCCACTCATGGACTGCACTCTAGCTTAACATCAGGCGGAGTGTGGTCATATGCAGGGCTATCAATAAAAATTAAAAAAAAACTACTAACATCACTTCAAGACTAACGATATTTATGGCAAATAAATGAATTTTACTTAATTGAAAATATTGTTTGGGGTGATCTATGAGAAGTCGTTAACTTAACGAAATATCGTTGAAGCCGTACAGAATGGATGAAAATACATCAGTCATTCTGTGTTTGAGGAAATTTTGTATTACATCTTCTTTGTGACTGTGACACAAATAATTTTATTCATTCTGAAATCAACAAGGGAATTTTGTTATTAGAGAATTTGTTTTAGACAAATTTTTAGTATATACGATTTATATATTATAGTATTTATTATTTTCCTATAATTGTAAACATATTGGACGAATGCTTACTTAATATAGCTAATTTATATAGTATAAATATTGTGTTTGTGAAGTGTAATAGTATATTCTGTGCTCACAGGACAAGAACAACATAAACATGTAACATTCAGACCTGTAATAAATATCTATAACTAGCTTTTACCCGCGGCTTCGCTCGCATTTAAGTCATTAAATAAGTATCAGAGTTAATTTCAATAGAAATGAATCAATAAGATATATATATATATATATAAATGATAGACGGAAATAAAAATAAATATAGAATAATTCCAAACTGAAATTATAGTCAATTGGAAACTATAGTAAAAAATAATTATTTTTTTTAATAAAAAATATCCTATGTTACTCCTAGTACCACCAAAAGTATGTGTACAAAGTTTCATGATGATCGGTTAAGTAGTTGTTGCTTGAAAATATAACAAACGAACTCACATTCACATTTATAATGAATATTTGTTTCAATCGGGAATTGAACGCATTAGCCACTAGGCACTATTATATGCCCAGACTAAATTTTAATATGTCGATTATATTTTATTATATAATACATATTTATAAATCGGCCTTCAAATATAATACCAAATTGAAATACAAATTTAAACTGTTTATTTATATAAATATATTATCATTTGTGTATAGTAATTATAATTAGATGTTTACAATAATGCCCCGCTTTACGCGAGGGATACGTTCCGGAAAAAATCGCGTTAACTGAAATTCCCGCGACCATAGAGAAGTTGAATGACTACATTATGTTTATACGCACTCTTTCGCGTAATTTAATAATAAATTTGAATTTCGCGTTGTAGTGAAACCGCGCATAACGGGGTCGCGTAAAACGGGGTATTATAATACTTATTTTTAGAATTAAGCTGTCATTCAAAACCAATTATCCTATTACAATGTAATGAAAAATAGTCTGCCCTTAGAGAGAGAGTGGATGTAATTTTACCCAATTTCCTAAATAAAAATGTCTTAACTCATTATAAATTTGACATTTACAATTTAATAATGATTCTTAATTTGAATAAATATTTGATGGTTGGATTCAGTCGAATAAGGTTGGCAGTGAAACACAAACCTTCTTATCATATTCTTTAATTTCACCAATATATCATGATATATAGTACGTGAACTCTTCTCATACAGGAACCTTTACACTCTATACCAGTGTTTCCCAAAGTGGGCCCCACGCCCCACAGGGGGGCAATTCTAAAATGGACATTCGAAAATGGACTCGACACTTTCGCTTCGAGCCATTTAAATGCAATACTAGATTTCGGTGCCAAATTTAACGAAAAAAACAAATTCTTAAATAATTGCGGTAAATAATTATTAGGTATAATTTCGCTTGACGAGACTAAAATATCAACTGGGTGTTTGGTTACATAAGGGGGGCATAAGAATTTTAGAAAGACTAAGGTGGGGCATGGCACAAAAAAGGTTGGGAAACACTGCTCTATACCATCTCTTACATACCACAGACAAAAATAATTGTGTTGCTATTTCAACAGATCCTAAATGAAATATGATATAATTAAATATTTAAAATAACAATTGCAAAAATACGCTATAGATAATAGTCGCTCTCGCTATGCCGGCTTGAGGAAAAACATGTCATTTCATTTAGGTGTATGTTTATTAATATTTTAAGGGAGTTAAACACTTTATACCTTATAACAGCTGAAATATCTGAAATTATTTCATACAATAGGTAACAAATTCCCAAAACGTGAAGTTAAATCGTTATTATTGAAATATGTATATTTTCAGTAAAAATATTTCATTATTAAGTAGTTTTTCATGTTTTTCCAACTGAATAATAATACATTTATTTTCGTTTGCGTCGATATCTTTTGGGAATTGGATGTCTCGTAAGTTTTTCTTAACAAATAATATTAAAAGTGAATTCATGTTTAAACATTTCTACTTAGAAAAACATCTCTTTTGTGATTTATGTGCGCGTTGCTAATACTTTATATGTAGTTATTTTCATATCAAATAACAAATTTTATTAGATTTTGAATATGATTTTATCTAGTTTTAGGTCGATACAAGCGTTATCACAGACAACCTAAGGAATCTAATGTACAAACTCACATCAATAGGCTTAATATAGGCTCATCTCCTAATTTAAAAAAAAAGAACTGTCAGTATTCAATACAATGTACAAAACACAGTTACTATAGAGAAATTTATGTGAAATAATATTACGGATTAAAATGGATTAAAAATATAATTATCACAATGCTTTGTGGCAATAAAAAGAACAGAGAAAAACAAGACAGATGACACTGACAGAATAAACGTCAAATCTTCTTAAATAAGTATTTTCGGCTTGTGGAATCGACAGCCACATATCTGTTATTTTTTAAATAGAGCTAATCAATGCGAACCTGTCGGTGAAGCGCAGAACCACAAATGGTTTAAAAAAAGAACTGTTAATATTTTTAAATTTAAAATCGACATTGACTTTGTATTGTTTTTTTTTTTGACGTGAGGGTTTTGCGTGTGCATTGAAATTTTGTAATTTCTTATTGGGTTTTTGATTAAATACTCGACATTAGCAGAATTGTCTTCATTGGACATCTGAGGCCATTAATAAAGAAGAAGAAGAAGTAAAATCGACATTAGGGACAAAAGCCTCATACTAAGCTCATTATCATAAACAAATATGATTTTTGCAAGATTTAATTCTTTAGTTCTTTATTGAGAGGCACGCCTACATATACACCCACTCAGTTAGTAGCTTTAGTAATGACAGTGATTATTTTCTTGCTTTAAAAATGGTATTCTAATAAAACGAAACATAGAGATAATAAATAGTAATAATAATAAATTATTTATTTAACAAAATCAGTTAACCTTTAGGGAGATGTGAGCGGTGATGTTATAAATAGTGCAGAAAAATAAAATAATAATAATAAATACAAAAATAATTTGGGTTATCAATAAATAATTACACTAATAAATATATATATATATATATATAAAAGAAAGTTGTGTTAGTTACACTATTTATAAATCGAGAACGGCCGAACCGATTTGGCTGAAAATTGGTACCATATTAGAACCTGGTATTATAACCAGGAGACGGATATAGGATACTTTTTATCCCGTTCGACCGGGTTCCCGTGTGGCGTGACATAATACGTCAAAGAGAATAAAAGTTGTTACATAATTAATAGTCTAAAATACTACTGTCACTTATGTCATTGTGGTTGAAAATAAACAGCTTTTCATGTTAAAACTGCATTTATATTTTATTCATAATGCAACATTTTATACGAACAACGAGAACTAGCAAGTTATAAAATATAAAATAAATAATTATACATTGTAGCTCAATGTTTTTGATTTGAGTCGTGAACGTACGATGCTCCCGAGAGTCACTTACTGTAACTACAGCGACTAGTTCCTTTGGCTCATGAAACTTTTCACTTTCCTTCCTCAATTTTCGTTCTTTACAACCTATTGTACGTAGTATTGAGGTCAATGATCGTTAATGAATTCTTTTCACGTTTTATTGAGTAGTAAATTTGTTTTTTTTATGTTGGTAATTCTTGATGTTAATTGTAAATAATTTCTATTTCCTGTTTGTGCTATGGGTAACCTTTGCTAAACAGAGATTTTAGTCTATGATTCCAAGATTAGTTTTATGTAGGTTGACAGTAATTACAAATAAACTATGTGTGTTAAATACTTAATTTTTAATTATAATTTATTAATCACTCGCGGTCCTAATTGAAGCTGGTGTAATTTAGTTGTAATTTGTAATTAAACAAAATATTTCAGTTAATAAAACGAACACTTTTAAAAAGTACAATGAGGACTGAAATGCATGGAACTGAAAGAGTCACGTACTTTATTAAGTATACATTTTTCATACAGATTCATACCTTAGGTCAGCCATTCTCAAAGTGTGTTCCGCGGAACCATAGGGCTAAAATACTGCAAAAAATACCTACCAAAGGGAGATTATAAGGTTACATCTAAATATTCCAACTAAATATTACATTGCAATATGATTATTCATAAATACATATAAATCAGTTTTTTATAATTATATTAAGGATTTTTCCTTCGCCAAAAAAGTTTGAGAACCGCTGCCTTAGGTATATCGCTGAGTCTTATTAACATTGTAGGATCTGCGATTTAAAGTTGTTATTGTGCATAGTTTAATTGTGTAGATTCTTCGTTGTTGTATTGAGTATCTCAGAAGCTATTAAGAATTTTTTCATGAGATGGAGAATTATATTTTGAAGCTATCAACAAAAAAAAATTGTTAAAATGTTAGTTTAGACCATGTTTTAATTTACCTTAAGGAAAATCTGACGTGTAGTGAAGAGCATTTGGTCAGTAATTACTACGCAAAAATTCTACTAAAGATATTCTTCAAACAAAAGAAGAAGTGTATGTAGTAATCGGTCCTAACACTCGCGATTTGAAAGCGTCAGATATTCATCACGTGTATTTTGTTATTTCGTGTGAAACTAATATAATATCGTTTAAAATATCATATTCTTAATTCAAATATTGATATTATAGTAATATATAAACTGTCATAGCGTTTAGATAACGCATAGTTGTTAGGTTTGTTTATTCGGATGGCGTTGCCGGAGGAAAATATTCCCACTTCTGGGATTAAGTTGGTAAACTCCGCAATGCGTTGATCAAAGATGAATAAACGCGGTGCTCTCACTGGAGATATAAGTTTGAGTTATTCCAACCTCAAATAAATGTGGACTGATATATAGAAAGGGAACATATATGTCTATCATTAGCTAGCATATATTTATAGCTTACTAGCTTTTACCCGCGGCTTCGCTCGCATTTAAGTCAATAAGTATCAGATATCATTTCAATAGAACTCAATACTCAATATTTTACTATAGTCAATTGGAAACTATAGTAAAAAAAATATTTTTTTTAAAAATAAAAAGTATCCTATGCTACTTGTAGTACCTCCAAAAATATGTGTACAAAGTTTCATGATGATCGGTTAAGTAGTAGTTGCGTGAAAACGTAACAAACAAACTCACATTCACATTTATATTTATAGCTTATTATTTGTTTTAGGAACAGCCTGTATACAGGGCGTTCATAATATGCTCTTATTAATATTTTATTCTTATTTAATTTTAATTATTTATCCATTTTTCAGGTATTAAAGATGATTCAAAACAGGATGCGGCTTCGTTTTAGAACGCAAACTTAAAAGGTAATTATTTTCTTGTGAAAAAATATATTCATATATGATTTAACTAAATACTGAAGTGTGGCTAATGGAATGAAAATTATTTTACGTAAAAACAATCATATAATTACACCTAACCTGGGGGGCTACTCAGGCGCAATTCGGACGAAAATACGGACGTTTCCTACTCAGGAACACTTATGTAATCATTCATGAAATTACGGATTTGACAGCGACGTCACGACGGATAGGCCACACAATGCTTATTTTACGGATGTTTGACAGGAATTTTTACGAGCTTATATGTCAAAATTGACGTAAGCTACAGAGGTGACGGCCGTATCACGAAACTTCGGATATGCCTGAGTAGACCCCCTGGTTAGAAAGAGCGGAGGGGTCACAGACTAGATGTGACCATGGACTATCACTAATATATCCCAGTGGCTATTTCCAATTATGTAGTTGATAAATTTAGATGTCTATTAGCACGAAAGAGGTTGTTTTTTTTTCAGTTTGTCTCAGATCTGAGTATTATTGTGCTGTCCTAATCTTCATACCAATTTCATATTTATATCAATACTAGCTTTTACCCGCGACTTCGCTTGCATTTAAGTCAGTAAATAAGTAACAGAGATCATTTCAGTAGAAATTAATCAATATGATTCCAAACAGCTGAAACTATAGTAAAAAATAATATATTTTTTTAAAGTAAAAAGTATCCTATGTTACTTCTAGTACCTCCAAAAATATGTGTACAAAGTTTCATGATGATCGATTAAGTAGTTGTTGTGTGAAAACGTAACAAACAAACTCACATTCACATTTATAATATTAGTAGGGATTAATATTTCAATAAAATATTATTATTTTCTGAACTAAAAACTTTTTCAGTAAACTGTATAACATATGTATTAGATATTTTGTTCAAAAAATATTTTATTCATGTTTCATAAGTTGAATGCAATTGTTGCTTTGGAAGTTTAAAGTTAGTTTTATAAGTTCAAACTCCAAATCCCTCGACTATGTTGTTCTTTGTTCACAGTTCTTATCAATTTAAAGTTACGGAGACATCTTCGTGTTGTGAAAATATTGATAAAGTTTTACATATGTTTTGTAATATTTTTTTTTATTTGAAACAAACATTATTGAAGAGAGTTACATAAGCAAAGAACATAGGATATTAATGATAATAGTGTAACATAAGAGAATACTATTAAGATTTCTTCCCAGGAGATCGTATGGAGGGATCATAATGGTATTCATATTAGTATATAAGACAAGTAGGGATGAGCGTCAGTGTTCACTTGTTGGTTAGCTTAGTTGGTAGTACTCTTAGACATAAGTTAGTATTACTGATAAATAAAGTTCTTTTTAAAAATACATCTGTCAGTGTCTTCAATTTAACTAGAGCGAAGATTGTTGGAGTGTTTTTTAGAGCTCATTTATTTATTATACAAATATATACAAAGTGATTGAATTGAACATTTGAAGTTGAAAGTTAGGTATATTCGCAGCGTACCCATTTTTAAACATGTATCGTTCATTCTTTTGTTTTTTTTTTTTGTAGAAAAACAAAAGAAATTTTGTCAGTAATTTGGTACTCTATTTCCCAAATTAATATAGCTTGTAGTAACGATCTGCATTGCAATAAATCAATACTTATCTATACTTGACTGAAAATTATAATAAAACAAATTACACCAAAAACAAGTTATTCCTTACAAACACCTTTTACTTGTGGTTTTAAAAGCAAATATGCTTTTCAGTATTCGTGGTTTTATACCAAAATAAAAAGGAACAGTATTTTTTAAAAATAGCACCTACTTTAAACCCTTAAAATACACTTGCAATAACGACAACTTTTACTTTGAAGCATACCCTTGTGTACAATTTGAATGCCGAATAAAGTTCATTTTCATTAAAGTTTCAAGTAGGTTTTTTTTAATGTCAAATGTTTTTAAAATATACATAACGAACTCTGTGTTAAATTTATAGAAAAGTAAAAAACTTTTGATTCACCATTATGATTACGATTTTCAAATGGATACAATTTTTGTAGATATATAAGTGATAGAATAGAACAAGAAACGATCGCAGTATCATGAACGGCAAAGGAGATACTTGCATCCCTTTCACACAATCCTCAACTTCGACATAAGAATATAGTTATCTCTTTCTAATGATTGTTTCTTCCAATCCAAAGTGCATACAAGGCTACAAGTTTGAAAATAAAAAGTTGAGTTTAGATAATATGGAAAACAGATAACTGGATGTTGTTTCAATTACAAATACTTTTACAGTATTGCGCATACGCACGTGGATAGGCAACGAGACACGCAGTGTTACCAGCTTAAATATAATGTAATATTACCAACAATAACTAAGCGTGCATAAATAGATATTTAGAGGAACTTATGTGAAATAATATTGCGGATTAAAATAGATTAAAAATATAATTATCACAATGCATTGTGGCAATAAAAAGACAAGAAGAAACAAGAAAGATGACACTGACAGAATAAACGTCAAAACTTAAAATCTTCTTAAATAAGTATTTTCGGCATGTAGAATCGACCGCCACAGGTATATCAAATTCATCCCAAATAGAAATATGTATAATACGAACAGTGGGCTTATCACGAATTTTAGTCTGGCTTTCGAACCGAATTCGCTTCAAGCGATTTGTATGGAAATTTGAGCAGCGCCACCGCGTGCGGATTTGGAACTACAATATTTTAGATACTTTTTGTTAATTTTCGAACGTCTCGATCTTTCGTTCATTTGATAGATTGCTGGTGCTCGTGAGTCGTTAGTAAAAATTCACGATCCCGATTGCTAGCGGATCCGTTTTATTTGTGACAGCTCGATTCGAAAGCCAGACTAAATTCGTGATAAGCCCACAGATACCGCGCTGTTTATCATAAAACTTAGTTAGTATTTAAAATATCAAACGAATCGGATTCATTCATAGTTAAAATTTCCATTTAATGTAAATTTCTCGTCCCGTTTGGCACACTGATTGTTTCCGCTTCACTGCCGACGAAATGGTGGGTCTAGACATTTTAACAATTGTCCGTTAATTCAATCGGGATTCGTAGCAATTGGTGAGATGTCGCTAATCGATTCATATAATATATTTACTCAACGCCTTTAAATTATTTTATAGTTTAAATAAACATTTATTTTATTATATATTCTTATATTTTATCTTAAAACAAATATATTTCTTAATTCTTTTATTTATTTAATTCCACAAGCCACAAGCTAATTCAATTTTTTTTCGTTATAATTTATTTCATTTATAAAATTTTGACTAGTAAAATAGCTTTATTAGATTTTATTGTAATGTATAAACAACGTTTATTAATAAACCTCTTGAATCCCAGCTAATAGTGTAAATCACGAATTACATTCACATATCAAAATTTGAATAACGTCTATCAAGTTTCGATTTCAGGAGCCGGTTTCATTAATTAATCAAAGAGAACTTAAACAATTATAAGTGTAATTTCTGAGTTATTATGTAATTTATTCCCTTGCGAACCTCTGAAGGTTCTAAACTAACTAATTAACCGATAAGGTACCCTCATATTGATTGAATTCAATTATTGACAGGGTTACCGTACTTTGTTTAAGTAAATTACAATGCCTACACGTTATAATACAATACATTGTAATTTAATAATGTTTGTATACACTTTAAGAAGGACTCGTTATATACTAATTTAATACTTGAAATCTATTCATTGTTGTTATTTATAGACACACACGCACGCACACACACACACACACACACGCACACGCATGGATACACAACTGGAGTTATTTATAAGGGTACTATCTACACGAACACAGTCCTAGGTTTTTGCATTTTTAGCTAAATAAATTATTATTTTTATAACTACTACACTTAAAATAAATATTTCTAAATTAATGTAAATTAATAAAGTATTACGTAGAAAAGAATACTGTAGTCTGAAAAAGTCATAAATCAAACAAACACAGATGTTCGGGTACAATTAAAAGTACATCGAACGCATCTGGTGTTCAGAGTAGAGCCTATATTAAGAATAATAAGCCGTAGAAAGAGAAACACTGATGGATGTTTGTTGAGAATAATGAATTAATGTAGGTATGTGGTTCTTATTATCTAAATCAGAAGTTACGAAGCCCTATAACGAGCGAATCCAGTTTAAAAAGAATATTATCTTACTTCATAGTATTTATTTATACATGTATTATTATTATCCCTACTAATATTATAAATGTGAATGTGAGTTTGTTTGTTACGTTTTCACGCAACAACTACTTAACCGATCATCAATAAACTATGTACACATATTTTTGGAGGTACTACAAGTAACATAGGATACCTACTTTTTATTTTAAAAATATAATATTTTTTACTATAAGTGTCCAATTAACTATAGTAAATAAAATATTGAGTAAAGTTCTATTGAAATGATGTCTGATATTTATTTAATGACTAAAATGCGAGCGAAGCCGCGGGTATATATATATATATATATATATGTATTAGTATACCTTCTGTTTTCACCTCTCACAAAAAAATCTCGAAAAAATTGGTTGTCTAGAAGCGACCGTCTCTTTATACATTTAATTGTTAAATTCTATTATAATAAAATAAATAAAGACTAAAGAATCCGTGATTTTTGACGTTCCGTGAAAAATGTCGTAACGTTTTTGTAATTTGTATTCGTGACGTGTCGTATTTGTCTACGTGACATTTCATACTAATGTTGTGTTTAGACTACATCTTACTTTACCTGCTAATTTAACGTCCTATCATATTACTTTGAGAACTTTTATTAAAGGTAACTATTCGCTTTTGCGACTTGCGACATAATAATCATAATAAACTCTTTATTGGCTTAATACATACTTTACAGCTTATACTTTATACTTTAGCTTAAACATAAAAAACGAACTTAGAGCAATTGGCGATCTTATCATTAAAAGTATTTTCTTTCAGACAACCAATTGTCATAGGAGAAACAGTGTTATTTATTGTAGATCCTGTTGCCCTAGATTTGCACACCCAAGACAAAATTGTTTATATTATTATTATATTTATTATTATTATTATATTATTGTTTATATTATTATATTACTTTTTTGAAATATTTCTTTGAGAGGTTCCCGTTGACATTCTTTTTGAACTTAATTTTTAAAATTATTTATTTACTAATGTTTTCAATTATACGAGTATATTTAAGGAACGTCGATTTAAATATATAGTCTTAAGCCCTTATCGCTCTAGGGTAAGCACACACTTTTAGTTTTATATGATCTGGTCGCATTTGACAATAGACACCTTAACCCGATCTCTCTCACATTAAACATGTTGTCAGTTATTCTAAGGCAAGTGTCACCTTGTTCGCGTCAAGACAAGAAGTTATATTATCATCGCAGTTTAACAAAGTAAATAATACTCCTAACAAACTTATATAAGTTACGAGTAACACGTTTTAGCTGAAACCGTAATCGCTGTGTAATATTATAACTTTTGTAATTTATAATTTTACTAGCTTTTACCCGCGGCTTCGCTCGCATTTAAGTCATTAAATAAGTATCAGAGATCATTTCAATAGACATGAATCAATATGATTCCAAATAGCTAAAACTATAGTCAGTTGGAAACTATAGTAAAAAATATATTTAAAAAAAAAGTATCCTATGTTACTTCTAGTACCTCAAAAATATGTGTACAAAGTTTCATGATGATCGGTTAAGTAGTTGTTGCGCGAAAACGTAACAAATAAATTCACATTCACATTTATATAGTAGGGAGGATTTTTAGGTAATTCTCGAGGGAATATACTTAAAGAAGGAATTTGGTTTAATTTTATTTGTTGATTAATTCAGGTTTGTTACCAATAAGCGAATTCTTGAAGAAAAACAAAGATCCTAAGCGACATAAATTTCATCCAAAAAACACGTAACAAGTAACCTAATCGTGATAGGAGTGTGTATAGTGTATACCTGGTGACATAGATACCAATTTACCAAGGTTTGTCCTTACCTGGAAATGAAAACGGGTTTTAGAATACAGTGAAATTTCCCGCACCAGCTTTCCCTAACAGCTACTAAGAATGCGCCTTAATCGTTTAGAGCAGTCGTTCCCAAAGTTTACTGTTCTCTGACTATCAAAAAATTCCAATTTTGGGACCCACATGCCTGCCTTAGAAAAATTGTTCTAATCTTTGTTCTAATTAAAATGAATAAAAATGTAAATAAATATATAAGAGTAACTAATATGAATGAAGGACCGTTCTATTAATATATCAAATACATCGTATTATTTGAGAATCTCTGGTTTAGAGTTTAAAAAACTTGCAATAAGATGACAACCCCCAAAGTGTTAGTAGTTCTCTCTTACCGTTAGCAGGCCCTCATTAATTTTCTGAGGACTTAAACTTCGTCGTTATACATAGTAACACAAACGCTAGCGTAATGTGAATGTGGAGTAATTTAACAAAAATGTTATTTCTAAAATGTGTTATTTTATACCAGCGGTTCTCAAACTTTTTTTGGCGAAGGAAAAAGCCTTAATATAATTATAAAAAACTGATTTATATGTATTTATAAATAATCATATTGCAATGTAATATTACGTAATAGTTAGTTGGAATATTTAGATATAACCTTATGTAGTAGGTATTTTGGCAGTATTTTAGCCCTAGGGTTCCGCGGAACACACTTTGAGAATGGCTGTTTTATACGAAGGTCTGAATAATAATGTTTTTTTAGTACCTACTAATTATCGTTTTTCGTTTAATTTAAAATAATTTTTAGAATTACTTTAGGCATTTAGGTTTCAAGTATACGCATATATAACAATTCGTTGGTTTGTTCGTTTGACATATAAAAAACCAATTACATTGTTGGCAGCCTTACATTATTGTAGTTTTAGTAAGGATTCTTATTTTTTTCCTGTAATTTATATAGCCCATATCGATCAGTGATAATGTAGCATTCAAATGCAGAAAGAATTTTTGAAATCGGTCCAGTAATTTTTGAGCCAATTCGTTATAAACATACAAAAAATACAAATATTTCCTCTTTATAATATTAGCATATATTTATTTCAATTTTTATTTTATTGAAATGTAAGTAAGAAAACACGCTGTATTGTAAGAATCTATAACTGAAATGTTGCACATCTCTTAAAGTAAATTACCTTATAGTTTTGTAGGATGCTAAAAATTCTCACTACATAGATAGTCTTTTTCGATACACGAAAGGTGAGAAATGGGATAAGTATATGAAAGATACTTTGACAGCTACAGGATATTTGTATTTTGACATTGAAGGATTCTCGATGCAAAACAGCGAATGTTTTTTTATTATTTCCTTCAT